>JAJGOT010000205.1:1007500-1137500 GCA_022457155.1 Cladopsammia gracilis
AAACGCTAAGAGGAGCCGGATCTGTTGTAGACGGGATTCTGTTCGAAAAGCTCATGAGGCACACCTTATTAAACGGGGAAAGACACTGGAACCATACGGGATAAACAGACGCGATGAGCTTCATTCATGACACTAGCTGTTTGTCTCGGCAACAAACAGTTATGACGAAAAAACTGGTATATTGGTCAGTCTATTGGTTAAGCTATGCGCTAGCTGTAATTATGTATTTGCTGTAACATCATTCATATGCACGGCTGTTGGAAGACGAAATCTTCTTCTTTCTTTCTTTCTTTCTTTCTTTCTTTCTTTCTTTCTTTCTTTCTTTCTTTCTTTCTTTCTTTCTTTCTATCTTTCTTTCTTTCTTTCTTACTTTCTTTCTTTCTTTCTTTCTTTCTTTCTTTCTTTCTTTCTTTCTTTCTTTCTTTCTTTCTTTCTTTCTTTCTTTCTTTCTTTCTTTCTTTCTTTCTTTCTTTCTTTCTATCTTTCTTTCTTTCTTTCTTACTTTCTTTCTTTCTTTCTTTCTTTCTTTCTTTTTTCCCTCTTCGGCTTCATTTCTCAATACTACAGCCATTGCAATAATTCACGGTATTTATATTTGCATAGCATTTACATGTAACGTTTTGCAGACAGTCTGCGCTGAGAAAATCTGAAACGATCTCGCAAATGATTGGTTCATTTGGCTTGTCACGTGACATGTATCCACCCAATCTATTTTTAGAATTCTTCTGACGCATGAGAACTGCACGGTGTCGAGCATCCCATTTGATTATTAACGTACGAATCTCTATTTAATGAAACTTCTGGCAAAATAGAAAATATTTTGATTGGAATTTAAACAGTCATAACAGCACTTCTAGTCCGAACCAAACGACATGACTTTTCGGTACACGAAAGTCCCTGCAATGATCCGTCGTGACTTGCGATCCAGTAAGCTAAGACTTATTTCAAGATCAGTAAGAACTATCAACGGTCGAGTTTGAGACTGGTAAGTGAATGCGTTGAAATCCTAGGGTTGTATCAGATTTGATAGCTTCGTTTTCAGTTTATTATCGAAATAATTGCTGTATGTTGTATGCGAAGTGTGATGGACAATGAAAGTTTTAGTCAGTGAGATGTTGTGTTTCCTGATGTTATGAAGTGTGCGAAGTGTGGCATGTTTTATAGTTTATCAGGAAGGCTTTTTACTGCAATGAAAGAAGGATGAAATTATATAGACGTCTTGAATTGGACCATTAAAGTTTTGTGCTCTTCAATCGACGAACGGGGAAGGCTGTGGAGCTTTCATTTGCATACAGACAATAACTCGCGCTAAGAACTAAGTGAATCACTAAAAAATGTCAAGAAAAAAAATCGTGTTTATGCCTTCCTTCTTCCTTTTGCGACTTAAATATGAATGAAACATTCGCCCTTTAATCGAAATTATACCAAAGCAGGAGGTTTTGAGGTAATATAATCGGCGAAAGTACCGTGTCTTGAGTTGAAGTCGCCGCCAGTACGCGACACTTCGCTGTCCGCCATCTTTGTTTGGCAGTTCAAAGGCCGCTTGTCATGTAAATAATCCCATGGGAATCTTATGTCGTGAATAAATAACCCCTGGTTTTTCCGGCTCAGTGAACAAACCAATGCGGTGCCGACAAGACCTCGTGTTTATCGCAATTTATGCATCGTCGCGAAGCTAAACCTCAAGTTGTAATTCCTATAAAGCAGATGGATTTAGCAGGTCGTGGCCGTGTAGACATTGCGTGAATCACATTTTGCCCAATCCTCCGGTACCCGTAAGCACGATCGATTGTTAAATGAATGCATGTGCGGCTTACTGGTTACACAACACAGGTAATTATGAATGTCGGCATTTACAGTCTTCTAATTAACTCGCGAACGTTTTGACTCTAATGATAAGAAAGCTTCCTTTTGAAGCGTGTATTGTGTGATTATGTTCTATCATGCGAAAAAAAGTCTATTTTGAGATATTCGGTATTGAAAATGTTTGTATTTGTGATAGAAAATCAACCGCCCTTCCAACGCATTATTGCATTTCTCTCACGTGACACAGCACTTGAGATTTTCATGAGTGTTCCCATTGTGCCGTATACATTCTTATATTAGCATATGAATTAAACCTTTTAATTCTTTTAGTTTATGATTTAAGTGCAACAACTTTTAATTGCCTCTGCGCAATTATTTTAACAGTTTACCTTGAGTTTGTGTTGTAAAAACCTATACATGTTAAATGAAAAAAGTTGTATTTCCTGCTATAGTTTGTTTATTGTATGCTTACCTTTTTTGTTTTACTCATTGGCTTATTTCCTTAAAAAACAAAATGTTGTTTTGTTAAACATTAACTTGTAATAGTAAACTGAGCTTGCACTGTTTTGTATATTATCTTTCCAAGAGGAAGTCTAGTCTCCTTGTTGGAAGCCAGTGAAATGAATACTCGCTCGCTCGCGGCCTTTCTTTTCGCCCTATCCCCCATCAGAAGGGCTGTTTACAGGCCATTTATTGAAAGATGTGTTTTTTCGGAGCAGCTACAGAATACCAGCTCGGCGGCTCATTAATTGAATGAAAACGATTTAAAATCAAAACTAAAAGAAATGCAAGTCTAGCGGTATACTCATAATACGAAGAAGGTATATGTTTTTGGTGGCTCGGCGGCTGTTCAGTCGAGTTCAGTGTTTAAAGAATGAGGAAGGTAGATATTTAGCCGTCGTTTCCTTTCTCAGTTGAAATGGCTTTTATGGAAACCAATGTATCACTTAGTAATGACACATACTCTTGACTTACACGTTTGTTGATTATTAAAAGGCGACTTATTTTGCTTGTGCGCAGTGAAGTGGCACTTCAAATCTCAAAGATTTTGATTCAACACTAATTAGAAGTGACTCAATCGATCGGCTGCTAAACGTTTGTTTTGTCTTTTGAATCAAGTGCTTCGATGCGGAAGTCTGATATTAAAGCTTTATACTTGCACCTGTCAACCTTCACTAAACTGTTGTGGTTCTAAATCTTATGCCTTGCCCTGTATATTTTCTATATTGACAGTCAAACGCTTCCATGGAGGATATAGAAGCACCAAGGAAGAAACGGTAGGAGATGGTAGCCTGGTAAACGTCCTGGCATTTAGCTTGTGCTTCCTGTATACTTATTTGTTTAACCGTGTTTTATTTTCTTCCTTAGGAAACTAGAGGTTGGGGTTGGAGTCACTCCTTCAAGTGAGTCTTGCAAACATTTCTTAAAACTCAAATCCTTCTTTTCTAAACTTCTCTGTATACAAAGCTTGGTAACAATTGAACCTGACTTTTAAGCCATGATGCACAGTTCAACATTGGTTCATCAACAGATGTTGCGACTTCTGTTAAACAAATGTTGAACATTGCATCATGCAATGTTAAATGATGAGATAGGCTATTCAACATGCTCTAAGTCAGGTTCCGTTCAACTTGCAACTTGTTGAACGACAACAGCAAAGAAACGAATATTGAACGATGATGAACCGTGTATCATTCGCTTTAAAATCTATCTAGTCTATAAAAAGTGGTCTCTCTGACGGAAGTTTTCTTTAACTGACCGAACCTTCGTGAACCAGAGCCATAACAATCAAGGCTGTAACCGCTCGGGGCCTTGGTTAAAATATTCTTTGAGTCCAGCATGCTGTGGAATTCCAGATATAGCGGTACCCATTCCTTACAAAATTAGCCGCTGCTCAGCAGGGCTGCACTCTTGCACTGCACTGTGGGGCATGTAGTTGTTAATTAATTTGACTTCTCCGTGTAGCTTCGGGGTTACATTATATTAGCATATTTCCTTTGCTCCACGCCCAAGGAAGGAAATTGAAGCCGTCTGCGTGCAAGTTAATATTATGTTGGTGTACACAAATAATAGCTCAGTAATGTAGAAAAAGCTAAATAGAATTTCATACGAACAAAATCCTTCACACATTTTAGTCAGTGTTTTTTTCTGTTTTTTTTTCTTTTTAAAACTAGCCGAATCGTGACGTACCTCCCGTTAATTGAAATTAGTTGTACCATTATTTCCATAACCGTCACTGTAAACATGTTTCCATATTTAATTGCACTTCTTTTACGCTAATTCTCTACAAAAGTAGTGCTTACTTATTGGAATGCAAACGATGTTGGGTTTGTTATCGTAGAAAAATGATGGAAAGTAGACGTCTACTGTACATGCAGCTTTCTTTTTAGTTTAATATTTAATTGTTTTCTTTCTCCGTAAAACAGCGGCCCACTCCATTGTGTTTTTCTTCAGGAATTCGTTGTTGATGAGAAAACCACTATAAATGAAATACATGATATCGCGGATGTTTTAACAGACTGATACATTAAAAGCCATGTTCAGGATTCATATCATTTAAATGAAAACCGAATTCTCTTTGGAGCAATGTGTTGTCCACCCAACGGGCCCTTCAAACCTCCAGAATAGATCCAAATAAATTGAAATTTGAAAACAAAGCGGATATAATAACATTGTCTAAAGCCTCGTCAATGTATACTGTATTTGAGATATCCATTACCTAGTTCAAGTCTAGAAACATTACCTATGAGACCTCTAACATGTTTAAATATGATAACGCCTATAGGTTAACACCCATAGTAAAGCAGTTATTCTGGTAGTTTCTTGGTGTTGCGGATGGTGTGATCACCAAATGACGTAAAACAAAAGATTCAAAAGACACTGAACAATACCCACAACACAACACAAAAGCTAACCAACAATGGCTTCCGCAACACCAAGAAACACCCGTTATTCTACAAATTGAGTTTAGACTTTGGACTTTTTCTATGCATCTTTTTTTTATTTACACTGCTTACTTTCAGTAAAAATCATCGAAACGTAGCTATAAATTACTGAAACAAAGATTTTGTTAAATGTGACCCAAATAAATAGAAGCGTGCACTCTTTTAAAGCCGAATTTGTAATATCTGCGGGAAATTGTTGGCCAAGATTCTTTCTTTTTCTTTCTTTACGACTTGCGGAACTTGATACCTATATATTTCCAAAATACACTTGTGCAGTAAAGGTTTTATTACCACTATAGTCAGAAACTTTCATCGCGTACCATTTCACCGTTGTAGTAGTAGTTTTAGATCGTTGTAGTTAGATCGGGCTAAAACCGTTGTTCCGGCGGTTACCGTTACAATACATTAGAGAGATTAAGCATCACGTTTGTTTTTCCCAGGAACGACAAAAATCCAACTTTTGCCGTCCGCCGTTTGCCGTTTCTACGTGTAAGTGAGTAGTTTCGCGTTAAACATCAACATGAGAAAAAGTTAAGATACTCATTTGCAAGCTGGCGTTTGCCGTTTGCCACAGAACGCGTTGCTTAATCTGTCCATTGTAAAATGAAAAGGGAGGCTGAAATCGAGGTTTGAAACAGTCAACTGTCTCTTCAATTTAGCACGATGTCGTTTTTTAATTAAAAATTTAATTTATTCTAGTTTTGTGTTCTGTTCCCTTCAATGTATTGAACTTTTACGTTCTAAAGCCTTTCTAAAGCGGTAAGAACAAATCTTCTTAATCTCCTTATAATGTAAGCTTCATTGTTATTGATGTTACAATAGAGATGCCTATTAAAACATTGATGTGCTTTAGGTTGTTAATCAAATTTTGCAGCCTTAAGACAAAACAGTCTTTTTGTATTTTAATATCCAATGAATATTTATATCACACACATTAGAATATTAATAGATGAACTTTATCCCTATATTCAATTTATCAAGTATCGTACCATTCGTGGGATATTTAAACAAAACAAACGAACTTAGACAATTCATTTTGGTATTACGGTGGGTTATTATGTCGTGTATTATGTATTTATATCTTGCTAATTAGTGCGGTGGGAAAATGGACGCGGACAAGTCCGTAATAATTGACAACTTGATGTGTTCCTGAGAACATTCAATGTAAATTATTTAAATTAAGGATGAGCCAGTCAGTTATCTCGTGAATGTATCGTCATAACACATTTCCGTGATGCTTACATTTACATTTCCGTGTTAAAACATTGCATGAAAATTTCAGAAATTGTAACACGCTATAGATGCGAAAAGAAAAACACTGAAAAACACTTTTAAGATGTTGTCTCCATGCAATGCAGAGGCACTGGAGCTTGAGGAAGAGGTACAAAATCAACATTTAGAGCGGTTTTTCGTTGAACAAAACCAAAGCAGTGACCTTGTCCCTAGTGCTTTCTACGTGTTCAAAATGGCGGGCAGAGAAACCCCTGGAGCTATTATTTTAGACTGAACAGAAATTTTAATCCGTTGCGTCATGTTGACCAGTTCTTCAAACAAATTTCGCTGCTGTGATACTCTTCATAATTACGATGTGTCGTGGGTTAAAACCTGTTTAATAATCCTACGACGTATTTCGTGTCATATGTAACACCGCAATAGCATAAGCGAGTCAATTGTAGCAAACGTCGCACATGCAAAACGACAGATAAATAATCGCATTGGAAAAGTCACGAGGAATTCAACTAATTGAATTTTCCAGGACAAATTATGGGCTTGTCACGTCGCCTGTACAAGAGTGACACCACAGAAAGTCAGGCTCACAACAGGAGTCCTCAACGAAAAAATGTTGGGATTTGTATGGGATTTTATCGTGAGTTTGATAAAACTCATTAAATGATGTCCATCTGTTGTTTCTTGACGGCTTTGTGGCTTCTTAACGGCATTTTAGCGAGTTTTGTTTTCTCCCATTGGGAGCCTGGGTTGCCTGTGGCACCACACGTGCCGGTGATCCAGCATCGCTTTTCTTTCATTCATTTTGGTTTTGCCTTGACATATTTTCATCTGCTATTTTCTCTAGCGGAAAATCACGTGACTAATGGGGATTCCTCTGTGAGAACAAACGTTGCTACGCCCACTCGGACCCAGTCCCATCTACAGTTTAACCCGTCCGTGATTCAGCGACTCCGACAAATTACAAAAGACTGTCAGAAAAATTTACTGCCTGCGGCCAAAGCCAATGGAAGCAAATTATCGCTCGGTGTAGGAAACGCGAATGAAGTTAACACAGAAAAAAACACGACGACTGCAGCGGCAGACAGCTCTGATTTCATCATATCATCCGCTGGCTCATCCCCGGCTCATTCACCACAACCAATGGATTTCGAAGTGTTGTCCACGCCCCCGCGGCCTGCTAAGCCAAAGGAAAGTGACACGAAACAAGCAGTTGCTATTGAAACTGCTCAAAACTCAAATGACGATCGCCAAAAGGCGTGCAGTAGACTTGTGGAACGATTTGAAAAGTCTTCTTCAAATAGAACGTTAACTAATGGAGTCTGTACAGACTCGAGAACATTAGACCAGGACTCTACATCAGTTGAAGTTTTAGAGGAAGGGGATCAATCTCTCCCCAAGGACTCTATTGCCACGACAGTCCCCGCGGTAAATGGGGAGGTCAGTTCGCCGGCGGCTACGAAAGACTTACTGTGTTTAGACTCCAAGGAACAAAATTCGCCAGCGTTGGCAGACGTCGTGGCCACAGCCAACGCCGAAGAAAGTAGAGGGCTCAACTACAATTCAGAAGACTTAAGACAAGTAAGCAATAACGGCATCTTATCAGTATTACATGCGTTGTTGTCAACGCCCCCAAAGACAAATCATTTCGTTTTTCAGGATGCCACTGACTTAAGCCTGGTTCACACGTGCGACGCAAATGCAAACGTAAACGCAAGTGCAAATGCAAACGCAAGGAATGGGAAAATTTTCATTTCCTTTCATTTGCATTTGCACTTGCGTTTGCGTTTCACACGTGTGAACCGGACTCAACGCAAATGCAAGCGCAAACGCAAGGTGGAAAGCACTTGTTCGCTTGTGTTTGCGCTTGTATTTGCATTTGCATTTGCGTCGCACGTGTGAACCAGGCCTTAGTGGTCAAAGATTTACGTGGCAGTGCAGTGCAGTGCAGTGCAGTGCAGTGCAGTGCACCAAAGCGTATCTCATAACGGCCTAACGAAATTACGGAAAGGTTACACAATCTAACCTAAAGTAAAGTATTTTGTATTTTGTAAAATGTTTTGTATTTAACGACCCAACCCTCCTCCCGGCAACTCATTTATTTGTCAATTGTTTTAATGTAAGTGGTGTATCTTTCAGATGCTCAAGAAAATGATCGAAGAGAGAATGACGCAAATCGAGCACTCGATGGGCAGCGAAAGTAATGAACGATTAGCTTCGCTGGAGAAGGAGAACAAAGCCCTCAAAGAATACGCTAAGAAGGTGGAGGATTCTGTGAAAAACTTGTTAACAGCTGAAAAGGAGAAAGCAAGGCAGAGAGTAACACGAGCAGTTCAGACCCATGATCCCCACTGGGTAAGAATTAGATCTACAACTGATAAACAGATTCACGCTAGGGATCCTCGGCATCCCCAGAAGTTTTGTTCACTGGTTCCGTAATTTATGTGCCAAACGTGGAAAAAAAACACACACATTGTTACAATGCTCGTCTGGTTATCAAACTATAGAACTTCGCAAAATCTTTTAATCTTAGGTATTTTACTTTGTCTTTCATGCACAGATTCAAACGTCTGCTTCTTGGAGAGAAGGTCGCCACAAACATCCTCGCAGTTTGTTTGGAGGCATTCCTGACCTTTCCTTTTCGCTCGTTAGCGCTGTAAATCTAATTTCATTCAGTAATGGTAATCCACATGTGAGGTGCAATACCGCGTTCTTAACTAACAGAAGTTGTTATTTAATTTTGTTTAGTTGACCAATCTACGCACTAAGGCTGTCACATCGGCACCTCCCCAAAACAGTGCAACAGCCAGCCGACCCACATGCACGGGACTCACCTTTACCACTACACCAACACCGCGACTTACCTCCACTGTAGCACCCCTACCAGGCCATACTGTACCCTCCCGACATGACACCGCCGTTTCAGTTAGCTACCGCGCTGGACCTCAGAGGCCACCTGCGGAACCAATGCGTCCTCGAATTCCTGCTCCTCCTAACATTTCTCCTCGCCCTCCGCCACCAGGCGTAACGTACGTTCCTAATTACGACCCTGGACCAGCAGGGAGATCTGCCCCGGATCAGCCAGGTGGAATTCGAGCGTCTGTTCCAGGGCCAAACTTCTCTACTTCAGCCCACCCTCGATTCAACAGCGTAACTGTAAGAGTTAACACGCTCGCCGCTCAACCTCCGCGGCCTGTTATAAGAATGCAAGGACCCGTTGTCAGTCCTGGGGGACCTAGGAACATAGCTCCTCCATCTAGTCGCCCGCTACCCACAGTAACAGTTCATCCGCAAACTCAAACTCCATCCAGTGCTACTTCTATGCGGGTTCAACAAGAACCGCCGTCGTACGGTTACGCTGCACAAAACGTCTACAACAGCGGACAGCCCGGACCAAGATTTGCTGTGGCTCCACAAATGAGACCACAGGGAGCCCAGCATTCTCAGGGTGGACCCCCGCAGATTTCACCAGGTCCTAGGACTCCTGTATATCCACAGCCTGCCATTCAAGCGTCGCCACCGCAACGCGTCATGCAACAACAGTCCATGCATCCAGAGCAACAGAATACTCAAATACCACGCCCTTCGGTCCAGATCAGAACGGGCCCTCCAGTTCAGAGACACTCTTCACCCCACACCATCAACCAACATCGACCTGCGCAGCCACAGCAGCCCCGTATGGCGCATTATCAACCTGTGGCTGGATCCCCGAGACAAGCCGCTCCCGCCCAGCCTCAACCTAATTATGGCGCCGTACCATTAAGACCCCCTCCTCCTCCGGCCACAGCTGGGATGCCGCCAGGCGCAGTACAGCCGTCTGGCGCAGTACAGCCGTCAGGCACAGTACAGCCGCCCCCTCCTACCCCTCCAATCGTACAGGCCTCACCCTCGGCGCACGTGAAAGATCCCCCTCCAAAACCCAGCGTCTCCATCGCGGTGGTGACAAGCGGAATCGTGTTATCGTGGAACATGGTTCTGGAGAAAAAACACGCTCCCGTCATGAACTATCAGCTATATGCGCTGCAAGACGGAGGTACAGTGGAGAACGCTCACCAGTGGAAGAAGATCGGTGTTGTGAAAGCGTTGCCTCTCCCCATGGCCTGCACGCTCACTCAGTTTTTACCCGGCAATAAATATCATTTTGCGGTGCGAGGCACAGATGAAATGGGGCGACTTGGACCGTTCAGTGACCCCTGCACCATCACGCTCAAATAAATTGTCTGGCGGGACGCATTGTAAATGTGCGGCTTATAAGGAAAATTGTGTAACTTCGTTTTCCTTAATCCTTTCACTCCCAAGTGTCCTCGTGTTGAAAATTCAAAATCCACGTTACAAAATATTAGAAAACAAACAGTAACGCAGCAAAGTACTACTCAGGAGCTTTCATTTGAATGGTCACACAGAGTCAAAAGTTAGAAACACTTTGTACAGCATAATAAACAGCACCACAGTTAAGTACCCCTCAGTAGCTTTCATTTGAATGATCACACTTTAGGATTTCATTCACAGATCGACAGTTAGAACCACCTTGTACTGCATAATAAACAGCACTACAGTAAAGTACTGCTCAGTAGCACCATTTGAATGCTCATTCTTCGGGACTTGTACGTAATAAATAGCACCACAAGCTGAAATATTGCTTGGTGTTCACCCTTGAGGCTGTCGTACACACTCAAAAGTTACAAAATGAATCATACACAAACATTTTTGTTGACTTGAGGTTTTTTCTCTGGGAGCGAAAGGTTTAAGATGCGTATTGTAACGTTACAGTAAAATTGCAGCGCGAGTATTGAGTTGTGTTATACTTCGCCCAAATCTAATCTCGCACGCAGCTGTTTTTTCAGTTTTAACACCCCTCCGAGTGTTACGTGACGATCCAAACAAAGGCTGCGTGTGAGACTGGGTTAAATATGGGTGAAATAATCAACTATTCGCGCTTTTTACGATACTATGAATAGTTAAGCGTTTTAAAGAAAAAATAATATATGCCGTTACTCTTTTTGCTACTTGATCTTTTGCTACTTAATCCAATGCAACGAAAGAATGAACGCGATCAGAGTCGTGTTCAAGTTATTTTATTACGTGAGGGATAATACATTGTCCGTTTTTTTTTTTGTACAATTTGGTTTCTCTTTTGCATTTAGTAATAAAAAGTAACTTTCAAAATAGGTATAGGTGCTAACATTGCCCAGTTCTTTGTAAAGGCGATTTTTCGTGCTATTTTTGTCGCACTTGTCGATGCAAATTTTGTCGCGCGCAAGTTGCATCTTCAAATCGTATGTCTAAACGAGTGGCGATTTCAGTGCGATTTGGGCGCGATTTGTCGCGCAATGTCGTAGAGGTTTCGAACATGTTCGAAACCAGATGCAACTTGGCTGAGAATTTTGGGAAATCGCAGCAAATATCGCACCTGAGTCGCACTGCAATCGCCGCCCGTTTACACATGCGACAAAAATTGCATTGGAGAGCGCGACAAAACTCGCATCAAAAATCGCATGTGTAAATGGGCCTTGAGTGCTTGTTTTCAAATAGAAAATCCTCACTTTATTATTACAGCCCACTCCTGGCTCCAGGGGTCCTTTCTCTAAGGGTACTTTCCATTAAGCCAAAATCATCCGGAAATTTCGGTTAGGTTCGAAAGGGAAATTTACGGAACGAGTGGTACACATCCTTCTCCAACTCTTTGACCGAATGGTCCGGTCGGTCCCTTTCTCGTCCCCAAGGGCCGCTTAGCCCACTTAGCCACCCGAGCCTGGGCACGTGGACCACTGGGTCTTAATTTACCGTTCCATTTTCAGAAATCCTCGTTACCAGTACCGCTCCACTGGGTAGTTTCCATTACGGCGGAAATTTTCCGCACGGACCGAACCCTTGCATGTAATTTTCCGACTGAAATTTCCGGAATGGGAAGGAGAGTAACCGGTATTCCATGCGGTTGGTTTCTTCGATCGGAAAATGTCTATTTTTTACTGTTGATCCAGTGGTCTAGCGGTCCCCGACGCAGTTGTCCCTTTCGTAAACGGTCGACCCCATTTTAGCGACACAATTTTAGAATTATTTTTTTTCTATCAGGAAAAGAAAAATGCAGTTAATTACCTAGAATCGAACCCGGAACCTCTGCATGCTGACATCTCTCCTTTACCACTAGACCATTGGGTTGATCCGGCAAACCCAAGAAAAATTTAATTATAAAAGGTGCTTTTCTTAATATATATATCAATAACGGGTCACCCTAACCCTAAATTTTACCTAACCGCGAATCTATCTTAGATCTAATAATCGCTTTACCTAGGCCCAATTTTATCTAATAATGATAGCCTACTTTCGTCCCAATCCAGGCATAAACTAGAGAGAAATAGCATCGACCATTACAAAAGGCTTGGTTACTAATGAATGCTAATGATGGCATCGACCGTTAAAAATGTCATCGACCGTTTACGAATTAACAAATTGACGTCAGTTTTTTATGCGTCTGTCCTGTTATTGATGATAAAATTCGTCATAACATTGTCAAAGTGCTGTGGATCCACGAGCCGCAGGCGAGTGGATTCACAGCAAGCTTTGACAATAACAGTTTTTTACAATAACAGTTTTTTACAATAACAAAACGCCAAAACTGATGTTGAAATGAAGGAAAGAAATGCAAGATGCGATCGTCACAAAACCAGAATTCGGAGAAACACGGGCTCGTAAATTAAAAGTTTGAGTAGAATGAGTCAAAAACACATAGAAAAATTGGAATTTTGAAACTAACCTTTATTCCGGTTAAAATTGTTCTCAAATAATCCGTTGAAACACGGTTCAGTTCACCTCCGGTAAAGCTTATTTCAGCGACTCACAGCACTTTAATCCTGCTCACCGCCAATTTTCAGGTCTGGATTCTCAACAAACATCTTCATCTTTCCGCTTTAAGGTTGTGTTTTAGCTTCTTGAGGTTCATCTCATCTATTTTGGACGATTTTCTCATTGAATAATTCTAGATTTGTGAAAGAATTCTCGCCACAAAAAGCGCAGCGCTGACAAGTTTGGAAAAACTTTCGCTGATGGCGTCAGTTTTATCGTTTTATGCGTCTGTACTCTTATTAACTGGCTCGCCGCTCTGCGGCGAGTCAGTTCTTAAAATACCCCTTTTTTTTTTAACTGGCTCGTCGCTCTGCGACGAGTCAGTTCTTAAAATACCCTCTTTTTTTTTTTTTTTTTTTTTTTTTCTGTCGTGTCACCTGCCCCGGGAATCGGTTTTGCTGCGGCCAACACCGTACCTAGTTTACTTCCGGTTTTCAGAAATGGCGTAATCAGTGATGTCGGCAACTATAATTCAAATATTTACCGTTCTAATTTCGACGGAATTGTTAAAAATTAAATCTCTGTGATTTTCGGATGCGATCTATTTCTGGTAAAAGGAAAGCGAGTTTAATTTTTCTAACCAAATCATCGTTGAATAAAACACGTCCCGGCAGGTTCTCAAGCATTTCTCCGTGGAGTCACGTTCAAATTCCGAACATCTCGTATTTATGTCACGCTATTTGATCGATCATGTTGATATTGTTAATTTATTCGAAACCCCGTCACCGATTCTCCAAAATGCCTGTGTTAAAACAATTCTGATTCCTTGTAGTAGGTGGTTTCAAGGATTTTAAAGCGAAAAAAACAATACAAAGTTCAAAGAAAAAGATATAGACCTTAAATTGCAGCCTCCTTGAAGCAGAGTGCGGAATGTAAAGCGGACTGTGGAATGTAAATGTGGACTGGACTGTGCATATTAATAGACTCTAGATTGTATATTGTGGACTCTAAAATGAAAACCGGGTGGAAAATGAGACCAAACGAGCCAGTTTCGAAGCCTAACGGGCTCCTTGTTTCTGTCGTGTCACCTGCCCCGGGAATCGATTTTGCTGCGGCCAACACCGTACCTAGTTTACTTCCGGTTTTCAGAAATGGCGTAATCAGTGATGTCGGCAACTATAATTCAAATATTTACCGTTCTAATTTCGACGGAATTGTTAAAAATTAAATCTCTGTGATTTTCGGATGCAATCTATTTCTGATAAAAGGAAAGCGAGTTGAATTTTTCTAACCAAATCATCGTTGAATAAAACACGTCCCGGCAGGTTCTCAAGCATTACTCCGTGGAGTCACGTTCAAATTCCGAACATCTCGTATTTATGTCACGCTATTTGATCGATCATGTTGACATTGTTAATTTATTCGAAACCCCATCACCGATTCTCCAAAATGCCTGTGTTAAAACAATCCTGATTCCTTGTAGTAGGTGGTTTCAAGGATTTTAAAGCGAAAAAAACAATACAAAGTTCAAAGAAAAAGATATAGACCTGAAATTGCAGCCTCCTTGAAGCAGAGTGCAGAATGTAAAGCGGACTGTGGAATGTAAATGTGGACTGGACTGTGCATATTAATAGACTCTAGATTGTATATTGTGGACTCTAAAATGAAAACCGGGTGGAAAATGAGACCAAACGAGCCAGTTTCGAAGCCCAACGGGCTCCTTGTTGACAATAAAAATTAGCCAATCAGCGCGCGAGAATTCGCACAGTTATTGTAAAAAGGGAAATAAGCGTCTCCGACCGGTCGGTCTATTGCTTTGATATCTTGAGTGAAATAAACCGCGTCGATTGTTTTTCTTTTTGTTTACGCCGGTATTCACCTTGGGTAGACATGAGGACACTTATGCACTGGTCAGCGGAATTAACAATGAAAGTTTGAGTTTACAGCCCATCGACCGGCCGAGTGAAATTTGCCCCAACTGTTATAAATTGTTACATTTTTCTTTTTGTTAAGTTATTTTCCTCAATATATTGTTTCGTACCATTATTGTTTAAGAGCGCGTTAGATTGATCGTATTCCGGAATAAGAATAAACAGAATAGTCTCTGAGAATTGTTTGTTCATGCAAACTAGCAGTATAAATCTGCCAAAACATGTTTTGGGAATGTTTAGTTTTCCAGGGCTCTCAAATCCCGATAAACGCTGTTTTTTGGTCTAGTAATATATATCCATTTCAGTCATTTATTTTATTCATTCATATACAATAGTTACTGTGTAGCAGCTTTCGAAAGCTTATTTTAATGGACTTCTGGCCACTCTTATTTTACGTTCAGAGAAAGCAGATCGAGGGTCTGGGAACGAGAATGTTTCCCGCCAAAAGGCATCCACCCTGAAACAAAACAACAATGGTGGTCGGTGGGTGATTTATACAACATATGATCAGTTCTTCTTTTTCGTCAATTTTAAGGATGACTACGTCGCCTTATTTTACCGCAAGTGGAAGACAAACACGTTCGGCGGCGAGAGGAGCAATCGAAGCTCTGTCAAAACAGAAACCGGCGAGAAAGCACGTGAAGATCGAGTACGAAAACCAAGATGGAGATGAGAAAGTACGAGCGAGTGACGATAACAAAAGCGACGTTGTGGCAGCGAAAAAGCGTAAAAAGGATACAACCACAGCTCGAGCACAAACGTCAGGATGGGAACCTGCTAACTGGAGGGAGCAGCTGGCTAATATCCGTGAAATGAGAAAATCACGGGACGCACCAGTTGATTCACAAGGATGCGAGAAGACAGCTGATGTGAATCAGTCACCAGAAGTGAGTGGGGAGGGGAGGGTGTGGGAGAACTACGTAGCCTGGAGGAGGAGGTTGGCCTGTGGGGAGTGGAAGGGGAAAGGGATTGGGTGAACCAGTTAACAGACTTAAAGTTCCTATCACCCCTAGAAAGTTATTTTCAGAATCAACTCTATGTACACTGAATTGTTGAATAGTAAAATATCTCTTGTTTTGAACCGTGTGTTAGTGGGTTATATAGATTTCAATTTACAAAATGCTAATTAGATGACGTCAACCCGGGAATCATTTATTATACAACTGCTTGTTTACACCTCCAAGTAATATCTTTTATCAATCAGTTGACTGTGCAGTTTATTTTTAGTATTTATCAAATTAATTATCCTCAAGCTGTAAACTGCGCATTGTAAATTGGCGTAGAAATAATGGCAAATTCCCAGGTTGACGTCATCTAATTAGCATTTTGTAAATTCAAATCTCTATAACTCACAAACATGACGTTCAAAACAATAAATATATTTTACCATTGAACTATTCAGTGTACAAAGAGTTGATTCTGATAATAACTTTCTAGGGGTGATAGGCACTTTAACACAAGATGAGGGAGGGTGGCAATTGGTTTAATTCATGACGCGTGATCAGGGCAAAAATCAGTGCATGAAATGCACGAAAGTTAGTAAAATTGATATGTGATTTGGAATTTAGGAACTAACGATCCTTTTCAGGAACCAGACTAAGGAATTTAACGAATATGTGACATGTGAATTGCATAAAAAAGGTGCATGAAACGGGATCATTACCCCCGCCCCTTTGTTACCCTCATGAGGGAGGAACAGCCTGTAGATATGCATGTGGAGGAGAGGATAAGGGGCAGTTGTTTTTCAGATTATTAAAGGGCCTTAACCCTTTCACACCTAGAGTCAATTGAAGGGCCGAGAGAATAACCAACCTATGTCGAATTTTAGGCCTGTTTTATTTTTTCTCGCTCAGATTTGTCCATTTTTGGCATGTGAACTACAAATTAGTTGTAAAACATTGTTCAGAAGAACTCTACTTTTTTCAGGTGAAATTAGTCAAATTCCTTAGGGTTAGTGTAAATTCGACAAGGGTTTGTGATATTATTCGCTGTACGATAAAATGAGGCAAATCTGAGCGAGAAAAAATAAAAAAAGGTCTAAAATTCTATATAGGTTGGTTATGCTCTCGGCCCTTCAATTATGAAGACATATAAGTTAAATGTATTTTTTGAGTCTGTCAACAAAATCCTATGGTGTAACCATTCAAATGAATTCTCTTTGGCACAAGCTTATATATCTGGCTTGGATATTAAAGCTCAGATTCTTTAAAACTCCACTTACATAAACCACCCTTCAAAATAAAAAATAAACATCCCTCAGGAAAGTATTGTAGTCAGAATTTAGAATTCCACCCTGCAGAAAATCACAAGTTACTATCACCATGTACATAATAAACAGCACCACAGGAAAGTACTGTCCAAAAGCATTCATTTGAATGGTCACACTTTAGGATTTCATCCAAAGATCACACAAAAGTTAGAAGCACAGAACAAAAGGCAAAGTTTACAGTAGGAGGAAAAGGTATAATCCATCCTGATTCATGTTCATAAAGGAGAAAATTGCATGGCAACAAAAAAGATATTATCAAAAGTATGTTGTTGCATCAGCTTTTGATCCTATGGATAAATGTTTATCTCTCATTTCCAGACTGTCCGCTATCAAGTTCTCATCTCTCTTATGTTGTCAAGTCAAACAAAAGACCAAGTTACTTTTGCAGCAATGGAAAAGTTGAAAGCTTATGGTTTAACCATAGAGAATGTTCTTAAAACACCAGCAAGTAAAATTGGGGAGTTGATTTACCCAGTTGGCTTCTGGAAGGTGAGTATGAATGATACTGAGCAACTGGTATGTAAGCAAACAAACAAACAAGTAAACAGAATTTATTCATGATTAGTTTAACCCTTTAAGCCCCCATAGTGATTGGCATCAAATTTCTCCTTGTAATATCAATGCTTAGTGAATCAGAAAGGTCAAAAGAATTAAGGATATGATCACCCAAGATGAATTCTCTTGATACAGGTATTTTAACAACTTCTCCCCACAACTTCTATAAGAAATGTATGGAAACAAGAAAGGAGAATTTGTGTTTTGATATTGGGGATTAAAGGATTAAACAAGGAATAGTGGAACCCTGTTAATTAAATACGGCCACTGATGGGTGCAGGTCCAATAAATGTTGTGGTTCAAATTTTTCTTTCAAATCGGTTTAATTTTTGTTTCGCTTTGTCTCAGATTATGGAAATATATCTGAGACAAAGGAAAATAAAAATTAATCTGGTTTGAAAATTTGAACCACAACATATATGAACAGTAACTTTATGTGAAAACACCAGCAAATTTAAACTGACACATACCGGTAAGTGTGTAGATTAGATTAAATATAATTTTTGGATCAACAGTCAACTTTTGCAAAACTTATTGTATTCAACATGGTACAAAAACAATCTTTGAGCTGTGCTATTTTAACATTTTGATTTTGTTTTATTTTTAATTACAGAAAAAGGCTGACTACATAAAGGATGCAACTAAAATTTGTGCTGAGAAGTACAATGGTGACATTCCACCTACTTTAGAGGAGCTCAAGAAATTACCAGGAGTGGGTCCAAAGATGGCGCACATTACCATGAATGTAGCATGGGGGGAAGTGACAGGAATTGGAGTCGACACTCATGTCCATCGGATTGCCAACAGACTTGGCTGGGTGAAGAAACCCACCAAACTGCCTGAAGACACTAGAGTTGCTGTAGAGAGCTGGCTTCCAAGGTACATGTAACCTTCCTTTCTCTTACAATCAAAAATATTATCACAGTTAGTACGTGTAAAGGACAAAACCAACAACCTCAGGAAATGCGGAACAGTATATCAAATAATTGCGAACAATGCAACAAAGAGTATGTCGGTGAAACCTAATGCGCACTTGAAACTAGAGTCAAGGAACACCTCTTGAGAGATTCGTCAGCAATTTATGAACATTGCCATCTCACGGGACATTCAATGACAGCAAGTGAAACAAAAGTTCTCGCCACGGAAAATAACACCTTCAAGCGACACATAAGGGAGGCAATCGAGATAAAGTTAAAAAAGCCCTCTTTGAACAGAGACAATGGCTATGAATTAGCCAAAATATATGACACTGTTTCAACCCCCTTGAGAACCCCACAAGCAGGATATAACCTCCCTGATTAACATTATTTATTTGAGACTGATAAAGTTCAGGAGAGCCGAACAAAATATTTCTCGATTATTACATATTTTATTACGCTCTGAGTACCAAATTTTAAGATTTCCTTTCTCGTTATTCTCCAGTAACTGGCACAGTTGAACCCCACTTAATGAATAGCCACTTAATAAGGACACCCTGTTATTATGGACAGTTTCAGGATCTTTCAGTGGGTGGTTATAATAATAATTTAATTAACTTATTTGTTGGTTTAGTGATTATGCATGTGGTGACAAACTGTATTTTCTAAAAATATAAAATTCATTGATAAATCAGAAGGAAAATGCAAAAAGAAGCTCAAGGGCAGAGACATGATCTTGGCAAAAAATGAGGCCAACATAATAGCTGGAAAAGTTTCAGTCTTAAACATTTCCACTCCAAGCCATCCCCCCTGCTTATTCACTCTGACTCCCCTCCCCCCCTTTGAAAAAAGTCTGGATCTGCCAATGAGAACTGTTTATGCGAGGGCAAAGATTTGGAAAACGAGTTGCAAGGTGAGTTATGGGGATGAGGCAAGGAAAAGCTTTACACTCTTTCAAATAATACCACCAGCTGCAAAGACTAAAGGGGTAAGGGGTGCAGTCTGATTTGCGTCCTTCCCATTCTCCTGGTTCTGTCCCTTTTTTAGGGACTCCCACCTCTGGACGTTTGTGATTGCAAAAGGGATAATGCTGCCGGGATGAAAAAAATATTTAATAATGTTTGTTTGTTTTGGCAGGGAAGAATGGGATGAATTAAACTTACTGCTGGTTGGATTTGGTCAACAGACATGTCTTCCTGTAGGACCACAATGTGAGTCCTGTCTTAACTGCAAAATTTGCCCAGAAGGACGTAGGGTGACCAGGGGAAAACCCAATAACAAAACTAAGGGTACTTCTTCACCCCAAAAAAGTGAAAAGGACACTTGAAAATTTTAATAAATCCTGACTAGCTCTTTATCTACATGCTTAGTCTGAGAAAAAACTAAATGTTTACAGTGAAAAACATGCCAGTAAGTTCATAAATAAAACTTAAGACTTATTTCTAGAATGCTTTTTTTTGTGAGGAGTGATGGAAAACCTTTGAGATGTAAGATAGAGAAATCCCAAGCCATTATTGTTGGAAAATAAAATACTTTATGACTTGTGGTTTGATCATCAAATATTGAGATGATATATCAAATCAAAGTCTCAATGCTCTGCTGGTTACCATGGTAGCAAGTACTCTAAATGGTTTGATCAGAAGAGTGTCAATAGTATAATAATATCATATTATAGTGATTGTCCAATTGAGATTAGCCCATAAATAGGCTATTGTTGATATTAAAAGTGGACAAGTTGTATCATGTATCATGATTACAAGGTTACTATTGTCGATAAATATAAATAATAATATTGGTTTAGACCAGTTGTGGGACAATTTTTTATTGGCAGAATAGAAATCACAAACTGAAGCAGACACATTTTGCCACAACACACCATTTTTTTTTTGCTGATATGTTAATTTTTCATTTTTACAGAAATTTTTAAAGTTTGTTATTATAGTGAAACCTGTATTAAGCAGACACCCTTGGGACCTTCGCTAGTATCCGCTTAATAGAGGGGTCCGCTGAATACAGGTTCATTTTACAGTATGGAAAGTATGGGAAGAAAATTTAGGGACCCAAGCAGCTGGTGTCTGTTTAAAGAGGGTGTGCGCTTAATTCTTGGTTTTCACATGACATCATTAAAATTATTATAAAATGCTCAAGGAAATGTGCACGCTATGATTGGTTCCCGCGAGTTCATTATAACTCGATAAAGCACGCGCGTGACGTGTTTTTATTTTATAAAAGAAATAAAAAAACTTGTTCCTCGTGCATTGTTGAGTTATATAAGCACTTGGGAATTTTCTAAGAACACTCGAGAAGTGCGAGAAGCACTCGCCTTTGGCTCGTGCTTCTCTGCACTTCTCTTGTGTTCTTAAAAATTCCCGCGTGCTTATATAACTCAATAATGCACTCGGGGCGTTTTTTATTTCTTTAAAAAATCGAAACTATACATCCTACAACGCTGTTTCTAACATGGTATGTGGATACAAGTATTATTAATCTTTCACAGAAAGTTTCAGGTTTCCTCGATGTTTTGCTTCCGATTTACAAAGGTTTTAAATGTGTCACGCAATTCGTCACGCTATTACAGATAAGCCGTGAAAATAAACAAAATTGAATCAGCTGAAAGTTATTGTTTCCATTATAAGTGCTTATAAGCCGAGTTAATGGAGCTTATAACAAATACAATATGTTTTGATTTGATTTTTGGTGTAATTAAGACTTTGAATTTTTGGCCGCTATCTTTGTGCCCCTCAGTGGGGCACAAAGATAGCCGCTCCATACATTTCTTACTAAAAATGTCTAATACTCGTTTGCCTATAACTCTTGAATGAAATGCTTTGGCGCTTCAAAATTTGGCCAAGATGTGTAGTTTTAAACTCTCTACAATTCCATAAACATTTTGGATTCGAAATCTATTGTTTAATGCTTCTGAATTTTGATATGACGTAAGTGAAAGCCAAGAATACAGGTTTCACTGTAATATAGTTTTCACAAAGCATATTATTTTATTACATTCTATTTTTCTTATTAAGTCACCTATTATTCAACCTCTGTCATTTCTTTAAATTATTTTAATTTTGTAAAATCATTTTGGGCAAGTTAATTAATATAGTAAGGTCTATGTTTCTGTTATGACAAATTTTGTTCATAACATAATAAATTTGGTAATCATTTTGTAATTATACTTGTAAAGCTCCTGTATATGTTTTTATGCGCATGACTGTAAATATGCAAAACCACACAACACAAAGCAACTATACATAAGTTCTTACAAAACGTTACTGCAGTAACAGTACTTGTTCATTGCAATAACATTTGCACTTTGATTTGACACTGCAGAAATTTGACATTTAAATCATTGTCACACATTTTACAGTGAAACGTGTCAAAGGTGGACACCCCTGGGATCAGTTCTGTCTATCAGCCTTGGAGAGGTGTCTGCCTTATAGAGAGTTAATGTAACCTGGTGCTAAAAATCTTTATCTAGAAACCATGACCAAGGGGACAAAACTGACAGTGACTGTACTGTAGAGATATAACAATGGTAGAGTGCATATGAATTTGGTCTCTTTGGATCAACTGAGCTGTCTGTTATAGAGAGGTGTCTGTATTGTGGTGGCATCCATAAAGTCGAGAGGTATTGCAAATTGTACTAGCCCTAAATTATCAGATATGACTGACTGCTACAGCTTGAGTTTTCACCAATTAACCCAATAAATAACTTAAAATATAAAGTTGTAATAATAACCAAGATAGGTTTAAATTACCACAGCTGATGCACTTATCACACAATATATTATGTAATATATACATTAAAATTTCCTCATTTAAACCTTATCAATTGTAACTTTGCCTAGCTAATCCATTGTAGCATACAGTATCCTCTGTTTGTCTAGGACTATCCAAACAATACAACCAGAGAACCCAGCATCATGTTTGCACACAAATTAGTTTTGCTCTGAAGCCTAGTATAGGTACATGTACCCTTTCACTCCAACATTAAAACTTTCAGTTGTGTTATAACTTTTTTGTTTGTTGACAAAATTCTATGAGTGCTAGAGCTAGTTGCTTACGGGAATTCATAAGTGACCACTCACTGAATTTGCAACATGCCATGTATCTACAGTCCATCCAGGAGTCCATGTAAGGACAAAATGAAATGTTTTTCCATTTATGATAATGTCTTAAAACCAGTGGTTATTAAAAGGCAAGTTTACAAATTTTTACAGATGTTAGTCAGAGGCAGTTACTTAAAAGAACTTAAAAACAATGAAAAAGCACACTTTGAAATCCCAAACATTGTCTTGGTTGCTTACAGGACCTTTTATTACAGAGTTTTTATGACAATTTAAACAGAGTTAAGGGAGGGTGGTCGCTAAGGGGAGCTGATCACTTATGACAGTGGTCGCAAGCACAGCTTTGACTGTTTTTAAGATTTTTATCACACTTAGAAGAGAAAGGGTCAAGATAATTTTGTTCAAGCCATATTTTACCATTTTGCTCATAGTGCATCAGTCTCCTATAAAGTAAATTATAGGAGACAAGATTTCAGTGGTTCTTAGAACTTATTGGGACTGTATTTTGTTCCAAACAACGTAAATCCAATTTCATTCCATGATGGTGCCTCAAACAATACTCCCTTCTGTTTAGGATGTGCATTCTCTTGACAGTCATTTGTTGTCATCTTCTGTATTTCCTGCAAGGGAAGAAGCTTGATTCCAAACGACTTTGCTACTTTCCTTACTGTTTGACTTTTGCCAATCACTATGCCAACATCTGATTTCAACAGTGCAAGTAAGTCAGTGATCGAATCACCAATAAAAACCGAAATTCCATCAGATCCTCCGGATGTGTTTTGAATCAATTCCTGGAATATTTTTTCTTTGTCAAAGGCACTTGTTAGATTCTTGCCTAAATTGCCTGATGATAGTTCACCTTCAAGAGGGAGATTATTTCCAAAGATGTTCAAATGTCTGAGATGACCAAGTTTCGCATGGATCAAGTCTTGACACCAGTTGACCGAAATAAGGTGCAGAGGTAAGTTGACGTGGTTGAGAACATTCAAGCAACCAAGATTAAGCTTTACTTCCTGTGCAGCTTCCTTGATACTCTCCTTAGAAATTCCTTTTAGGAGCTTACTTGCCTCAACTTCCTTCATCATTGTCATGTCGTAGTTATACACCTCTTGCAAAAATGATCTCAATTGTTTCTCGTTATATGTAGAAGAACTAGGAGTATCATGAACAGATAGTGACTTAGAAACAACCTCTTGATAACCATCCCAGTACGTCTTTCCTAACTCACTCCAGTGAGCATCAAGTTGTTTCTTTTCAGCTTCTGTGGAGGTGCAGTACTTGTCGGTTGCCTTGTACAGTAGGCTTGTGGTATCCTTTTGAGTACATGTGCCATCAAAATCAAATGCAAACAGACCAACTTTCAAGCCCATCCAGTCAGGTTCACATGTCACTGGCGATGATGCTAAACCAGTATCCATGACAGCGGCCATAACAACTAAGGAACCAAGAAATCAGTTTGTCAATAAATGATTTCCCAAATTCAAACACAAATAATATCAATTTTGAGTTGGACTGCTTGCAGTCTGTTTCTCTCAAAATAATCTGTGGCTCAAAAGGAGTCAGGGTGAGAAATTGCCCAGCTTTTGCGTCAAAAATGTTAAAACTAATTTATGTAGAATGTCACAATCATTTTATTCCTATATTCACATGTCACGAGAAAGAAAATTTTATCAGGATTTCCAATGACAAGAAACGAGTTGGAAAAATGACATGACTTGTTGGAAACACTGTCTTGAGTGATAAAGCTTCTCAAACTGCCACTGATCTGATTAAATACTGTGTTCAAAAGCGTACAATTACTCTTTTTGTTTTCTATATATTTGTCTGGAGATTTTTACATGGACTTTATTGACAAATGTATTGGAAACATAAATTGCACCAACCTCATTCCCAGGGTCTCTCTTCTTCCCGCCCCCTTGCTCCAGGGGGTGGGAAGAAGAGAGACCCTGGGAATGAGGTTGAAATTGCATGCTTTCTAACACAGCTACATTCCTCAAATTTGTCTTCTTCCTCGTATCACAAGTATTCAATTCACACATTGGAAAATTTAAATTTTACCAAAACTATTTGACACTGGATTCCCATACAAACTCTGTATTTGGTGGCATGTTTACTTTGATTACCTTTGAAAATTTAAATTTTACAAAAATAAATTTATTATTTGACACTGGATTCCAATTCGAACACTATTTGATGGCATGTTTGCCCTGATTACCCATGATTCCCACTAAGTGCAAAGCCCGGCCTCTATTCCATTGTTTTCTTTTGTTTACCTTTGACTATTTATAACAATGACTGGCTAATTTTGTTTCAATAGCGAAGCGCACAATTACTATTTATAGAACTAAAACCCAGACAAACAAACCAAAACTGACTCTCAGGGGATTCCTAATAATGAATTTCTATTGTCAGAAATGCAAGAATAAACAAGAATAAATTATAAACTCAGACAAACATGAGTACTGACATCATTTGTGCGCTTTGCTATTGGGTTTTGTGAGGTCACTGTACTGTCTTGATGCACATTTGCGACGTATTTTGTGCATTTTTATGTGACTTCCATAAATGTCATATGGGAACAAAGTCCAAGGTAATCAACATGTTGAAACATATAGCTACATTTTTGTTTTGGAGTGTTTAATGCTTGGGGGAGGTACTCTGTATATTTTTGGGTGAGGATGTGCTGCTGGGACTCTGAAACCCTTACCCTGTTATACCAGACCATGTTCAGCTGATTTTGCACCCTATACTAGACTAGATACTGAAAATCACTACTCTATCCCAGACTTCCTTTTTTTTTAGAACTGTATCACAGGGCTCGAAATTGCGCCTGTATCGGGCGCATTTGCGACTAAAGATTTCCCTTTTGCAACTAAAATTTGTCTATTAGTCGCGATTTTGCGACTGTTTTACGGCCTACTGTAGTCTTACAACAGTCTTGTGTCTTACTTGTAACTGGTAGTTGTAATTTTATCCAAAAAATCTGCGAAATTCACATTGAATGTTGTGTGACTTAATTGTCGATTTCATGCTCCATTAACGCGGTTTCCAAGAAGCGTATCACGAGCGCACTTACATGTACCCATATCAGCTTTTATAATTCAACACATTGATACACTGCCCAAATATGGTCAAAAAGTTATTGATGTACGCTATGTCTGCATGATGTATATCCAACGATGCATGTAAATTTCGCATTTTGACAAGAGAATGCAAAAATGGCAGACCGGACTCGATATTTTTTCTTCAAACTGTGCTTTGTTATCAATGTGTTGAATTATAAAACTATTATAGCGCTCAAGCTTGCATGATATCGCCTAGCGTTCGTGCTATAATAGTTAAATATATGAGAGGGCTTCCCCACCCCCATGGGTTTAACGCTCAGCCTAATCTGTGACCGTTTTCCCTTCTGTGTTACTTTATTGTTGGAAATGTTTTTCGGTACTTGTCTCAATCTCAATCGTCACTGTAACTTTATTATTTGTTGATTTTTTGTACATTACTTACACCACCCAGCAACCGCTGGCGACCCCATCGCCAGATTAGTGTTTATTAGCAGCAATAGACCTTATTCGCTTGGGCGTAATGTTTACCCAATACAAACCTCTTGGTAGTTAAATTCTTTGCCTGAACGTCATCCATATTAATGTTTCTTCTCAAGCGTTAACGGAAAAGAAAGAAATAATACCCAGGGGAATGACACGTGGTCTCTAATGGGTAAACAAATACGCCCAAGCGAATAAGGTCTATTATTCCAATTACGTGTGTAAAGATTAAAGACATGTAATTGTATACCTTTTGTCTTCTGAACTGAACATAGAAAGAGACTGCGACAATTTAAGGTGGTAAAATGGATGGTACGGTGTAACCATAATCGCATCTGAAAAGACGAATCGTTTGATTGTTAATGGTTCGTTATAAAATTTTGAAACACTGGAAAGTGTGGAAAGCCAAATCTTTATTTGCACCCAATTAAGTTAAGCTTACGTAATCAGCTTCCTATTTCCAATAACGTAAACAATTTCGCTTACCTAAAACAGCAAGAGCTGCAATAACGATGATGACACGACTTGCTGGTCCACGAATTTTGTAAAATCGCAGAAATTTTACCATCAATTTGCCCTTTTTAGAAGACAGACCCTTTGACAAACTTCAATCTGGAAAAGTCAGTTTATCTTGCCTCGTTCCTGAGTTCATGACGTTCCTCATGAAATGGTTTTGTTGTTGTTGGGAAACCGCATGTCAGAAGGCTCATATTCAAAATGGCCGGTCAAATAGCGGAGAGAGTTTCAGAGACGTTTTCATTTGCGAAGAAGGTATTTATACGTTTCAGTAAATGTAGCTTAAATTACTCTATTTTATTCTTTAAAACGCCTGTAAGATCAGAGAAGTCGGTCATCTGTTTTGAGTGCAAAAACAGGTAAAATACGTCTAAGAAAATGCAAGAAGCTGAAGAAGAACTGACCGTCTGTTTGACTGTCATTTGCAGATTCCTATGCTAAAGAAAGCTACTTCAGATGACGATAATCCGACGCCAGGCTACATATTTCAAGAAATCAACAGTATCCTTTCCCTGTACTTTCTCGGCCTGCAAATAACACTATTAATAGGACTTTTTTTTACCCCAGGACAATTTAATGAGAATTTACTGGAACGAACTTCCGGCTAGACCGTGCTGGTAAAGCTAACGGAGTCCTAGATAGTACAGTTATTGTGTATTATTAGTATAAATCTACTAGCGTTCTATCACGAATGCTGTGCTCTTATTGGCTTTGCTACTCAATATCTATCCTGTTGTAGAAAGTGAGTGTGTGCGGTTGTCAGTGTGCAGTTGTTATTTTTATGTCATTATTCAATACAAATGCGAGTCTGTTTTGCACATCAAGTAGATTTATACTAAAACAATTAGATTGTTTGCCCTTGATTTCTATGCGTGATAGAAATCTCAAGCTCATAATCTAATTGTTAACTAGCAATAATCAGGGATTATTAAGTGCGTTCGAATGTTTGTTATGGGTTTTGAGGTTTGCCACATTTGACCTTGAGGAGGCAGCTTGCCAAACTTTTTTTTTTCGTTTTCTCTTTTTGCCTCTTTCTGCTGTAGGATCGAATTCTTGACCGATTAGCCAATTACGATTGTCTTGAGGCTCTGGTGATAACTGTCAGTGCGACTTGCAACATGGTTGCATGACATTAGATTTGATAAGTTTGTACGGACACTACAGTAAAGTAAGGTTTTTTTCTGGAATCAAGGACAACCACAACGCTTTAGTATTTTTCAAAAAACAAAGCCAACATTTATTTAATGAAACGTTTAATTCAATGCAAGGCGGTAAATAAGGGATAGTAAACTTTAACTTTGTTTTTTGTTCTTGGTGTACTTGATAATGATAACACGGGGCAATAACTATGAAATAATATTTTAGAAATGTTCTGCAAATTCCTTCTGGAAGGTTTTTCTGCGTTACAGGGTGATTGTATTTGTGACCGCAATAGGTCAGAGTACAATGACTCATATGATCAATTAGTATTAGTTTGTTTTCTACTGACTTCTCTCTCATCGATGGCATCTCACAGAACGATAACAGGCGCCATATTCGCTTCTTTGTAGCTGGAATAAAGAACTTTCTGTACCTTTCAGAAGCAGTAAACATGTTCCCGATCAAGCTTCGTTGTAAAAACACTGCAGTTACATGCAAAAATGTTAGAGATTAAACTTACCGAATAGAGCAGAGGTGAGCAAAAATGGCAAATCAATGTGCGCGCGCAACTTGCTGGATGAGTCTATGACGTACGCGTAAGGAGAAAAACGTGCGTGCGCATCTTGCTGGACGAGTCTATGACGTATTTCCGGTACTTGACCCACCCACAAAATCGAGTTTCTCTCCCCTTAATGTTCGTGCCCAGGCCTCTCACTTGTTGAGTTTAGGTTGCGTTCTCCTAACATCGAACGCAATTATAGCTTTTAATGTAAACTTAATTTCTTTTTCTTTTACTGTTTTTTAAAAGTCAGTCTTCAGACCCCATCAAGAGTATAGACTTATCTTAAATATAAATAAATCTATAAGTAAAGAAACAATCAGTTCCCTTAGTAAACAAGTGGTTGTTTTCTCCTAAACGAGCATGGTGACCTGTCTTTTTTATTCATACTACTCTCCATTATACAGGGCTGTCATTAATTTTGTAAGTAGCAGGCTGAAAATGGAAAGTAGGCGGCTTGGCACTCGAGCGCCGAAAGCTTCTTCGGCGCAGATGCCTTGTTTTTTCCCGGAGATTATACACCTGTGAAAATGTTCGAGGCGCTACCCACAGACCTTCGATAACTTCAAAAGAGATCAAGTAGCCCATAACATTGGCTGCCAACATTTAAAACTGTTACAATAAGATTAATATATCTTTACTTTGACTAAAAAATTAGAAAAGAATGTCTTACAAGTAATTTTGATGGACTTTTTTTTATTACTGTAAGCTTTCTCTTCAAAACGAAACGAAAGTAGACGACTGAGGAAGGGCAAGTAGCCGGCTGTTTAGGCTGGCTACTATGGGTGTCATGGAGCACAGCTACTCTGAGCAGCGTGTACCTATGCCAAGCTCCTGGAATGTCGCTTAGCAAAGGGAAGTGGACGTTTCTTACCGTTTGTTACTTGAGCTGAGGCAACCCAGCCATCGCTTCAGTGTGGGACTGAAGGGTTGTCACCAGCAATGCTTCTCCCCCAAACCATTAATTAACACTAAAACCACATAACAAATTACATATGTGTTTTATATATGTTGTAGTTAAAATTTTTAATGGGTAATTTTCTTATTAAAATAAAAACGAGATAAAAGTACCCACCCTTCCCTACCATCAACCATCACCCCCCTGATGCCATACTTAGTCGACTACCCTCTATCTACATGTACCCCCTGGAATATCTGCAGTGAAATCATGAAATAAATAATTTTTTATAGCACTTACCTGGAGCTGAAATCTCTACCTTCAGATCTGCAGTCCACTCTCTATACCACTACACCACTCAGGACAAGGTTGATAAATGGTTTAAACTTCTTTGTATTATTGCTTATTATTGGTCCCAGACTCCCCTTGGCCAGCATTTAATTCATGCAAATATAAAACTAGTTTTTGTAAGAATGCCCATTTTTAGCTCATTCATGTGCATGCGCAATGAATGAGGTATTGTGAGGATTAATGTCGACGGAAGTTGTGGATCCGTAGATAGTGACATAATCGGCCAGAAGTGAAAATTGCCGGAAATTCTTTTTTTGCAAAACTTTATTTCACCTTCAGTTACAAGCATTTACAAAGCATAACAACAAACATTTACAGATAAGATACACTGTGATTATTATATAATTTCTGTAGATACATATATACTAATTTATAAATATCATGCAAACATTTTAGCGTGAAATTAAGGACAGTCTTTCAGGAAGGTATTTGGACATTAACTACTATTGAATTTAAGATTTCTAAGTAATCTGTATATAGGATAAATTCTCGGTTCGATACTTTATTAATACTTTATTTTTGAATTCTTGAAGAGTTAGACCTTTAGAGTTGAGTTTACTGGTGTAGATATAGTATCTCATAAACAAGAGAGTATAGTTTAATTTCCTAGTAACGTTTTCTGCGTGTTGACTGGACATAATTCCAAATAAAGTTTGTTCAGTCGTGAGGGAGAAGCGAGTATTGTTTGAGTCATTGAACCATTGAATAACATTTCCTAGAAACGACTTCATAAAGCAGCAATATATAAATGAATGATTAATAGAGTCTGGTTCACCACAATAAAGACAATCGTCATTATCTTTGATTCCAAATTTAAGTAGCTCCCTCTTTGTTAAAATAGCTCTGTGTATAAAATTAATTTGAAATGAAATTCTTTAATAAGTTTATTTTCGTTACAAATTTTCTTTACCGATGAAAATATGTTTTCCAAAGGCTAGGATTTTCGATATTGCCATCACAAGTTGGCAATAGGTATTATTCTACAATCCTGCAGTGTTTTTATACATCATCTTCCTTTTAATCATAACAAGTTATATCAAGATTTAATCTGTACCCAAAATGTCATCGCCATCATAATCACCGAACACCATGACATCCCTGATGTCGTCATCATCATCCTTCAAGTCGTGGTCATCATCATCACAATGATGTTAAGTGAATGTCATAAACAAGAGTGATCATCCCTTTTTTAAGTAAAAATGAGTATTCTCATGTCAGTGGTATACCCATACTGTAGAATTCTGAAAGTAGCAACCCCCATTATTATCTGAATTAGCAGCCACAGGAGGGTGCAATTTTCAGCTAGCAGCTTCTTTCTGGTGGCCCCTACTTTCCAACTGCTGAAATATGTGATTAATCTATTCCAAGAGATTTATTGCACAAGTTATATGACTGCAAAATTGGATGTCCTGACTCAAATATATGAGTACTGCACTACAGTTGTCAACATTAGAAATCAAAGCTACCGGTATTGTTCCATCAGTGCTTTTAAGGTAAATATAGTTTCTTTTCCAAAGTTTTTCTTAAGTCTCCGTTACTTTCTACTTTCGGGAGGTGTCACTTTCAGGAATTGCAAGATAGATCTCAAAATAAACATTCTTTCAGGGGGGACTTTACTTTTGGAATTTACAGTACTTATAATAATATATGAATATATGAAAATCATATACATGAGTGAAATTTGTGATCCTTGTAGTGTGCTATCAACTAAAGCAGTTGATAGTTTTTTCAACTGCTTAAGTTCAAATAAATAATAAAATATATGGAGATAAAACTAGGAAAAGGATATCTATCAGGATGAAAATGTTTTGCATAATTATTATGAGCTTTCAACACATTCTTAGTGCCTTTCTCAAGTGGATCTGATTATGCATTTCAGTCACTTGGCAGAGGGATTGACTGTATAAAAAAATTGTATTATTATTATTATTATTATTATTATTATTATTACTATTATTATTATTATATTGCTTTTAAGATGTTTTCCTTAATATGCACATTAGGCATAACATATGAGTCAATTAGTGGCTGCAACTCTTTGCTGGATTATTTAGTTGGCAGACTGAAAAAACAATCTCCTTATATCAAATACAAGGTATTATTATTGTTTGACTGTGTGTTTGTTTGTTGGACTACTAGCAGTCCATGCCTGGAAAGTCAAGTGGGCAAGCAATCAGATGAGTGAGTGAAGGTTATACCAAGGGGGAGCTGGAAAGGAGGTGGTCTCCTAACTTTCTCCCAGTTCTTCCTCAGCTCATTTTACTCTTACAGGGTATGTTTTGGTCCCTCGCTTGCTCATGTGAAGCTTGTCTGCTCAACTACCTCAAAAGGGACTGATGGCAGCCTGAGCCTACGCTTGATTCCAGAATTAAGTAGTAAGATGTTCTTACCAACATAAGTTTCCAAGAGTATCACTTTGAAATAATGTAATAATGTCATGTTATTCTACTCTTAGGTCCTCAAAGTTCTTTGCTATTTGGCAAGCAATGGCCATTCAGAATTCAGAAGCGGCCTTAGACACAATGCAGATGCCCTTAGAGAAGCTGAAAGTAAGATAACAGTGTGCTAATACAAAACTTGATAGACATAACAAAATTTAATTATGAAAATGACATTTTCAACCCTTAAACATAGTATCCCTTAGTCATTAAAATGAAGTTTGGGTCTTGAAAGTAATTTCGCAATTGCTTCACTTTGCGATTGGCTAAAAAATCTTGTGCCACCTTATCAACCAATAAATTAGGAGTAAAACCTGAAAATCAATTAATATTCTTACACACATTTTCCCGTGCTTGACGTCCGTTACATGTACAGTGGAATCCCACTTTACGGACACCCACTAATAAGGACACCTGCTTATTTTTTTAGTAAATTGGTTAAAAATCCCCCAAAACTTAACTCAGTTAAAAGGTCTTTTAAATAAATTACCTGGGTTAACTTTAAACTGCACATTGGAACAAGTAAATAAATGTAAAATTAACAGTGTGTGATTGTTGTTTATTTTGGAACCTTGTTTTAATACAATGCACTTTAGGCTTAGAGAGTCCCTGTACACAGGACCCTTCTAAAACAGCTTTAAGAACAGTAGAGATGCAGAGAACAGTTGTATACAACTGCATGACCTGTAAAATTCTCTTACAATTTCGCTACACATTAAAGCTAGATCTGTGATCCGATCCGTGATCCCGTCCGTGATCCTGTCCGTGATCCGGTCCGTAATCCGGTCTGTGATCCGGTCCGAGATCTGATCCAGATTTTCTTAAAGCCGTGGATAATATGGAGATTGGAGGTGTCCCTTTGGTGTCCGTATTAACTAGGTTCCACTGCATTTGCTTCGAGTTCTGATTTCTTCATTGGATTGGCTGGATCTGTTGAGATTGGCCAAGGTGATTACTTTGGTTTTAATTTTATGACACTCAATTGAAAACCACCTCATGTGCAGCTGTTATCATGTATATGTTGTAGTTCAATTTTATCCTTTGTTCAATTTTGATTTTCCATTGTTCTTTTCTATGTTAATGTATGATATTGAATATAAAACAAAGAAAAATGAAAATTGAACCAAGAATAAAATTGAACTACAACATTCACACGGATAAGGCTTTAGGTACTGCATGTTATAACTGAAAAGTAAATAAACATTAATAATGGTTACTAAAATAAATATATAAATTGAAAGTAATTATTCAGCTTTTTTTATTCAACAATGGCGACAGTCATTTGGCCCTTGGATTCCAGATCAATTTTAATTAGAATATAGAAATGTTAGTTTTTGACAAAGGAGGAAAAACATGAACCTGCCCTGATGAGGTTTACTCTTGGACGTACACACAAACATATACCCCCACTTTGGTACAAGGGAGGTGGTTGCAATCCTTCCCTTGAATTCCCGCAGTGTTTCAATATTTTAGAAATATTTTACCTCTAATAGATAGCCTGTGATATGCTCTACAAGGTAATGTAGACATCATTGTTACGGGTTACATCGTTGCTGGAGGTATGTGACACCATCCAAAATGGCCGCCAAGATGGCCACCATCTTGGATTTTACGAAAAATTCAAATTTATTTGGAAAATGCTTAAATTGTGAATATTTTTTGCTACAGTTGTAGAATATGATACATTTCGCTGCTTTTGGTAGTGTTTTATATGTTTTATTTTTCAAGGTGAAAAACACTTTTTTATTAAAAAAATGGCTTGACCTCATGTTACTGATGACATCATATCTCATTACCATAGCAACCAATTGTCACCAAACTTTACCAAAATATGTCTCAAGGATAAACAAACAGCTACTGAAGATGGCATGAGCTAACACTAAATGTTTTTGAAAAAATCAGAGAAAAACCTTAAGAGGGGTGGCCGACCCATTGTTTGTCAGAGGGTTAAGTGAGTGAAATATCAGAAGACTGTAGAATGGGCTTAAATTTTCAGTTTGATGACCCATTCACTTTGTATTACTGCCCTGTCCTCTTTGGTTGATAAATTCCAAGTATTCTTGTCTCCTGTGTGAATGGTTCATACTCACAACAGTACAGCATAATGCTAAAATGCTATGTTGAATAACAAAACGAGTGCAAAATTAATACACATTATCACACTCTTCAGACTGCGTGCTAGGAAAGTCGTTTAAAACTTAAGGATGTTGACTATCATGTACCAGTAATAAACAATATATTCAGTGGAAAGTTGTGTAATATGGCTAGGATTTTTTCTTGTCAATTTTATTTTTTCTCGCCTATAGGTAAGAAAAAATAGTATTTGACTTACCCTGCAGTGTCACACAACTTCTTGCTGAATAAACTGTATTTGCCACAACAATCAAATTTTTGGAATTCGTCAATGAAAGTGGGCAGGACAGTATAACAAAGTGGGTGGGGCAGTGATTCTGGCCCATACCTGTACCACCGGTCGATGATTTTTGTAGTATCATTAATAATGTACTATATTTTAATTCCTTCACAGGTTTTACAGGCCAAATGGATTATCTTAAAGGTGATGCCCCCAATCAGCGAGTGAGGTCTGCTGCATCAGTAAGTTATTTCATCTATTAAATTGTTAATTATTGAGTGATTTATTGCATTTTAGTCATATTAAATGTTACAGGGTTGTTATTCAATAAATACAATAAATATATCTTTTAATAATTTGGTGTTTCATTTCTAGGAACTAATTGAACTTCTCTTCAATGTTGAGAGCTGTGGAACATCAACCATTCATGGTAAGAGAGGATAAGTTTTGCACGATGAGAAATTTTGAAAGGGTTCTGAAATGAGGAGTATCCTAAAGATATTGTTTGACAGTTTTCCATTTTTTTGGGGGGTGGGGCCTGGGGTTGGGGGGGGGGGGATTTTTTTATGTTGAAGTAATCTGATCTCTTTGATGTTGCATTAACTTTAATCAGCTGTAAAATAAATCAGTTAAACAAAACAACATTATACACTTACGTTGTAATTCTTGATGTAATATTCACTTAACTGTAATTTCTGATGCAGTTTTGGTCATATTGAAATTTGAATTAACAGGAGGCTTCTCATTAAGTATCGGTAGAAGTCTATAAAACCGGCTACTTCGACTTTTGAACCACCTACTTTCCATGAAATACTCAGATGTTTTTGTGTGGCAGTTGTGTAAAAAATGATAATAAAAATAAAAATACCTAAACCCAGAAACAGATGACAGACTTGTTCTTGTTCACTTTTGGGCTCAGTTAATTTCAATAATCCTACATATACAAATACACAATGATTCTAGATATAACAAGTTATTATAAATGGTAAACACTTTGGCCCAAACCCGGTGAAGGTTTGGGAAGGTGAAAAGTGTAGTGTAAATTACGGCAGAGGTGTAGAAATAATTTATGATGTAGGATTGCTTTACACCGCATGTTAGCAGAATGTTGATGTACATGTACTGTTAAAGGCATGGTGAGGTAGATTACATGGTGTCAGAATGCCAATCACCCAGAGCTTTGATTAATTCACTCGGGACACCTGATTGGTAAGCAAAGGAATCTCCCCCCTGTGAAATGAAGGCCCCACATAGAGCTTGGGATCAAGTCCCAAAGTTGATAAATGGTAACGTAATTTAGAGACAAAAGCGCTATAGGTAAACCAGGGCAAGAACTTTTTTTATGAATTCACTTCCCCCTATGGACAAGTGCAATAGGCATTTTACTTGTCTGGACCACAAAACTGCTTGTCCAAAAAAAAAAAAAAATACAATAATACAGGGTATGAAAAATTCTTTTTCTCTATTTCATTGACCATGTCCCAATTTAGTGAAAAGCTTAATAGCTAATAATGACATTAACGCACAACTCCACAAATTGAATAAAAGTAGATATTTCTTTTCACACATGTGTATGTCAAGTTTCTCTTCTGAATCCAATGTACATCCAGTGTACATCGGGCTGCTTTTCTCTTTAATTCTGGAAACTTCCGACAAGATGGGCAGTGCATTTTGTTTGTTTCTTTATCATAATACACCCAGTCGAATTCTTTCAGCCAAGCTGACTGAAATTCTCTGACAAACTCAGGTGCCATATTTTTTCTTGTTATCTTCGATCTTTTTCTTATTGGAAGGAACATCTGTGTCAGTTCTGTCATTCTAAGGTGTTTCGAGTGCAGATTCATTCATTCATTCATTCATTCATTCATTCTTTATTTGCCATATATACAACATATATCTTCAAAAGATCTCTTCAAAAAGTAAAATAATTTTGATTGAGACAGCCATTTTTTGATAAGCTTCAATAAACAAGCAATACGCTCACTAATAGTCCCTCCAATCTATTAATTCCTGTTAACAGGGACTTAAGTGGCCAGTTATTCAAGTAAGGGGTTGGGTAAGTCCAGTTCTTTGTGCAAATCGCAATAATATTAAGATAGCTTTGGACAGAAGAGACATTCAACATTCGAGCTAGAAAGGCAGCGTACTGCAATAAGTGACCAGGTTGAATGGGAACAGGGCTATATCCCTGTACTGTATAGGTAAAGTAAACTTTAAGGTAAAGTCGCACACGGGCCACGGATGGCCCACACGGCCGGAGCTTAACCCGGTTTCTGTAGCATGAAGCAACTAGGAATATTGCTACTCCCCCCTGGATTGGATGCTAGTCCATAGCAGGGTTACCCCCTGCATTTTGTCGCCGGTACCCATTTATACACCTGGGTGGAGAGAGACAGTGTGGAGTAAAGTTTCTTTTCTAAGGAAACAACACGACGCCAGAGACCAGGCTCGAACCACCAACCTTTAGGTTGAAAGTCTGACGCGCTAACCACTAGACCACCGTGCCTCCACTACAACTGTATAGATAGCAAGTAAGTGTCCTGATGAGTTTTGTAAGTGGTTTTGGTTGAATCTGCAAAAAGTTGCATAATTTTTAGTTATGAATCTCTGATAGTTAGGAATCTCCTGGCGGAGCTGGGCAGCCAGCTGGGGATCCCTTGCACCTGGTAAAAACAAAACAGCAACTGTGAACTGTCATATGGTCATTCAGAAGGATGTGATCAACAGATATGTGTGGCAGATGTTCCCACAAAATAACATAAAAGGCATGAAGATGCTGAAGCTTTTGTAGTCAGGAGATCGCATCGGCAATGGTATTGTGAAAAGCCTTCAATGTATAAGGCACTAATATGGAAATTGAAGGCAGCAGATAGCCATCATTGGATGTTGTCCCTTTGTTGATAATTTCTGCTTGGTTGTTGCTGTGGATGACGAGAGGGGTAGTCACTGGGGTGTAGACCTTGTGCTGCCCTGAGGTGGGTTTAGAGATGGGGATGTAAAATCACTGTGAACTGGGTGATTTTGTCCACATGCCTTTCCCTCTTGCACATGGTGGTAACGGCATGTACTAAAACCCGAAACAACGAAACGAAACCACCGAAACGAAACGACTGAAACGAGCGAAACCACCGAAACAACCGAAACGAAACGGCCGAAACGGGCAAAACCACCGAAACGAACGAAACGAAACCGCCGAAACAACCGAAACGGGCAAAACGACCGAAACGAAATCACCGAAACAACCGAAATGACCGAAACGACGCCACCGAAACCACCGAAACAACTGAAACCACCGAAATGAAACCGCCGAAACAACCAAAACGACCGAAACGAGGAATATCGAGGAAGGTAATAGTTTCTACGCTCATCCCCGGTGTAAAAACCTGCCTTTGTTTTCCACTTTTTTTCTACCTATTGTTGTCTTGCACTCCACTGTTTTCTTTGTTTTTCCAGGCCCGTAAAAGGGGGGAAGGACAGGGGGGATTGAGCCCTCCCCCAGGATTTTTGGAATTAAAAAAAAAAACAATTAATGTGCCAAAAAATATAAAATGTGCAACAATCAGTTGTGAATTCAGACGCTCAACTGAGTGCCTTTCACGACCATTAATAGTCTGTTTATTACCTGTTAGTTTCCCCCGCTAACAATTGTACGTTATAACAGCAACAAAGGTACTCCTACCTTGAATCAGAAAGAACTAAAATCGATCGAAATCAACGAATCACAAACAAAAATACCGGTGAAATAAATTAGTTTCTTTCCAAGTCGTCCGTTCATTGATGGCGATATCAAATAAAACTCGGCCCACCAGTTATTTTAGCCTTGCTACGGGGATGTTTACGTCACTCGTGAGTTTGGCAGATTTTTACACCGTTGTAAATCCGCCGTTTTAAAGTCAGCGTTGCGTGACAACCCTAAAACGGCTGTGTAGGAGACTAGGAAGGTAACGGTTTCTCTCCAAACATTGTCTCTTGTGTAATAATAATAGCGATGTTTGCCAGTAGCCGTGATTACCTCATTATTTTCTGCCTGTATCTGATTTAAAGAGTTCGGGCAGAGAGCTGGTAAATAAATACCCTGGGTACCGGGTATCAGAGGTTTGAGATTGCGCGACAGTAGTATGGAGAATTGGTGTTCCTGGCTCACCCCAAATAAGCATTTATGGACCCCAACGCAGCCTTTATAGAATACTTACCCTCCCTCTTCCCAAGCGAACGAGGGGACGAGTGAGCTTGGGGAGAGGGAGCATAAATGCTTATTTTGCGTGAGCCAGGATCACCAATTACGCCTCTTGGAACTCATGGTGGTATTAGCAAAGGTATCTTAAAAATGTAGTATGGGTTGATGCGAGCGTTTAATATTTCCCTGTCAAGAATCCATGTGATGTCCTTGTCTGTATTAGTAGAAAGGGAAGTAGGAATGTAACTAATTATCAACAATAACAATCAACCACCTGTTAAAGGTACATTTACAAAGTACTTATCAGTAGAGGGCTGGTGACGCGAACACGCACAAAGTTGGTGCCTTTTAAGGGGCGAACCATCAGAAATCTTTGGGCAGGGACAGCTCCCAAAAATCGTATAGCCTAGCGAGGTGACTAGCGAGGTATTTAGCGTGGAATTAATCGCACGAAAGCGAGGCATTTGCGTGATATTGCACCGTAGCAACACTGCTGCTATGTCATTAAAAATGGCGATGCGATTCAAGGAAAATTCATTACCTGACTGATATCGGCACTCATCACTATGTCGTTTTTTCGCGTGAAACATGATGTCCAATTTCCTCGTCAGGTAATGAGTTTTCCTATACAGGGCTCCTGATAATTTGCGGGAAAAAAAGTCAAATTTCGCGGGATTTTCAGAGCCAAATTCGCGGGAATTTTCGGGGCAAATTTCGCCGAAAAACGATCGGTAAAAACGATCGGTAGTTTTGGGACGTTGTTTACTCGTTGTAGTGATGAAGTTTCAAGATAATTTTGCAAGTTTACGGCAAGTAAACAGCCCCAATAGCCAAGATAAGTTTCAAATATGATGTACCGACATGTATTTCGTAAGATTTCTAGCGAATTTCGCGGGCCCGCAACCGCGCGAATTAGCAGAAGCTCTGCAATGGCCTATAGAATTTAGGCTGTAAGCTGACTTGATCCCTATATACCCTCACCTATGCACAGCCGTCCCATTTTTTTTTTTACATGCCCCTATAAAATATTTCTAATGGTCCTCCCCATTAATTTTTTTCACAATCAATGTATGAAAGGTGAACAAATCACATACGTTTGTTTTAACTTTACGAAATCGCGTAGTTAACATAAAAACCCAACACATGTAGGAATGACTAACACCCCCGCCCCCTCCATTCTCCTCTCTCACAGCACTGGCACAGAGCTATGGTATCGGAACCTGCTCGTGTTACTTTTTTGGGGATTTTTTCAAGCAATCCAAAAAGTTCTATGCTCATCTTATGAATCTATGGTATGGGGTGTTTTGTAAATTTTGGGGTATGTTTGGGAAGAAATAGTTTTTCTCAAAGGATTTGTAAAATTGAGAGAAGACAGAAATATTGAACATTTAATGTATTTTTAAAATTACAATTTGAAGTTAAATATTAGTAGATGGATTCCAAAACTAATTTTCTTTCTTCTATCCAAGTTCTTTCAACCTCTTAAAATTTAATTGAAATTCAGGTGTACACTCGCCGTAGTTTTAAAATTAGAATTTGAAGCCAATAATTAAGATAAGCTGGAAACCAAAGCACTCTCTCGTGGTGGCAAACTGTCTGAAAGTGTGTAAAAATTGTTTATCCTTCCGGCTTATTTCCTTCTTTAATTACATATCATTTCATAAAATTCACCCAGAGTACCCCCTAAAGTTATGAGGTTGTGTGACCAACCGTCTAAGGTGTTATGTCACGCACATTAGCGTAGTATTTGAGTTATTGAGTTAGTTAACTGTAAAATATTCTACAGTTTGGGGTTCAACTATTTTGCTATGTTTACAGACGACTAGGTAATTACACAACGAGAAAATGGAAGTACTTTTTACATCCATTCCTGCACGTACGATAAAACAATGATGTTCGGTGAGAATATAAACAGACAGAAGAATTAACGACCACGGCTGGTCATTGTTTCGGTGGAAAAACAAATGGAATGGTTCATCCCGACGGAAATTTTCCGATGAAAAGGTAAAACCTTTCAGGGTATTACATTTTAAAATAAAATACAAATGGTACAGGTCATTCCTGTTCCGTTTCCTTTAGTGCGGAAAGTCCAGTGCCATTTGTTGGAAAATTGTAACCGGAAATTCCATTCAAATGGTAAACGCTCAGTTCTGTGGTTTTGGTTGTTTCGGCGGTTTCGTTTCGGTCATTTCGGTGGTTTCGGCGGTTTCGTTTCGGCGGTTTCGTTTCGGTGGTTTCGCTCGTTTCGGTGGTTTCGGTCGTTTTGTTTCGCTCGTTTCGGTGGTTTCGCTTGTTTCGGTCGTTTCGTTTCGGTGGTTTCGTTTCGTTGTTTCGGGTTTTAGTACATGCCGGTGGTAACATGCATGTTCGTAGATGCAATTTGTAAAGTTGCAACCCTGGGGGGAATTAAAGCTCCGGCAAATAGTTCTTCCCTTATTTGTAGTGGCAACAAACTGACTATTAGCACTGAGTAAACATGTGGTGCCGCACATGAGTGTGAATGCCTTGAGAATGGGCTTTTTAATCTCCGTATGTAAATGGTTGGAATTGAAACTCCAAGGATAGCCATAGTTCGCCTGTAAGAGATGAAACTCATTGTCGTACTTGACGATGGAGGTCCATTGAAAATGAGTAGATAGTTCCATAATTTTTACAGTGTAAGCTGGGTAGTTTTGTATATCCTCTAAAGAATTTTATTCTAACTAATCATTAAATTGTTAAAAATCCTATATTTGTGTTTGTTACTTATCACCCACTGTGTTTAATGGTGGCTGGCCCATGTTTGTCTATCACAGAACTGGCACAATCGTTGCGATAAGCAACTGTGAACTAAAGGGACGCTTTCTTTTTCCTTTTGGCCAGTTGCTCTTCGTCAAACCACAGTTGGACCAGTTGATTTTCAAGTGCATCAATCTCATCATCATTGGATGGCTGGTCTGCTATTTTATAAGCGTCCTTTCGTGGGGAACTTTTGATTTCCCCGTCACAAAATTTGCTATGTATTCCCCAATCATGCTGGCTAAGGGGTTTGCTGCATTCTCTGTACTTCGCAATACATTTTGTGATTTCACCAGTATTTGTGGATTCCATTATAAGCAAAATTTAACAAAATAGCTTGAATACAGTAAATGAAATGAAAGCCCTGCCCTGCCCTGCCCTGCCCTGCCCTGCCCTGCCCTGCCCTGCCCTGCCCTGCTCCAGCAAAGTATAAGCATAATGTGACTAAACTATAATTTTATGTGGCTTTATATATTGTGGCAGCTGTTTTACAGTAAGCTATGCCCTTTCTGCCACATGGAAGGTTGCAGTTTGCCTGCTTCCAACGTGACCGGTCACTTCACAGTCTGGATTTATATTAATAAGGATTAACGTTCACTTACCAAATTGTACTTGTTAATGATTGTATTTGGTGAGGAAATATCTCCTGGAGAATGCTGTAAACAGCATTTCTAAGCTTCTAGATTTCAAAATTTACTGGGTGGGCATGCCTCCAGACCCCCATACATGTAGAAGCTCATGCCTTCAGCACTTGCAATTTAATGCTCTGTCTACTTATGAACCTTGGCTGTCTACTCTAAAACATAGTGAGAATCCTGAATAGTAAGAGAGGGTTAATCAAGAGTGGAAGTTAAAAAGACCTCTAGGTTTAAAAATTTACCGTAAATCCGCTATTAAGCCCCACCCCCCCCCCCCCCCCCCCCCCCCCCCGGGGGGGGCTTTTTGATGTCAAGTGCTTTTGAGTGCGGGCTGAATACAGAGGGTGGCTTATTAGGGGGGGGGGGGAGGGGGGCTTATTACAATTGAGCAAAACACAAGCAGTTCACTACTCACTGATTAACCATAATAATGATCATTTTTAGTACAACTACCGGTTATATTTCCCTCAAAGCTTGGCTTATTGGAGAGGGGGGCTCGTTTGAGAGGGGGCCTTAATAGAGGATTTACGGGATGTTATTTTCTCTACATTTCAGCAATGACAGGGCCATCAGGAAAGAAGATGGAAGGCTTTGGAAATTCACCTTCGCAACCAGCAAGTAGGTATTAGATTACATTATAAATCAAATTATCATGGCCTATGAGGATGCTCTCTCGTTTAGATTTTCACAAGTTTTCAGTTTCAGGATGCAAGTAGTTGGGACAAAAGAAAAGACAAATTAAATGAGTTACATTCCAGAGCCTATGTAACCTCTGTGATGGGACTAAGCGATATAAATGATAGAGAAAGTGTGTTAGCGACAGAACCTTTGGCTGACCTTTATTGTAATGCAGGATTTCGTCAACTGTGACCTGATATGATGCCGAGATGTTCCATTTTCATTCGGTATTGTGGACATTCAAGGTAGTGAAATTAAGTTTATTTTATAGTATTTTGAATTTATTCGCCTTGGCCCAATCACTGACAAAATAGAACTTTAAGTCAAACTGGACTACTACCACTGTTGCATTATTTTTTTTTTCAATCTTTTGTACGCCGTTTGAATACTTATCGATTTTTAATTTTTGAACTTAATTAAGTAGCGTAGCTAAATATGCAGAAGCAAATAGAATAAGCGCAAGCTACAGCTTTATACATTATGATTAGCATGAAATGTATGGCTATATAAGCCCTTAGGTAAAGCCTTACTCAATAAAGTTGTTTGTATTACACCATGATTTTGATTCATTTTATGCTAAATACAATATATTATAGAAGTTTTCCTGAAAGAAAATATGTGAAAATTTTGTTGGACATCGAAAAGTGTCCGTAATACGGAGGTGTCCGTACAACTAATGAAAAACAAATCCTCACCCCTCACCCCCCACCCCTCACCCCTCACCCCCGAAACAGACCTGCCACATTTATCCCCTCACAAGGTGACAACTTGTCATGCTCAATGTGTCAAGTACAAGATTATGACTCAACAAAAGCACCAGTTTTGACAGAAACTGAGAAAGAAATGTGTACTCTTGTGAAAGAAAACTATAAATCAACATAATTGTGCCTGCCAAGTAACTAACAAAAGTCTATAATCAACTTAGCATTCAAACATAAAAGCTTGACATGCTTACAAAGCAATTTTGTAACAAATTAAATAAACAACGCTTTCTTGAAAGACTAGTCTTAGGATTAATTTCCTCTCATTTCCATTATAGAGAACAAAACATGGCTTGACTCAATGAAAAACTTTGCTGAACGTCTCCCAGATGCAGCAAATCTTTTGAAACATAAAAATGACCAGGAAAATATGCCCACAACAGGGCTAGGTGGATCAAGTATGGTATTTTTAAACTACACAGACTTATCCAGTGCTGACTCAGGTAACTACTACCATCTTCTGTACTCTAAACATCAGGATCCCCCCCCCCCCTCCTCCCTCCACTGGGCAACTCCTTGGAATTTACATTTGTGATTTGGGTTGTTTGAATTTCAGTCCCAGAGACCATCAATTTATGCAGTGAATTTCTGTTTGCCTTTGTACATTTTTTTGGACTTCCTGTTTTTATTAGATTTAAAATAATTTATGTTTCTCAATCTGAAACAGCAGAGACTGAATGCTGGTCACTTTTAGGGAACAGAGAAACAAATTAAATTAATAATTTATATTATTTTCCTACAGGTTCTAAGAGATTTCTGGATGATGATGACTCTTTTCAGTAAGATGCAATTCTGTTTTATTATACAGCTAACAATGTTACTGATAAGCCTGAGAGGGGGTGGGATAAGGCTGCTTTCCCAAAAGAATTTGCGTTTAAAATCTCATTTCTATGGCCAAAATATTGGTCAGTCCAAATCTAATTCCTCACCTTGGGCAAATTGCAACCCTCACAGTATATCAGTCTGCTCTTATTTTGTATTATTTTACACAATTTCAAACAACACTCCACTGGCAGATTGCCGACAAATCACCAAAAAAGCTGACTGTCTGCCGACAGGTACCTGAACACTGTCCACAGACAGGCAACATATCTTTATTTCAACATATCTTTATTTCAATTTGGATTTAGACTAGCATTTCTGCTAGTATCTCCAAAAACAGGTTACCCACAGTCGGCCAACAGGTTATCCACAGTCAGCCAACAGGTTACCCACAGTTGGCTGACAGGTTATCCACAGTCAGACAACATGTTACCCACAGTTGGCTGACAGGTTACCCACAATTGGCTGACAGGTTACCTAAAGTTGGCCGACAGGTTACCTACAGTTGGCTGACAGGTTACCTACAGTTGGCCGACAGGTTACCTACAGTTGGCTGACAGGTTACCCACAGTTGGCTGACAGGTTACCTACAGCTGGCTGACAGGTTACCCACAGTCAGACAACATGTTACCCACAGGAGGCTGACAGGTTACCCACAGTCGGCTGACAGGTTACCCGCAGTTGGCTGACAGGTTACCCACAGTCAGACAACATGTTACCCACAGGAGGCTGACAGGTTACCCACAGTCGGCTGACAGGTTACCCACAGTTGGCTGACAGGTTACCTACAGTTAGCTGACAGGTTACCCACAGTCAGACAACATGTTACCCACAGGAGGCTGACAGGTTACCCATAGTTGGCTGACAGGTTACCCACAGTCAGACAACATGTTACCCACAGGAGGCTGACAGGTTACCCACAGTCGGCTGACAGGTTACCCACAGTTGGCTGACAGGTTACCCACTGTCAGACAACAGGTTACCCACAGGAGGCTGACAGGTTACCCACAGTCGGCTGACAGGTTACCCACAGTTGGCTGACAGGTTACCTACAGTTGGCTGACAGGTTACCCACAGTCATACAACATGTTACCCACAGGAGGCTGACAGGTTACCCACAGTCGGCTGACAGGTTACCCACAGTTGGCTGACAGGTTACCCACAGTCAGACAACATGTTACCCACAGGAGGCTGACAGGTTACCCACAGTGGGCTGACAGGTTACCCACAGTTAACTGACAGGTTACCTACAGTTAGCTGACAGGTTACCCACAGTCAGACAACATGTTACCCACAGGAGGCTGACAGGTTACCCACAGTGGGCTGACAGGTTACCCACAGTGGGCTGACAGGTTACCCACAGTTGGCTGACAGGTTACCTACAGTTAGCTGACAGGTTACCCACAGTCAGACAACATGTTACCCACAGGAGGCTGACAGGTTACCCACAGTCAGCTGACAGGTTACCCACAGTTGGCTGACAGGTTACCCACAGTCAGACAACATGTTACCCACAGGAGGCTGACAGGTTACCCACAGTCGGCTGACAGGTTACCCACAGTTGGCTGACAGGTTACGTACAGTTAGCTGACAGGTTACCCACAGTCAGACAATATGTTACCCACAGGAGGCTGACAGGTTACTCACAGTCAGCTGACAGATTACCCACAGTTGGCTGACAGGTTACCCACAGTCAGACAACATGTTACCCACAGGAGGCTGACAGGTTACCCACAGTCGGCTGACGGGTTACCCACAGTTGGCTGACAGGTTACCTACAGTTGGCTGACAGGTTACCCACAGTCAGACAACAGGTTATCCACAGTCGGCTGACAGGTTATCCACAGTCGGCTGACAGGTTGCGCACAGTCGGCTGACAGGTAATCCACAGTCAGCTGACAGGTTGCCCACAGTCGGCTGACAGGTTATCCACAGTCAGCTGACAGGTTGCCCACAGTTGGCTGACAGGTTACCCCCAGTAGGCTGACAGGCTATCTACAGTCAACCGAGGATGGGAATGACATAGAAGCTTACCTTAAACTCCCCTCTTGGACTTAACACTTATAGGTGCATTACTGTGTTTCATTCTGTTGACTATTACATGCGCTAACTGTACTGCACTGTTTCTGTAAACATACCTTTAGTTAGAGACAAAGTGACCCATTAGGGTACAACCATCTTATATAAAAGAGTAAACCTGCCAATGAATAGTCAGTGAAATGGTATGCTTGGGAACACCCCACTTCAGGGACACCTTCAGAGTTTCAGACACATCTCTTTGTAGGATGCCCTACTACGAAACAATCAGTCTGTGAAATGGATCCTAATTTACATAAGCATCGCATCCCCATTCACATTTTTGTTGTTGTTTTCTCACACTTCAATTTTCCAATGAAATGAGGCCTGAGACTAGGTAGGTTTTAAGAGCAATATTTTAATCTGTTTTGATGATTTATCAATGTTGTTATATTTAAGGGAATCAGAGAATGAAGATTCAACAGAATCAGAAAATGGTTTGTCTGTAGAAATGCATCTTGTTGATAAAATCACATCTGAGGGTGGAATTCGTGCTGTGCCTTCAAAGGAAGACTTAATTCATTTCACAAAAAGGTATTCACTTTAAATCCATGTTTTTTTGTGCACCTTGGAAATCCTTGAAAGATTACAATTAAAAGCTTTGAAAATCCTTTAAAAATTAAAAGCATTTGGTGTTTAAAGTCCTTGAAATTTTTTGTTTTCATTGTTAATTTGAGATTGTTTTTATTTTAAGGAAGTTAATTTTGGCACAAGTGAAATGTTGAATTTCATAATAAATAATTTGCCAAAACAAATCAAATTTGTAATCAAATTTGCATGTAGAGAGATAGAGAGTGTTATTTCTGAGTTAATACCCTTTAAGTAACAATGCGTGTAAGAAGTAGGCAATGCTCTATTGTTCCATGGCATTTTGCTTTCCCCTCATAAGATTGTTAAGGTTTTTCTTACTGAGAATACATCAACCTATGGACAACATGTTTTTGAAATAACATTTACTGGAACTTTATTTTAAAGTGATGTTTCTTTTGTGCTACAAGATTTCATCCAATTGTGAAACTCCAAAACAATGGCCAAGAAAGGCTTCTAATTTTACATGTTTCCCACATAGAATTTTGGTTGCATTGAAATTCAGAATAGTTTTCACTAAAAGGGAACCAATGATTAAACTAGAGAGAAATAAATGCACTACCTAAGTAGATTTTCACATTTTAGCCAATGAGGTGGATGGTTTCAACAATATCACAATTAACACCTTTCTGCATTCCTTGCCATTAGGTTGCCCAGTCCTTATTAGGACCATTACTTAAAAGTAACTTAAAATCTTCATTTTTGGACAAAGAGAGTGGGATCCCTGTAAATCTTTTAAATTTGTGTTTTTTTTTGGTTGGTGTAGTTGTTGTGCATACCTTTTATTTAAACAAATTGAGAAAAGAAGTTCAAAGAAGAATGAAGACAGAAGTAAATCGAATAAATACTAATTTATTGATTGTCTCTAGAGAAATTATTTTGTGCCCAAAAAAATAGAATCTGGGTAAAAATATTTGAACAATGTAGAAAAGACATTATTTTATATCTTGTACATGTTTTTTTCCTTCAAAGATGCTCTGCTTTAAATATTGATAAAATGTTGGCTGCACTAAACAACAGACTGTTGGAACCAGTGACTGAAGTGCAGCTGGTAAGTCAGTGCTTACATTAGCTTTAGAAGTCTTTTCTACGACGATGTAATCGGAAGCAAGTTGGAGTCAGAAGCATAAGGAACCTAATGTTCTGGTGTAAATTACAAAACGGATATGCAGTTGGAATTGAGAGCTCGACAGAATCGGAATTGGAATTAAGGATCAGAAGGTTTCCTTTTTCTTCTGACTCCACTTCTGCTTCCATTGCTTACTATCCACTTCTATCATTTTGATTTCTACTAGATCATAAGGGTCTTGCAATTCCAATTCCACCTAGGATTCCGCTTACATTGCTTACCTCACAAGTGAGAACCAAGCTTAGGGATTTGAGTTGGTGAGCAGGGATGGTGCACCAATTTAGCCTGTGTTTGAGTTCCACAGGTGGCACCATGTGTGGGTTGAGTTTGTTGATGGTTCTTGTCCTTGCCCAGTGGTTTTTTCTTTGGGTACCCGGTTTTCCTTCTTCCTCAAAAACCAACATTTCCAAATTCCAATTTGACCTGGAAACAATGGAGGTAAGAGCCATCTTGTGGATTTCCACTGAAATTCCCATTTTAAAGTCGAGATTGACTGTGACTGGAAGTTATGTCCATAAAATTATATGTCTCCTCTCTATTGCTGTCCAGTAGAATATGAGGCCCCAAGAAGGAGTTTCGGATCTTTGCTTGATAGTCTACAGCATGTACATTAAATGCAGCCCAATACCCCTCAAGCCCTGTAACTGATCACAGATGGTTGTTTGTATGACAGTATGTAATAATATTTTTATGCTGGTTGTTATTGGATTTTTAATACCTACCTTAACAATTATTAAATAAATGAGTTCTGAAATTATAAAGTTGCTTGTTTTTGTTTGTTTGTTTTTCTGATCATACTTATTGTTTGAACTGTTGATTCTCAATGTTCTTCTAGAAATCACTCCATGTGTTAGATCACCTGTTAAAAAGCGACATCCCTGATGTGGGCACTAGAATGTCTCACTGTTGTACCAATCTCCAAGAGATCACCAAAACAGAAAGTGGCAGTGTGCTATCTAAAGCTACAAAGGTTAGTGGGATAAACGATTATCATAGTTATCTTACCTCAAACCAGTTATTTGAATTGTACATACTTTGTTGTAAAGAGAAAAAACTAGCTCAAAAGTCAACACGAGTAAAAAACATTACATTAAATAAGTAAATACAACAAACTGGACATGTGTAAACATTGTTGTGGTTTTTAGCTAAACCAGCACCCTCCCCGCCCCTCAACCTTCAACATCCTGGATTTATCCCAGCTAGCCTAGTGGGCAAGTTCTGGAGTTGTTATTTCTTATCTAACCTCATATTTTTTGTTTTCAGATCCTGTCAATGATCAAGGCAAAAATGGAAAAGGAAAAAATCAAGCAAGGTGTGAACATGGCAGCCTTTTAGCTTGAACAGAATAGCAAAATAGATATTATGTGGAAATGAAGCTTTCATTCTCCTTGGGATTTAAATGTGAAAAGACAACGCAACTTAAATTGGTAGCAGTAGCAGTAGCAGTAGCAGCAGCAGCAGCAGCAGTAGCAGCAGTAGCAGCAGCAGCAGCAGCAGTAGTAGCAGTAGCAGTAGCAGCAGCAGCAGTAGCAGTAGTAGTAGTAGCAGTAGCAGTAGCAGTAGCAGTAGTAGCAGCAGCAGCAGCAGTAGTAGCAGTAGTAGTAGTAGCAGTAGCAGCAGCAGCAGCAGTAGTAGCAGTAGCAGCAGTAGTAGCAGTAGCAGCAGTAGCAGCAGCAGCTGCAGCAGTAGTAGCAGTAGCAGTAGCAGCAGCAGCAGCAGCAGTAGTAGCAGTAGCAGTAGCAGCAGCAGCAGCAGTAGCAGTAGTAGCAGTAGCAGTAGCAGCAGTAGCAGCAGCAGCAGCAGCAGTAGTAGCAGTAGCAGTAGCAGCAGCAGCAGCAGCAGTAGCAGTAGTAGTAGTAGCAGTAGCAGTAGCAGTAGCAGTAGTAGCAGCAGCAGCAGCAGTAGTAGCAGTAGTAGTAGTAGCAGTAGTAGTAGTAGTAGTAGCAGTAGTAGTAGCAGTAGTAGCAGTAGTAGTAGTAGCAGTAGCAGCAGCAGCTGCAGCAGTAGTAGCAGTAGCAGTAGCAGCAGTAGCAGCAGCAGCAGCAGCAGTAGTAGCAGTAGCAGTAGCAGCAGCAGCAGCAGTAGCAGCAGTAGCAGTAGTAGTAGTAGCAGTAGCAGTAGCAGTAGCAGTAGTAGCAGCAGCAGCAGCAGTAGTAGCAGTAGTAGTAGTAGCAGTAGCAGCAGCAGCAGCAGCAGCAGTAGTAGCAGTAGCAGCAGTAGCAGCAGCAGCTGCAGCAGTAGTAGCAGTAGCAGTAGCAGTAGCAGCAGCAGCAGCAGCAGCAGTAGTAGCAGTAGCAGTAGCAGTAGCAGCAGCAGCAGCAGCAGCAGCAGCAGCAGCAGTAGCAGTAAAACTTTGTCAGTGGTTCTAGCGTTTACACACTAATATTGGTGACACTATATTATGATAAGAAAGACATTAAGAAAAGTTACAACTGATATATGTTATGAATAAAAACTCTAGTTACAAAATGTACCCTAATTACATATTACATCCAAGTACTGCCGAAGAGGTTTTATTTGAATGGTCACACCATAGGATTTTATTGACAGACTCAAAAGTTAGAACTACACTACATGTCTCCATAATTGAGTCTGTGAGTGAAAGGGTTCAAAGGACTGTTGTTGGTCACAATGACTGAAATTTGAACAACCTGGGCATCATGAAAATGACTTCTTCACAGGTTATGAAAGTCTCAGTCAGTGGTACCAATAACAACTCAATCATTAATCATTAATATGCCACATAATTTCTATAAAGTTGTTCAACTGTGCCATGCTATTTTTACAATTCACCTATTAAGAATCTGTTTATTGAAAGTAGTAAAAAAGGCTTTACAGTTTTATGAGTATGGACGGAGGCACAGTTGCCAGAAGGACAGGAAAGATGCCTTTGTTTTTAGACTTATTCACAAACTTTCTTTTCTTTCCTTAGTTGCTCAGAAAACTGTGGAAGATTCTGAGATGCCAAGAGTAACACACAGTCAGGACCTTTTGAAGTTGGAAAATGTAGGAGAACTTGTTATCTAATAATGATTGAATGTTTGTTTGTTTGTTTGTTTGTTTTGATTGATTGCTTGATTGGTTGGTTGATTAATTTATCGATTGACTAATTGACTGACAGACTGATTTGATTGATTGACAGATTGATTAATTGGTTGACTGATTGACTGATTGATTGATTGATTGATTGATTGATTGATTGATTGATTGACTGATTGAATGTAGTGCATCTGGAATTCAATTTTAGCAGTTACATTAACAATTTGAAAAATGTTGTATTTAACAATGTAGCAATTTTCTGAAGTATAAGTAAACCAAAAACAACAAACTTGAGTGCTAAGAAAGTGGAAAAATCCTAACGAAAAAAAGCTTGTTTTTATCCCTTATATGATTATGTAATCCTAATAGTCACAGAATGCCGAAAAACACAACTAAGGCAATCTTTTCAGTCTCTTGTTATTCAGTGCTAACCCCGAGGGGTACTCGACAAAGTTTTGTACGGGGATGCTCCACCCCGAGGTCCAAACCCTTATCCTTTTATATTCCGGTTTTGACAGAAAGGGTAACCCTTTCATGTATATTGTAGCTGACTTACTAGGGGTGTAACGTTTCATGTTCCTTGCGATTCGATTCGATTTCGATAATTGCCTTTCGATTTCGAATATTTCGATTCGATTATGCAAATGTTTCTTGCAGATAGTTTTAGACGTATCTGTTGTACCGTCTTTAGCCGGAAAACCATAATATTTCCACCGGTTGATCAAAAAGATGCAGGCAGAATCACGATTGCTTGGTCGTTCGTCGCCATGTTTGAGAACGTGACAATGAGCGTGTTGCACATGGTTTGCCTTATTCTGAAATTCTCAAGGGGTGGTAGAAAGGCAGCAAATTTACCAGGCAACACAAAATGGCGCACGGACTGCAAATGCTTTTGCTCGTCAATCAAAAACGCAGATTTTAAATAGTTCTGAATTCTGATTTCACGATATAATAACTCATTGAGGGCACCATGGAAAAGGTATGCAAAAATCGAACCAAAATCGAAATGTGGAAGCAAAGAATCGTGAATCGAACCGAATGGTCATAATCGCGATTAATCGAGAATCCGATTAATCGTTACACCACTATGACTTACATCCCCGACTTAACTGATACATGTTGTAATGACAAAGGAGAAACAAAAGAAGCGTTTTTGGCTCAGTAACATTTGAGCAACGTTTACTCGCTTTTCACTTCAGTATAAACATTAAAATACTTTAATAGACGAATTAACCGTTACATGCGACCTAAATAGCAGTTTTCCCTACCCTTATTTTTTTTTTACTTCAACTCGTGAAATCCCTACCTTTTTATATACCTCCAGCCTCAAAAAGGTACCCCTTTCGGGCGGAGCATCCCCGTATAGCCCATTATAGGGAGTACCTCCCCCGGGTTGCTAACACCAGAACGCTTTTTCATTGGAGGGGTTTTCAATATATTGAATGTCAAAAGTAATTTTACAATTGCTTTAGTTTTGCATTGCTACGCTTGGTAATTGATTACAAAAATCTCGCGCCACTTCCTCAACCAATCAGCAGGTAAACCAAAACCAATCATGATTTGCTCGCACGCGTTTTCCCGCGTTTGGCGCTGCCTACATGTATTTGCTTCGAGTTCTTGTCGGTTCGTCTGTTGTGATTGGCCAGAGTAATTACTGCTCACCATGTATCCTTTGCAGGTAAATGCTACTGGAAGTCTTTCGTCGCAACAATTTCCAATGGATGACACCCCAGCGTTATTTTCTGGAATGAGTTTACACTCGGTGAGACTATTAATTTGTGGAAAAAAAGAGAATTCATCTTTCACCACGTAAACTCTATTACTGTGTTGCTCTTGTCTTTGTCTCAGACGGCTTTTTTTTCTTTTTAGCAGACAGAAAACACTTCAAGAAGCAAACAGTTTGGTTCTCCTGCAACTGTTTTGAAAAATCAACATTCATCACATGTTGATGTGTTACAAGGACTTGAACCTTCCAGTGGAAATCGTTTACCTGAAAATGACAATTTTTCAAGACAATCATTGCAAAGTTCTAAATCAGAATTGGATGATTTGTTCTGTGTGACTCAGGAAGCTAAAAGACCCGGTCCTGTCACGCCAAGTCAAGAACCTATGAAAAGTAGCGTGACAGATCTTTTTGATCCTTTGTGCACCACGATCTCAAATCCTGCTGGAAAGCGTGTCACGCAACTTGGCGTGACTCTAACTACTGGACTTGGAGAGCAACGTTGTAGCACCAAGGCAAACAGTTTAATTTCTTTTCCAGGCAATTCTTCAAATGTAATTGCTGCCAACCCAGGATTTTCTGGTCTTACCGGTTCTATCCACAGTCCGGTAAACCCTGCGAGCGGCTCAAACACTTTTGAGGATTTAAATGGGCTGTCACGCAATGAGACTATGCAACCTAATGTCACGCTGCCTGGAAATGCCTTTCTAATGACAAACCCTTATCCTTCGAAATTTCCTAACACTTCTCACCCAAGAGGTTATCCGTCTGTTTTAAGTGGTGGTTCTACGATTCCCTTGAGACTTCCACCGCCGAGTCAAAAAACGGATTTTGCTTTTGTTGGAAAATCTGGCAAAGCAGATGCTTTTAGTTTTGTCCAAGATGAAATGAAGGCCAAAAAGTAGATTATGTACATAGAATTAAAATTATATTTTTTATATAAGAAGATAATGCACGCTTTTAATCGCTTGAATAGAAGTAGTAAGTATAGATTTAATTATTTTATTTTTATTTTATTAGCCTCGCCACGTAACGGGGGGGGGGGGGGGGGGGGGGGTGCGTACCGATCACGCATCACGCCGAATTTTTAAGTGAAATCACGCATCACGGAGGAAATTTTTAACCAATCACGCGTCACGTAAATAAGGAGTAATCCGGCATTAAAATGGTAACAAAACAACGTAGAGTCGTCTTATGCTTGCCGATTTAATGCATTGATATTGTATTCAATTCTTTTTTGGAAAGATTGCATGTTAATTTATGAATCTTAAAATGAAATACAAATCCTACTAGCGCGTGGTGTGGTTGTTATATCCTTTGTTCACTCGGTTTCTTTGCTGGTTTGACTTTTACAGTTTAGCCCTGACTAGTATATCTTGTAAAAGATCTACCCCTCTTGTATGAAATAAGGGGAGGCTCTTTATATATTTGTCTTAGTAAAGGTTGCGATTCTATTAAATGCCATTTGTCCATGAGGATCTGTTTTAAGTTAGGTACACATGGTACACATGGGTTGTATTGGGTAATATTTCTTTGCGAGCTTTTGTTTTGTCTTTGAGAGCTGACTTTCAATTCTGTCAGAGAATATTACTTCTGAGAGCACCTTCTCGATGTGATTGTTAGGGTAGTCTCTTAGCCGTAGGTTTTATTTGAATTTATTGATGTTTTCCTCGAGAGTTTCCTTTGAAAAGTTCGTTAAATTCTGAGGAGTCTAAGGGCCTCTCCGCTTTGAAGAAACCTTTGTTGACTCCAGGTGGGTGACAAGATTTAAAGTGCGTGTATTTCTTCTTAGCATTATCGGCTTTATTTCGTTTTGCTTGTCTTTTGCGGTCAATGTGTTTCTTATTCAGATATTTTCGTGTATCTGAGACCTTCCGTTTAATATCTTATCAAGACTCGGAGCACACGAGGATGAGATTCAACAGGCTTATTACTGGCATTCTCAAGTTCTGACATGTTTTTAACCACAGTTTGTTTCTGTATGAGCTGGACTCTCTCTTGTACATTTACGAGTGGCTTAGTGCCTTGTTCTTGGGCTGATTGACATATTAGTTTCGTTTGGCTTAGTAGCCTACTCGCTCTTCTTCTTTAATTTGAATCAATGTTACGATAGTGGAATTTGATTAGCGCTCCTAGTAATTTCTGTTCTGCCTGACATGTTGCCTGCTTTCTTATGGCTCCGATTTCCTTCATTGAATTCTTCGTCGGGTCTGATAAGTGTGCTTTGGCGTTGTAGCGTAACGTCTTAGGACGAGTCTCTTCTGCCCTGTGAGCTTCGAGTTTTCTGATTTCTCGATTCTGTCCCCGCCGTGCCCGGAACGGATTCTCTGGACCCACCGAGAAGATCAAAGGTCAAGAAAAGACCGGACAGACCTTCAATTAGACAATTTACGTTGAGTCCTTTGAATGTAAGCTTTCTAGTTTTTCAAAGAATGTCGAAAGCATTCACGTATCACGGAAAAGTAAAAGGTAAATCACGCGTCTCGTGCTTCTAAAATAGCAAATCACGCGTCACGCTGCGCTATCAGATCACGCATCACGCCGTTAATTTGGGCACAATCACGCATCACGCGGTTAATTTTGGGGCAATCACGCGTCACGTAAAACCCCTTTGCCACCCTCGAACGTAACATATACAATACGGAAAATACATACAAAAAGCAACAACGAATAAAGCTTTGTCGCAGCGTGACTGCAACAGCAGTTACCAATTACTGCGGGTGCAGAAACAAACTAAAAAACAATGGAAAAGTCGTGTTACATTAAAAAAAAAAATGAAATTTTACAAGACAGGTTTCGGCAGGAATTACATTTGGAACAAACGGATTTCCAAGATCTAGGGTGGATCGTAACAGACTAAGTGTGCATCAAAATAGTTTTTAGGTCCAATGTAAAAGTATAACATCAACTGAAATTAAAAGAAGAAAATGCAATGCCAATTTTAAATTCACAAGAATACGTCTATGAAATATAACTTGATTTTTTTTCTCTACAAAAGTTATCAGATATTACAGAAGCATTTTCTTAAAAAAAATAATATTTCAAGACGATTTAGTTTATTTTTATTTCGGTTCGTGTCATATTATTTGCGATAATTGGGAACGAAGACTTGCGTTCTGATTGGTTAATACGCCACATATTTGAGAACGTTAACTGGCTGTTGGTATGCTGTTAAGATTTTATCTTTATATATAAAAGAATTAAGCGTTTAAAAGACCTTTAAAGAAGTATAGATATAGTCAGTGGTAGGTTGAATTCTTAGGACTAAGAAATATTATCCTATGAAAGAAAATCAATCTGCATTTTTCTGTGTTGTTAAATGCTAATAACGACTGAACAATGTAGTAAGTTATTAGACAAAATAATGTCTAAATAAAAACAATTTGGAGGAAAAGTTGCTGTTGTTGATACGTTGTTAATAGTTAATAGCAGCCTCGAGCTAAAGGGGTGACGTCATATTCGATAACTCGCCAAGGACGACTGGGAATGAGGCTGTTTTTCAGTAGAAGTTTCCACTGTACTGTTCAACTAGTAAAGTTTGTTTTGTTTGTCTGTTCTAGGATTTTGCAAGTTGAAGACGTAGATGAAGTTTCAGTGACTTGAGTGATGTGTTCAATTTATGCCCGCATAATTTTAAGGATAATTTTTAGATAAAAGAATGAAGCGTTTTACCGAAATGTTTATTAAGTAGAGCATGCAGCAGAAGGGTTTTGCAGATCTATCTTTTTAGATGTCGTTTGGCGGTTTATCGGTTTATTTGTAAAAGAAAAAGTCGCTAAAATTATATTTTTACCGAAACTATATGTAGCTGAATTTTTGAAAACATGGCCAACGAAAATTACAGCAATTCACTACAACCAGCCCAAACAAGGGTTTTTATGACCCCGATCAGCCCGAAAATCACAGGGAAGCGAGAGAAGAAGAAAAGGGAGCGAGGGCGAGAGAAAAAAAAGACTAGCAACAGTCTTTAGTTTTTACAGACGCTTAATTAGGTCAACATCGTTTTCAAAAATACAGCTAGATATTTATTCAGCTTTCAATTGATATATGGTTTGTCATATTACTCTAAAAACTGGCGCGTGTACGAATTTTTTCCCGAAAGACACTCGCGAAAGTTGGGAATACCCATACAAAGGAAATGACACTTGTTCCTTTGACGGGGTTGCTCCGTTGTAGGTGCAGATGGATTGTTAGCTAGTCTCCAGGCCACTTTCCTTGGAGCACGTTACTGTCAATTTGGCCTTTATCACGCGGCGGCCATGTTGACTCCCCGGAAAATAAATTGCTTTGTTTTTGCCCGCCCAGCCTCGCAGTGAAAAAGTTGAAAACGAGGTTGGGCGGGCAAAAATCTTTTGTTTTTATACAAAATGGCGGGGCGTGATAAAGGCGTATGGTCGGCAATGTATCCGACACCTGGTACAAGCAGAACTTTTTCAAGCAGACTGAATTTGCTACTAACACAAATAATGAGGGGGTAAAAATGAACGGTCACCATCTGACTTGCCGACTTTTGTACGAGTTTCCGTTTATTCAGTATATATTATCAAAGTTGAATATAAAAATTGTAGTTGTCCGACGTTTCGATGTTTCTAACATCATTTTCAAGGCAAGGAGTGAAAATATCGAGGTGGCATAAGGATATAAATGATTGAAAACGTAATTGACATTTTTTTTTGCGTGTTATATGACTTAACTATAACTTCGCGCGGATGGAGTCTGTTTGCACGTTCAAGGATGGTTGGCGTTCTTCGTTTGATTATCAGCGTTTCGTAAATGAGGCAATCGAATTTGTTTCGGCACTTTTTGAGTACCGAAAAGTTGTGAATCAAATTCGGTTTCAACATTCCGTACGCCAACCATTCATGAACGTGCAAACAGATTCCGTCCGCGCGAGGTTATTCATATAACACGCCCAAAAATATTGTCCGTTATGTTTTCACTCATTTATATTCTTATGCCACCTCGATATTTTCACTCTTTGCCTTGAAAATGATGTTAGAAACATCGAAACGTCGGACAACGAATTTTTATATTCTTACTGAAGTTCTTCAGCAAACCTTTAGTTATTCAAAGTTGAATGTTTATACTAATAAACGTAATCTTGTGAATACGGCTCAAAATACGACATCTGTCATTCAGGTACCTTTCAGGGCCTTTTAGGGGTTCATTTTTACAAATTTCCGCGAATTCCGTTAAGCGCCATCACCTCATATGAAATACCCCCTTCCCTGAAGGGAGGCGTTACAGGGTCTTCTACAGGTAAGAGAAAATAATTATTTTCTCTTGACAGGTTTAGTGTCAAAGAATCTTACGAGTTTTAATCATAAATTAATTTAATTTTTCAAAGAGTCAGTATGTATGGTCAAACTGGTCGGTTTCAGCTCCTGTTTGTATTTTTCGTTGAAAAATTTAATAAACTTAAGGGACGGACCATTATTTTTTTGGAGGGGGTGGGGGATGAGAAATATTGAAAAAAAAAAATGTTTGCAGGGCCTGAAAAGACAAAATAAATTGTTTGCAAACACGAACTGCATTAAAAAATGTTTGCAGAGAAGTCAAGTTAACTTTGACATTCTGTCAAGAACTGTGCGAGTTTCAGAAGTCTGCCATCTTCCTGACGATATCACTTTACAAGTTATTTATAGTAACCTATGGCGATGGGAATCATTTTAAATCAGCAATGTACCTGCCTTCACCGCTGGTACAACAGGCCGGGTGGTACGAGCATGATGGCCTGTGGGAACATCGTCAAAGAGGATCAGCACTTCAGTACTGAGGAATCGCGAAAAAGCCTGCTTCTCCCTTTGCATATATAAAGAAACAACAAACTATAAATTACTAGGAGCGTATGTGGCCAAAATAATTGGCTATAACACTATTGATCTTTTTTTTTCGAAAAATAACTTACAGTCCGTACTATTAAATTACTGTTAAGATTGTTTTTTCTTGATCTTGGTTCCAGACGTCCCCTATTTTGAACTATATAAACAGTTTTCAAACACTGTAACGGTTCCTTTTGAAAATGTATGTCAGGGGCGTAGCCAGGGGAGGGTTACAGGGGTTCCGGAACCCCCATTTTGGGTTCTGACCAAAGCATATTTTCAAGAGAAAAACATGACTGGAACCCCCCTTTCACCCGGATCAGATCTTCGCTTTTTAAGAAAAGAAAAATAAGTTAAAAAGGCGTCCCCTAGTTCGCTTGAAGGGGGGGGGGGGGGGGGGGGATGGCAAGTGTTCCAGGAAAGGCTCCGTGGGGTAATTTCACGGGTGGGGCCGGATGCACTCTCACCCTATACTACACACCTGTCAATCAAACCGCGGTGATTGACCCAATTGAACCTTTATGTTTCATACTATATATCGTGATGGGGCGTGGAAGACAAGGCCTTGCTTCACAAAGTGTTAAAAAATCACGCAAACTATCTGGCCCTCGCTCATACCTATTCCCTTTTGATCAACAACCACCACAAAGTCTTGACTAGATCAGAGATCGTTTAATACCTTACGAAATAACAGCTAACGAAATAAAAATCGCGAAACAAATGACACCTCAACAACTAGTTAATCTTATTTTAACTGACTAGTTACCGAGGTGGAATGTATCATCTCTATTGAATATTCTACACATGTAGTATATACGCCATGGATGTCATAGAAGATCGCCACGCATCTTCTACACAACACGTCCCTAAAAGATTATCACGACATGCTCTTAAAGGATTTCTTCCTCTTTACGATAAAGAGCACTTTGACAAAGCAGCAGCTTGATAAGCTTTTTACTGCTGTTATGTCAGGATTGTCACTTGAAGACATTCCTGGTCAATACAGTAAAAGATCGTAAAAGAATCTGGTTTATCACTTATCAACACGCCAGAGATAGAGAAGAAAATAAACGACATATGGCGGGAAGCTATCTTTAAGCTTCTTGTAGATAAGGGTTTACAATCCCTTTCTCTTAGTTATTGCGGAACAACGTTCCGCATTTTTTGCCCGCCATATCAAGAAAAAGACCACACAACTGTAACAATTCAATATACAGAGCTTATGGCGATCTTTTTAAAGAAAGAGCTCGATAAATATCCCAAAGAAGATTTCTGACAGATGTAATGACGAAGCTAATAGGTGCATATTGAACAAAAAGGCTAAAAATAAATAGAGATGAGTAACTCTCTTCTTAAGTGCGATTCCTGTGCCGACTTGGAGTTTGCTGGAAGTGATATCCAGCCATGCATACACTGCACGTTCATGAGCCGATGGGTTACGAGATCTGCACATATCACAAGCTATCAGGCAAGACTGAGTCATGCATTGACTGCATGTCCAAAGAGTTGACTATCCCAGAACTTGCGCAACAAATAAGTTCACAGACTACAGTTCGGCGCTTGCTCTGACTGCAAAGTGGCAATGCGTTTTGACGACATCCCATCGCAATGGAACTTGTCTGCCCCCGATGCGGGCTTTGTAAGCCATTTGAGCCCCCTGTTGATGGCATAGCCATCACTGGTTTTGTCTACAAACCAAAACAAGGCGCTAACTTGTAGATTTCAATTAGAAAAGAAAATCAAAGAGCTGTTTGCATTTTGGAAGCCTGATCGACACAAGAGAAATTGAAGAAAGAGCTGTCTTAGTCTACAGCTCTTTACAGCGCCTATCACCAAACAACAAAAAGCTAAGTATGAAGTACTTACTACCGAAAATACTAGATCTAATCCTTCCCAAATCATGTCAAGCGCGCGATTTAATGGAAGGAAACCCTAGATTTTTGGGAACGTAGTACGATATACAAAATTATGTGAGCAAAGTGATAGGGTCTGGAATCTGTTTCTTAAAAATGAGAACCAACATACCACATGAACGTTACGTTGCGCTACACACTTGACGTTCTTTTGTTAGATAAAGCGAGAATCCTGAGTTTAGTTTTTCAAATTTAACTTGGATTCTGCACCCGTATTTGCCAACGTTTTTAGGAACTCCTGTTTTATCTCATTCTTAAGTTGGCTTTTCATTTTCTCAACATCACGCTGCTGTGGTTGGCCTGATTGTTTGCTTTTGCCAGAGCGAATAGCAGTTTTGAGCTCGTGATATTTCTGTAGACCTCTCTGTAGTTCGCAAAGAATGAGATTTTAATCTCAGAGATTTTATTGTCATTGAGGGCCTTTGAAACAAGCCCACAAACAGTGTTGTGTTTGGTAATAGCGAGCGTATAAATTTTCTCATGTTTCGTTAACTTGGTTTGAAGCTTTTTGTTGAAAGCAGTCAAACCAGTAGATGCAATGCTGCTAAAAGCAGCGACACTGCCAATAGGTATGGCGGCTAAAGCACCAATACCAGAGACTTTTTTTGTGCTGTTGCTATTCCAGCCGAAGAAAGCAAAGCAGTTAAAGAGCCCAGGCCAATAGCAGAGCCGTGGACAATGGTAAAAGCCTTTTTTATATTCCAGTTTGCAACTCGGCGGTAGTGATCAGCCTCGTTCTCCAATTATTTCTGCACATCGGAGATTTTTTTGAGGCGAAAGTCATCAGCGGCTGGCGCTGGTAAATATGAGTATAGGTTTTCAGTGTGCCTGTATTCGGGAGCTGATGGCGGCAGCACGTTTGACGAAGCCATGGCCTATATAAAAGAATTTTTAATTTATCTCCAGTTCTTATTTAAGCGGTAAGTTACCGAAATCAAAGATCTCGCCTTTATCGTCGCGAACAGAGATACGTATTCGCTTGTGTCTTCTTGTTTTCTTGGCTGTGAAGAAAGTGGTCTTTAGGAAAGTCGCTCGTGTCGTAGTAGTCATGCAAGCGACTTTTCATGTCATTGTAGACATCTTCTTTTTTGATCTTAAGGAGTAGGCTGTCTGTGTATAGCATCTCACAGAGATTGCGTACTTCAGCTTGAGATGGTTATAGTAGATGTTGTACAAAAGGGTTTTGCTCAAATTCAGTATGCACATGCGTTCAAGGAAGACTCTTTCCTTGTGCATCTGGAATGCGGCAAGGTTTTCGTCGACGACTATTGCTCTGGCATAGAGAGGGCTTGAGATAAGCTTTCTTATCTTATCTACCTCATCTGAACGAACCAACCTCGCGTCTGTGCGGTTTCTGAGGTTCTCCATAGTGTTACCGAAGACCGCACGAGTTTTTCATCAGCTTGAAGACGTTCTTCTCAAAGTCTGATGTAGCCTTAGTCCTAAATTGAGTGTTAGGCCTGATGTATGGCTCCATCCAAGCATTCTGCTCACATTTTAGGGCATTGTGGACCTTTTTCAGCTTCATTCTTAACTCAAGGTATTGTTGCAGATTCCTGGAATGCAGGATGTATTTGCTTTTGTTCTTGAGTGTTAGGAGCAGCTTCTCGGTCTTATCCTGGGCTTGGCCTTCTATCAACGCCCTTTGGTAGTCGGACATCCATGCCTTCTCTACTATTTGCTTTTCTGGTGCGAGAGGGTAGGCATTGTGCTCTCCTCTGGGTATTCCAGATCCACCTCCAAGATGAAACCCCACTTTCTGGTTGGAGACCACTTCTTGATTTGGTATTCTGATGGCATCTTTCTACATCAAGCAAGGCTACCAACTGGGAGATGCTGGCTCATCGCCCAGCCGTAGAGGTTGTTGGCATCAAGATACATGATGTAGCTTGTTTCCTTGTCTGGGTCGTAGTCCTCAAGATAGGCGTTGTTTGCCTTGCAGTAGCGCCTGCTCTCCATGGAAATGCCACCGCGCATGCCCTTTTCAACGAAAAGGTGCATGTTCTCGTCTTTTTCTGTGAAGAGCTCCAAACTGATGCCCGTGTATTTTTGACGAGCATCCCAGCTTAAACCAGGGCTTGTGTAGTAGTGAGCAGGGTCAAGGCCGTAGTGCTTCACGCAGGTTGCTCTGAAGTTCTCAAAGACATCGGTCAGAAGAATCACGTCCGTCTTGTGGTAGAGGTTGTGGTAATCTCCGAGATTCTTGCAACCAAACGACTTCCACACTTGCTGTGCATACTCGTAGTCAGCATCGCTGATGCCTTCCATTTTGAACTTGCTATAGAAGGCTTCCTTTTCAGGCAGCTCCTCCTCTGAGAATCGTTTCCAAGAGTCCATATGCTCGTGTGGGTAGATCCCCTTCTGCAACAGGAGCTTCAGTTTGTCTGGATCCTTTTCGTGCCTGCTCGTTATGGCAAAGGACTCAGGGCTGTTTGGCTTGACTAAGCTATCAAGGCTTGAAAGCAAGAACTAGCAGCTGTCGATGAACCTCAGTTTGCCGAGGGAGAATGAGACGTACTTCTCCATGGTTGATGGGATGTACTTCAGCTCGCCACCGGCCTTGGCTATATCGCTCATAATGAGATGAGCGTCGTAGTCGTTTAGGTTATGGAACACAACTGGGATTACTGCTGTTTCAGGGCTGATTCTGAAGTAGTTCAGATTGCAGGTCCTGTGTGCGGCGCCGCGGTATTTACCTGTTATGTGGCAATGGTCTTTGACGGAGTCCCTTATAACCTTCGTTGATAGAGACTCGCCGCAGAAGAGGCAATCGACTTCTTCAAGGTGAAGGCCTTCTGTTTGCTTCCATTTGTTCCTTGGACCGATAAAGGGAAGCTCTTCCAGCTCGCCTGTTTCCTCATCTTGGACGTAAGTCTTGAAAGCGTTAGAAAAACACTTGCTGTTCTTCCAGTGAACAAGGCCTGTGTATTTCCCAGTGTTTGGGTCGTAAATTTCAACGGCTTCCTTGAAGTGTTTCTTATTGTACAGGCTTTCATGGCAGACGATGCACTCTGGGCCAAGGTTGTACTTTGCCCAGTCTTCCTTTGTCATGATGAGCGGCTTTTTCTTCCTTAGATTATTTCTTAGGATCATCTCCGCTTTTTGGAGGTTATGCAGAAAGACTTTTACTGCATCAGGGCGCCTTACCAGAAAGGGCCGTGTGATTTGCCATCCGAGCGGACAACCGTGAAGCCAACCGCACAGTGTGCGTGGTCTTGGTTGTGTTGCTTTCCATGGGGTCTGCGGGATCATGGTCTATTTTTGCTACGAGACTCTCAAAGGATGCGTAGATTACGTAGGGTGCTTTCATCTGGTTTTGGTAGTTCTCAAAACGTAGGGTGTTTTCACCCTCCTTCGGCATCTCAACACGTGTTAGCCTGCCTTTGATGCCTTTGTAGTAGCCCAGGTGTTTGTCAAGGACGGACATCTTGTGAAGAAAACCCCTGAAGGCACCTTTCGCGGAAGTGTACCTTTCTTCCTGCATCGTACTTACTGTGAAGAAGCCTGCTGAGGCTTTTTATGTAGCTGTAGTGGGCGTTGTCTTCGTTTGTTATCCATATCAGGTTTATTCGTCTGACGCTCTTATCTTCTACTTCACTAACTCTAAGGATAACAACGCTGTTGTTTTGCCACCAAAAGACGTTCAAGGCACGGTTGTTTTGAAGCTCAAATATTGAAAGCTGATTCAAGGGTGTAGGGAAGGTAATCCCAGTGAAATCCAGGCTATCGTCTGTTGGGTACTTGCTTGGTCTGTCGGCGTGCTTCGTGTCTTGTGTAGGAAACAACGCAGCACGTAGTGCCCAATGCAAGCATTGGTTGTCTTTGTTTTTCACGTTTATGATGGCCTGCTTATCTCTTAGTTTTTTAGGACGAGGTATATAGGAACCGCCTCAGATTGGTTGGTATCTAGCAAAGTCAAACCAAACTTTGTTGACTTTTTGAATGACCCAGCCTGATCCCATGTTTAACCACCTTGCTACTTGCTAAGTATTGTGTTGATAACAGCATCCTTTTGTTCGGTAACTTCAGCTTGACTGAAGTGCATTACTGACAGTCTGAAGAAGTAGTCTACTGTTTCTATGCCCTCTTGTACTGCCTTTGCCAAGTGAAGTTCAAGCGTGAAATTCACTTTAACAGGGCCAAGATCAGCAGCCTCTCTATCAATGACCTGAAGGATTATGGATTTGTTCTTTTGATAGAACAATCTTAGGTCTTTTGTGGGATGGTCATCGGGGACGGTCATCTTGTGACTTTGAAGCCAACCTTGAAAGGCCTGATTTCTCAGACGAAACCTCGTGCATCGTCCATGACGGATATACACTAGTGTGTAGAGTGTTCAATAGGTAATAACCCCCGCTCGGTGTCAGTGGTGGGTGATCCGGCCCCACCCTATATAATAGGTATTTTTAACTTTGTGAAATTCTGCGATCAGCTCGGTTAGTGATCCTGCCTCACCCCTTTAGTGTGTAGAAAAGGGTGAAGGTGCATCCGGCTCCACCCGCGAAATTAACCCACGGAGCCTTTCAGGAACACTTGCCATCCCTCCCCCAAGCTCACTCGGTTCCCTCGTTCGCTTGGGGGGAGGGATGGCAAGTGTTCTTGGAAGGCTCCGTGGGGTAATTTCGCGGGTGGGGCCGGATCACCCTCACCCGGCAAAGAATTTGAAAAATCATGTCGCTGCCGCGATAAAGAGAGTGAGGATAGATATACATGTAAACCATCATTCCATGAATACATGGCCAATGCCATGTAAAGGTCTTACAAAATGAGCAGCATATCGGATCTGATTTGAATTCGAGCTCATCTGAGATCATTACCAAGTGCAGTTTGGTAGAAAATTGGCGTTCGCGCTGATTTTTCTATCTTTTTGCTGCTACACCGTGCTGACGAGACTCAATCGGTTTGGGCTCTATCTTGTCGTTGTCGCTTTAAATGTTCTTCGTAGTATCAGCTTTGCTCACTATGTTTGTATTACTATTTTTGGCTGATCAGATCTTCTATAGATCCTACGTACTCCAGCAGCATTTTCGTTCGCGGTCCTTTGCTCCTTGTTCTTTATTTTTAAGCTTAAATATTTTTTGCAACAGAGAAGATAGCACTGTAAAAGAAATGTTTGCAGGAAGGTGCTTTTGGAAGAAAAAATGATTGCATACGCGCATAAATTTAAAAAAAAATTTGTTTGTAGAGGGAATAATGGTCCGTCCCAAGTATTATTTGTCAGGGTTAAGCCTAAAGAATACCGTTCAGAAGGACGTCGGACACCTTATTGAAACTTATATAACGGAGTAACTGGTTAGCTTTCAGTTTATGTTATGGGTAGCAGTTTATATAGTTAAATTTAGGCCTGAACAACCCGAGAAGCTAGGTGGTACAGTGTGGTACAGTGGTACGGTAGGCTATCTAAGCCTAAGCCTAGAGTTTCTTTTTTACACTTAAAAATTTATTGAAAATAAAATTCTAGTGTCGACATTACGTTATATAAGTCGTAATAAGGTGTCCGACGTCCTCTAAACGGTATTCTTTACAACCATTTGTCAGTCGGTCGTGACTAGAATGGATACTCCAAAATCAGGTTGCATCACCTCGGACACTTATTGAGGATTACATAACGTAATGTCGACACTTACAATTTATTTTCAATAAATTTTTAAGTGTAAAAAAAGAAAATCTAAAATCCCCACTCAGGATTGAACCTGTGACCTCAGCTAGGCTTAGGCTTACATAGTCTACCGTACCACTGTACCACCTAGCTTCTCGGGTTTCTTAGTCCTAAATTTGACTACATAAACTGCGGCTTGGCTGCCCCTAACCTCAACTGAAAGCTAATCAGGTACTCCGTTATATAAGATTCAATAAGGTGTCCATCCTGATTTTGGAGTATCCATTCTAGTCACCACCTTTGTCAGTCGGGACTCGGGATGTTATTTTCCCGCCATTTTCCCTCCCTAACTGAATCTATCCCACTATGCACTGCGTGAACGCCTGACTAATATTTACCGAAGGAAATATCATTTATCTCCCGTGAATTTCTTTATCCCTTTTATCATCATGAAAACATTGAAAACTGTTGGTTGTCCAGCCTACCTGTGGTTCATCTTTCCTTTTTTGCATCTGATACTGTATTTCACCGATTTTCTAGCAGAATTTTGCATTTTAGACAGAACACGAAGTAGCCATGGCGGTGTACTCGTTTCCACGAGAGATGGTCATTCGAAGGAAGAATGTCATCTCAGTTGTTTACAGATGACGGCTGCGATAGCTCATTTATTCAAGGACTGGCAACCGGGAGGTACTACCGCTGTAAAATGGATATTACCCGAACTCGTATGATATTTTTAAATAGATTTGAAAAAATTTCAACTGAACATTTCTGCAATAAGAATAATCAAGCAAGACGCTTTGTACAGTAGCCTCAGCTACCAACTCTATCGTTGATAGAAATTTCTAGAAGTCATCTTGTCTCATACGACAGGCTAATTTTATTGGTACAAGTAAAAGGAAAACGTGTCGACTACTAGCAGCAGTAGCAGTCGCCAATACTGTGAAAAAAATCAGTTCTGGCTTGTTGTTCGATGACGTGTGTTTATTCTTTGTATATGCATATGGTAAGTACATGAAGCTATGAGAAATTTCAGTTGTAAATCCTTAATTTAAAGCTTAACGCACGACTAGGGTCATACTGGACGACATGTGGGGAAAATTCATAAATGTTGCTATTGAAAAATAAATGACCTTCTCACTTCCAACAATTTCCAAGTTGAGGAAAGTTCAAGTTTTATTTTATTAATGCAACAGCACCACAGGAAAGAAGTCCACAATAACTTCCTTTGGACCGTCACACTATTATTTCACCCTTATACTGAAAAGAGAGAAGAATGTAAGGTCACTTCAGGAGTTTTAGCATTCTAGCTTGTTTGTTTTTGTTTCTTTCCCATTTATGATATTGCTGTTGTTTTGTTCTATCTTGGTGATTAATTTGGTGTTGCTGATTTATATTTTTTCTTTAAAAAATGATAGGGATGAACAAATGCAAATTTTTTTATGACTAGGGTTTCTGGCAGAGATTTGGAGTTGAATTATTCTCAAAGTTCAATCAATAATTTACACCCCAAGAAACACTTGTAATAAAAGCATGCAACTGAATGTGAGATTTCTATCATGCATACTGTGTACATTTTAACAGGTTTGACATGCATGCTTATTAAATTGATCAAAATAACAAATCACTAATACATGGAATTTTATAAAATTAAATTTAATGAAATAAACTTAAAGGCCCATGTTTACCCAATCTGCTTTTCGCACAGACAGAAAATAAAAAAATCACGTGGCAGCCAATCATAACGCTACATTGAACAATTGAACCGTTTCAAAACAAAAAAAACAAGCGCGCAAAGCAGATTGGGTGAACATGGGCCTTTAATAATACAACTTTTAAAGTACTGTTTAATGCAATACTGCTTAATGCAAGTTTTTTTTAATAAGCTAGTCTTAGATTATAATGGTTTTACTTTGAGAATATATTGGCTTGCTCATTGTAATCTGCATACATTTATCAAATACATTGACTATTTGACTAGAAAATATGGTTTATTCTTTATTTAATTTATTTTTTAAATTATTCTTCAAAACAAACTTTATTCCCATAGTTCACACTGAGTATTTGAATTCATTAGTTATTGTTTTATTATTTTTCCAATTTTTCATTAAAATATGTTAAAAAGTTCATTTCAATGCGTTCAAAATATATATTATTTCATGAATGTTCAATTGACAGTTTGAACAAGCAAGTCCAATATTGAGTGACCATACCAAAACAAGAATCATTTCTTAAAAATAATTGGACAGCTTAGAGCATAGTGTTATCTTTGTTAGATTCTAAATTTAAAGAAATTATCTTTCTTTTCCTGGAAACAATGTCCACAACTTCATTTTAGGTATTCTGTCTGATTAATTATTATTAATAATAATAAATGTTAGTAGGTCCATAGTTTTACGACCAAGGAAAGATTACATTCATTTTATCTGATATTTAAATTGTCCAATATTATATTTTCTATTTAAACAGGTTGTTCACCTAGTGAAACCTGCATCTTAACATCATTGATCGTCCAACTCAACTAGCCAACAGTTATCACCAAATGCTGTTATGACTGCCGTCAATGACTCCAGTCGCAGATCCAGAAAGAAGCTACCTGAAATTCCTCCAGAGGAGTTAGCCTTGCATCTCAAAACAAGCTCAGAAACTGCCAGCAAACACCGTGAGCTGCCGCCAGAGGTACAGGCCCAGTTTATTAAACATGTTCATAGAAGATCACGATCATTGACAGGCCTGGATACTGTCGAGTTTGAAAGACAGCAACAAGTCGAGGCTGAGAAAGAGAATGTGGAACCAAGACTCCAGCAAAATGTTGAAGCATCAAAAAATGAACAGTTAGTTACAAAGGAAGAAGAATTTCCTGACTTTGCAAGATCATTACCATCAACTCCAGGTATTCAAAAATTAAAAATATTTTCATTAAAAATGTGAACTGAATTTAGTTTAATTTTTAACCCATGAATACGCACATGTGTAATGAACGGGTTATCGGTAACAGAGACAGATATGCAAATGAGCGCTCGCTCACTTGCTCACTCACTCGCTCACTCCTTCCATCAGCTGTGAACTTAGTGACGTAATGTATGTTACGAATGCGTTTTGTAACAAGAATAACATGAATCCAGCAATAACAATAACTAAATTGTTGTAAACGAATATAAACAAAAATAAGCTTAAAGATATTTCGCATTTGGGGTCTTTAATGCAACGTTAAAATCAATCTAAAAGGACTTTTCAACCGAGACACGCGTTTTGACCTCCCGCCTCGATTAGCCTAACCGCGGGTTGGGTGAAAAATTTCCTTTTTTTTTTTTAGTTTACTTTATTTATTATTATAATAATTTATTTATTGCATTTGTAATTGTAATAATAAGAGTAATAATAAAGTTGTTGTTGTTTGATGCATATCTACCTTGAAGTAATTAAATTTATCCTGTTCCAAGCCAGTGATCACAGTGGCCGAATGGTGTAAAGCGCGGAACAACAGCCGAAAGGTTCAAGGCTCGCTTGTGCCGTCCTTATTTTTTTCTTATTTTTTTCCTTTCTTCTTTGGACTGAACATTATGAAAGTGATGTACTGTATTTTTCTTTTTGCATTTGTCAAAAATCCTTACGTTTAATTTTAAAAAAATATTGAACAGTGTCAATTTGAAAACATAAGCTTACCGCAATATTGCGTTATGCGTTAGCATTTCTTATTCATGGGTTGGCTCTTAGGAGCCTTTGATTTTAATTTTATGCATCATTTAGTTGATTAGTCATAAGAAATGTTGAAAATGATTGGGTTTTAATGTGTGCATTTAATAATCGTATCTTGAAACAGCACATAAGCATTTAATGGTTAAATGAAAAATTGGCTACAATCATGGACAAAAGTGTTGAGACATTTTAGCAGAAAGAGCACTTTCAACCCGAGAATAATATTTCGTATTTGAATGAAAACACCTTTTCTTTCAATAGTCACCCCTCCCCCTGTAAACAATGTTGCAAAAAGCTTCGTTGACGTTTGTTTGTTTTCAACATTGAAAAAGGGGGGAGGGGGGACTATGTTTCACGTGTGGAGAGGGGAGTATTTGCGCCTTGGGTAAAAAGGTTTGTTTATTGTGAGTGTCTCAACGACTTTTGTCCATGATTGTTGGTAGCACCTTGACTCATGACCCTATGGGTATATTTTTGATGAAATTGAGGTTTTGACATTGGCTATTGATAAAAAATGATCTCAAAAGCAGAAGCAATAATTTTCAAATGATAGCCATAGAGAGCCTCTCCCCACTTTGCTTGGTTTAATATTTCCAACACCTTCTTCAAAAAGTATTAAAACCTGCATCTTGGTCCTAACAAAATGTTATTCATTTTAATCTTAGTTACCAGTCGTAAAGCGAGTTTAAGTTCATTAAAATCAGTGGAAGACAAAGATGAACTAATGAAAGAGCTTCGCTGGCATTACAAACAGTTTGTGAGGACCTCTAAAAGGAAAAAGGAAAAGCAAGTTGATGTAAGCAAAATAGTCAGGATAACATTCAATCCTTTTTAAAATAATGATCGATTTTGTATTTATTCCTTTTTTTGTTCCAGAAATTATCCAAACCTTCCCCACAGAAGGATTTTAGGTTACACCCCCTAACCTTCTAGAAATTCCACTTTAGCTAATTGTCATACTTTCCTCTAAAACGTTTTGCAAGACAATGTTGACTGAGTGGCCATGGAGGTGTGGAGTAGAAGTATTTCCAAGATACTGTTTCAATTTGTGTTTTTATTGAACAAGTTGTAGAAAAATATACCCATTTTGCATTTGTGCCACCTAGTTTTGTCCAGCATTGTAGTTATCTTGATTAAAAGCTTCAACAAAATAAAAATTAATGAGATTTGGTTTTATTTTATCGACAGGCAAGTGTAGCTGCTGAAGATAATACTAGTGTCCTGAGTTTGAAAGGGATCACTCTTAGCATTGAGGTAAAGGTTATAAATAAATGTAATTTAATTTTATAAATAATATTAACTAAGAATCAATTAAAATAATAACAAATAATTATCTGTAACCTAAATATCAGTTACCTTACAGTCTTCATAGCTAGACTGGTGCCCAAACCTGCGACAACCAGAGTAAAGCTTACTTTCCATGTTGGTTATTAAGAAGAAGCCTTGCAAGGGGACAGGCCCTTGCATGCATGGATCTGCTCCAGTGGGGCATGGAGGACTGTGAAGTTTGTTTCGCTATTGTAGCCCAAGGAGACTCAACTTCATTGATAGATTGAAGTGGTTGTTAAGTATTTCAAAGAACTTAATCCATTTTTCTTCTTATTTTGTAGGCCAGCCCTCCAAACAGTGCCTCTATAGTCCGAACAAACCGTTGTGATGGACCCAAATGTGGCAAGCCTGTGGAAATTCTTGAGCGTGTAGCTGTAGAAAACCATGTGTTTCACAAAAGCTGTTTTGTTTGCGCTATATGCAGCTCTTGGTTGAACCATTTCAACTACTGCTTTGTTCCTGATCATGACAAGTTCTATTGCTCACAGCACTACCAGGATATTGAGAATGCTAGCTTTGGTTTAGGAGAGGATATTCGTCATGCCATGGGGATTGGTCCTGGTGTGCAACAGCAGTTTAAGTTTACACCAGGTTTGTCAATATTCTATAGAATTCTGAAGCCCTACTCCCTCCCCCCCTGGAGGTGCAGTGGTGTAGTGGTTAGTGTGTTGGACTGTTCACATCGTTAGGTGGGTGGTTCAAGGCCTGGTCTCGGTTGTCATGTTGTTTCCTAAACATTAAGTACTCCACATTTTCTTTGACCACCCAGTTGTATAAATGAGTACCAGGTATAAAATACTAGGGATTAAAGTGCCTATCACCCCTAGAAAGTTTTTTTTTAGAATCAACTCTATGTACATTGAATAGTTGAATGGTAAAATCTTTCTTGTTTTGAATGCACCGTTTGTGAGTTACAGAGATTTGAATTTACAAAATGCTAATTAGATGACGTCAACCCAGGAACTTGCCATTATTTCTACACCAATTGAAGGGCCGAGAGCATAACAAGCCTATGTGGAATTTAAGACCTTTTTTATTTTTTCTCGCTCAGATTTGCCTCATTTTATCGTACAGCGAATAATATCATAAACCCTGGTCAAATTTGCACTAACCCTAAGGAATTTGACTAAATTCACCTGAAAAAAAAAAAGAGTCCTAGCCCTCCAGTGCTTTGACTGTACATTCAGAGCGCAATTGCGAAGCCATTTCAAAGCAGTTTGGCCGTGAGAATACGCGACTGCAATACTTCTGACCAGTGCCAACAACCTGAACGAAAATACCGTTATTTATGCACGCCTGGCTCGCTTATCTATCGTGAGCTCACTACGGCAACACATCACCTCTGTATAGTAGCGTGTGTGTAAGCCAACGTGTGTGAGCCTGTCCGGTGATTGAAAGACATCATTAAGTCCGGAAATCCTTAAGTCTCTAGCACCTCTCAAAGAAACGAGTCGTGTTTCTTGTCCTTCCTTGTGTCTGAAGCACCATTTAGCACTCAAGATGAAAAATGGACCTTGGTGGGCAAGATGAACTGGCAGGAAAGTCTGGAATCACTTCGGATCAGAAAAAGGGCAGCGTTGAGAGTTGTGAGCCTTTTCCCATCCCGTGCTGTGGTCAAAATGCCTGATATCCAATGTGCTTTCAGACTTGTAGTATTTTGCAATAATTTTCGGGCGGGAACTCCATTTCGGTTTTGTGGTAGGATTTCCCGACATACTTTGCAACAGTGGCAGTTGGGCCCGCTGTGCATGGTCGGGCATTTGAAATACAGCTTTGGGCAACTCGAAGTGAGTTCTTGCTGGCCGGCCAAAAGATGTTTCGCATTTGGAGTGTTTAATGCAACATTAAAATCGATCTAAAAGGATTTTCAAATCGAGATAGGCATTTTGAAGCGTAGCTACCTTTAAATATTAAAACTTTGTCTGAAGTGAGCATGTGTTCCTCAGTGGTCTTGTGGTTTGGGTCTGGGATTTGCGCTTGGACGGCTCCGGGTTTGATTCACGCTTAGCATCCTATTTTTTTTTTCGAACTGGACATTATGAAAGTGAATTACTTTTTTTTGCGTTCGTCAAAAATCCTAAAAAAATATTGAACCGTGTCAGTGTGAAAACAGAAGCTTACTGCAATATTGTGTTACAATAGGAGCCTTTGATTTATTTTTTTTTTTGCATACGGGATTTCTCGAAAACGACAGAAAAAAATTCTGAATAATGTTTTGCACTAATTTGTAGTTCACATGCCAAAAATCGACAAAGCTGATTGAGAAAAAATAAAAAAAGGCCTAAAATTCCACATAGGCTTGTCATGCTCTTGGCCCTTCAATTTACAATGCACAGTTTACAGCTTTAGGATAATTAATTTGATAAATACTAAAACTAAACTGTGGATAGTCAATTGATTTGTAAAAAAAATATTATTTGGAGGTGAAAACAAGTAGTTGTATAATAAATGATTCCTGGGTTGACGTCATCTAATTTATAGCATTTTGTAAATTCAAATCTCTATAACTCACTAACACGACGTTTAAAACAAGAAATATTTTACCATTCAACTATTCAATGTACATAGAGTTGATTCTGAAAATAACTTTCTAGGGGTGATAAGCACTTTAACCCTGTGATGGACTAGCATCCCATCCAGGGGGGAGTACTGTACCAATACTCCTAGTTGCCTAATGCTATGGGGAAACTGAGCCAGTGTGGCTCATGTTCAACTTTACCTTACCTTATCTTACCCTCACTCCCACCTACATGTAGGATGTTCTTAATAATCCGTGCCTAATAAATCAGTGGGCAACTGAAAGTAATGGCCCAATCAATAAAATTGCTGACAACAAGCATTAATAACTAAACAAATTCTCAGTTCCAAACAATAGTTCCTCTAACTGGAACATTTATTTTAAGAAGGCCTTTCTAACACCAGAGGCAAAGTATTCAGACTAATTGTTGCATTCCACAACTCTTGTGCAACATAGTGTTAAACCTAGTTGATCTAAGTGAGTTTGCCATAATTTTTTCCATAATCTAGTCAAAGACTTGACAGTTGTAATTACCACAGGACTTTCATCATGCTTTGTGAGAAAAATGTTTTTGAGGTACATGTAATAGTTTCTTTGTCATTTGATCATTTGATCCTCATTCCCATTATCTTATTAATCTATTATTTTGTTGCTAGATGCTGTTGATGGGACCAAAGATTCTAAAGGATTGAATAAGACACAAAACTCTATCAGGATTATGAAGGAGAAAATAGCACTGCTCAGTAAACGAGGAAAAAAATTAGTGAAAAAAGAGAAGAAGCTCAAGTCTAACCTGGACAAGTTTAAAGGTACACAGTAATGACATAATAATGATCATAACATAATAGATAAATTGATGAGGAGCAAAACAAACACAGGTTGAAAACACCTCCTTTATTTGTTCTACAGTTTGTGTTCTTTTCTCTGCATAGTGGGCATGCAGAACTTTTTGTTTAAAAAAAAGAATAATATATTAACGCCTTTATCTTTAGTTACTGTCTTACGGAGCCCAGTTAGTGCCATTTAATTTTCTCATCAAATTTCCTTTTCACGACTTCAATTTTCCTTTTTCGAACGACTTCAATTTCCTGGCACGACTTTTTTTCCGGCACGACTTTTTTCCCGGCACGACTTTTTTTTTCGGCACGACTTTTTTTTCCGGCATGACTTTTTTTTTTCCGGCACGACTTTTTTTTTCTGGCATGACTTTTTTTTCCGGCACGACCTTTTTTACGGCACGACTTTTTTATTCCGGCACGACTTTTTTCCGGCACAAATTTTAGCGAAGACCCTGGGAACGAAGACATAACCGAAGAACTGCAGGCGATGGAGGATGGATGGATGGAAGGATAGTTCTGCCCAACGACAAGGATAAAGATAATGTTCAGTGTTCCAAATTACATATTCCAACACTGACGTGGATAGTTTTTTCAGTGTATACCACACACGGGATCGCCAGTGGGCCAAATCTTTACTTTTTTCTGATAATGAGCAAAATCTCGCACTCTGCTTACTCTCACAACATTTTGTTTATTTCGAAGGTGAATCGCACTCCGTAGTGGCCAATAAGAGCAAGCGAAAAGCAATATTCACTAGTGAGGTGTATTGGTATTGCACAGTCAATTATCAAATGGGCTGTGTAACATCTTCGTTTGTACAAGACTGATTTATATACAAGTAAAACTAAGATTGATGCTATAGTATTCATGGAGGGAACTGAACTAAAACCATACTGTAGTCAGTTGTAATTGTGGTAGTTTTAATTGTACACATCGTTCTATACGAAGTATAGATTGATGACGTCAGTATCATGACATTGCCAATGGAAACTTGGTAGGTTGCCTCCAATTACTAAAGCCCAGAAGTTCAAGCACACTCATGCTTGCGTTCTTGCTTGCGTCGCTAGTGAAAACTAGGATTTAATGGCAAAAAGTATTCAAGAAACTGTTGGTCATGCATATACCCCCGGGGGTACTCGGATATGTTTTGGGTTGGTATGTGCCGCCCGGTTCTTCAAATTTGGACTCCATTACCTTTTAGAAAGAATTTGTACTCAAAATAATACCCCGTTTTAAAAATAGGTCAATTTTTAATACCCCGTTCTAGAAAAAATGGCTGCTGAAAATTTAAAGCTTTCGTGCGTTCGAAGTATTATACTCCATTCTAGAAAACTGATTCTCTAAAGTGGATACCTCGTTCTAGATCAGGAGTCCCAAAATCACGACCCCCCCCCCCCCCTTGGGCGGCACATACCAGTATAGGTATATACATATTTTGGAGGAGTACCCTACCCCCCGGACATATACTTAACTGATAATCGCATTATAAACGCATTATAAGGTGGCAGATGTAGACCAAGAGCTGTTTAAGAGAGCAAAAACAGTGATGACTATGTTTTTTTATGAGACCTTTCTTTTTAAGAACCCTTATACGAGAAACGAGACCAAAAAAAAATCCAATCGAAATATTTAACAACATGTCACAATTTTTTCACTGAAGTTGTTCGATATTTGACTCCATTCACTTTCGTACTTCGGTCCTCTGTTTATAAGGAATGACCGTTGCGTGTTTTCTTTTCGGAATTTCTATTTTAGCGCAAAGCAAGTAACATCGTAAGATGACATTTCATTGTTCTTTTATAATTAAGGGATGTAGCGTATCTAGTGGTACACACAATCGTTTTTCTGGGGTTTGGTGTCATCTTTTATTTTTTAATGGAGACATTACTTGTAGTCTTCTTTATGTCCTACTTTATTGATTTTATTAAAGTAGAGCGGTTTATCGATGGGTGTAGTAAAACCAAAATCAAAGCAAATAATCTGGCGGTCAATTGAAACGGGTTGAATGAAATAAATCAATCAGACATTTAAAATGATTCCGCCCCATCGGTTGAATTTTGATCAAACCAAATGCTGAAGGTCGTGCCGGAAAAAAAAGTCGTGCAGGAAAAAAAAGTCGTGCCGGAAACTGAAAAAAAGTCGTGCCGGAAAAAAAAAGTCGTGCCAGAAAAAAAAAAGTCGTGCCAGAAAAAAAACAGTCGTCCGAGAGAGGAAAATTGAAGTCGTGAAAAGGAAATTTGATGAGAAAATTAAGTGGCCCTAACTGGGCTCCGTACTGTCTAGTACCATGAGGTATTTTGTGTCCCTAAATTACTTATTAAATAATCAATCACCACACAAAAGACAGTTACATAAGTAAGGAAGGGGTATTAAGGGATTTAAAGGGGCTGGCAGGAGATGAATAATGTTGTGGTTCAAATTTTTCTTTGGTTTGAAAAATTTCAAACCAGTTTAGTTTTTATTTTCCTTTGTCTCTGATTCATTATCATATTCTGAGACAAAGGAAAACAAAAATCAAACTGATTTGAAAATTTTCAAACCAAAGAAAAAATAATTTTAACCACAACATATATAAGTTGTGGTTTAATTTTATCCTTGGTTCAAATTTTATTTTCCTTTGTTTAAAACTCATTATCATACATTACCTTAGCCAAAAACAAAGGAAAATAAAATTTGAACCAAGGATAAAATTCAACCACAAAATATATGTTGTGGGTCAATGCAATTTGCTCTTTAGGTCAATTTATTATATCGTAGGTCATTTTTTGTATCTTTAATTTTGCCATTAGGCTCTGATGTGGAAAAGCGAGCATTATGGATGGAGTGGTTCAGTGCTGTACAGGATAAAAACAGCACTGTAAGGAGAGAAACAGAGCTTTCTTTCAAGTGAGTATAAATACTAAAACTTTACCTCACTTTCTGTGACTTATTTTACCATACACAAGACAAAGTAGGAAGCTGATAAGAAACCACACGACTACAAACATTTTGGCTTCCTCTGTATCATAGCTAATCATTTAAAGAACGTATTTGCTTACAATAAATAAATAGTCCATATTATGCCTTTAAGCTGTTTGTAAGTCCCAGCCCCAGGGAGGGAGTACTATGTCCATTTTTGGGTGGCGGTGTGCCACTGGTGCTCTGAAACTCTTACCATATACCACACCATGTCCAGCTGCATTTTGCATGCCTATTCTAGACAAGTCACCTAAAATCCCTATGCCCCCCACCCCCAGACTCGCTATTTTCCAGAAACTCTGATCTATCTTCATACCCCCAGCATGTAAACAATATAGTCGACTGCAAGTTTGGTTATTCTGTTGTTATATGTAGATAATTGGCAACTCTGGGTGAAGCCATATTATATAAGTCATGCAACTATCATTGAAAGTTAATATATAACCTCACAATGCAGAGTCTATGGAAATTGCAGTGTAATTATTCCCTATTTGCATGCCAGGGTGAGGGAGCTGGAACTTGCAGAGAAATACACTGAGTTGGAGAGAAAACTAAGAGAATTAACAGAGAAAAATGGCAAGTAGTTATTTACAAGTAATAGGAGCATGATGGTCTTGTTTTATTATTGGCCACCACTATTTTAAACTTAGATCCATACATTGTCCCTTTATAAATAAATTAAAAATGCTAAGGCTTTGGAAATGAGGTTGTAAAAACTTTAAATTGCATGTAATTATTGGGAGTCTTGAAGTATTGAACATTATAAAATTTATTAACAGTTCATAAAGAAAGTAAAGACATATTTAATGAACTTCTGGAAATCCTTCGAACTTCGCGCGATCACTGTGAATAAGCCATATTAGTTTTCTGTATCAAAGTCAAGCATAGTGAATACATGTATAAGCTTCACCCTTCTATTGTTCTTAAAATTAGTAATTTATTAGTTACTTTTAAAGATAAAAATAATATTGGTGTCAGATCTGTGTTTGGGTAATTACAATGACTTGTTTGCTTGCCAATGTGAGTACCAATAGAAATCTGTCACTTGCATTAAATGTTTTTTTTTTTTTTATCTAGTGCTCGATCGAGCCATTCTATTAGTAAATTATGCAATTTGTTACAAGGTCAAAAGGAAAGGTCAAGGAAAAAGTGTTGGTAGCTTATATCCAGGAGGGGGTGGTTTCTTTGAAGACTGATGTTAGCTCTAATTTTTCTTGCATTAACTGGAAAATCTAGTTGACGTGGAACTCAACTTTAATAATAATTATGTGCACTTTATCAGAGTCCAAATACTTTTTTCAATTAATTAATCATCTAAGTTAATTAACAGAAAATTTAAAGACAGAATATGACAAGTCTAAGGAGAAGGAGTTGTTACAAGAGATGCTTGAGGTGGTAGAAAAAAGAGAACAACTCATATGTGATGTGGAGAATACCAAAAAAGGGTAAGCAACAGTGTTGACTAAAACAAAATATTATGAATAAGATCATGTTTTAACTAATAATTATCAACCTCTCTAATGTGGACAGCAAAGGGACAAAGCCATCTCTGTTTACAATGTAATAGCCTCATTAGCATATGTGACTCATTCTGTGATCAAGCTACAGAAAAATCAGCTCTGAATATTGAAAAAGGGTATTATAGCTCAATAATAGCTTTCTCTGGAAAACTGGATACTCTTTGTCAAAGAGAAGCATTGAAAACTGTATTTGGTTTAAGTTAGTGGGACATTCATTTAATGGGGGTTCTGCAATTTGGGTGGACTGGAGACACAGTGGTGTAGTGGTAAACAGTGACGTATGGTGGTTTTAGAGGCCTAGTCTTGGCTGTTGTATTGTTTTCTTGGACAAGAAACTTTACTCCACATTGTCTCTCTCCACCCACTGGATAGTGATTTATCTGGTGGATAGCGCTATCCGCCTTTTAAACAACCGGGGGGTGGGGGGGGGGGGCAGGTGTATAAATGGGTGCCGGCAACAAAATGCTTGGCAATCCTGCGATGGACTAACATCTCTTTCAGGGAGGATTATCAATACTCTTAGTTGCTTTATGCTACAATAACATAGTTAAGCTCAAGTTGTGTGGGGCACCTGTGATTGGTGTGTGGTTTTACCTTTGATCTCATCTGTTATTAAGAACAAGGTGGAAGCTTGACCTGATGACCTTGTTTTGATCATGAGTTACATTTTTAAAATATTTTTTCAGGTATTTTGAAGAAGACAAAGAGTTGGAACAGGAAAGAAGAGGGGCAGGTTAGAGTTCTCAGACATTTGTAGAAATAACATTGTAGACTGTGACTAGTGGTATCGGCAAAAAGTTTGTAGGTCAGTGTAATTATAAATTTTACCGTATTATAGGAAATTAACAATTGTGCACTTTATTAATGTGATTTTACAAAATTTGCGTTAATTTAATGTATCTTAATTAATGTCGATGTAAATTTAATGCACGCTATTTTACAACATTATTAATTTGAAGCACCTTTATTTCATTACAAAACCTTATTAGTTCATGACTCCTCTATTGGCTCTTCAGAGTCACATTTCACGGAGGCTTCAAAAGATCTTTTGAATTGATTAGGTCTAGTTAGGCTTCAAAACCAAATTTTCGGCTTTAAAAAAAACCTTAGAAACATCCGTGCACTTGTCTTGGAAGGTTTTATTAATGGAAGCCAAAACGCAGTTTGGCGTGCATAAATGTAAAGTGTGATTTTGCAGAATTATGAAAATCGCAGTAAATAAAGCAAGATGCTTATCGAAAAATTTGCGTTCATTTAATGCATTTAAGGTAGCTCCCAACAGTTTCCAGCACTTTCCAAGACTTAGATTTTGATGGGTCATTAAAACCACTCTTTATCAGTTGATGCTGCAATCATGATATCAAACAAATGCCCAATGATTGGTGAACGCATTGTTATCATTTTTGTGACACTATTAGTTTAGGTGGCCCTAAACCCCACCAACAGAATTTTTTTAAACTTTGCCGAAAGTTGCATCTTATCCTACTGATCAAAATTCGACAATAAAAAATGGGGTTCACCGAGTCATTTTTGAGTTATTGACACTTAAAGCTAAAATTAATGGTGTTTTCAGCATGTTATACTGTTGCTATAGTAACATATTGTGTCACAAAAATGATAACAACGTGCTCACCAATCATTGGGCATTCGTTTGATATCATGATTGTATCATCAACTGACAAAGAGTGGTTTTTATGACCCAGCAAATTCTAAGTCTTGAAAAGTGCTGGAAACTGTTGGGAGCCACCTTAAACCTAACTTTTGAAAAATTCGTGTTAATTTAGTGTAACATAAATTTTCTTTGCGTTGTCAACATGTATTGTTAATTTCTCATAATAAGGTAGTCATCCCTTACTAGTGGCAGGTCCTTCCAATAATATTTTTTAGTTGCTAACATGTTCACTCCACCCACCCTATTCACCCACCCCCACATCACCACCACCCTTCAGATGGAGTCTGGATCTCCCACTGCTTACAAGCTGAGAATAATTTATAAAGTGAATAGGTGACTGCATGAGGAATTGACCTACCCATTGCAGCGAGGGCAGGATTTACCAGGAATGAAAGTGGTTGGATCTGGAGCAAAGAATGACATGTAGTGTAGTTCTAACTTTTGAGTGTGTGGACAAAATCGTGTGACCATTCAAATGAAACCTCTTCGGCAGTACTTTTGCATGGTACCATTTGTTTTACAGTATTTTACAAATTAAATGAAATTTGGGATTTTCCTTTCATTCTTATGTTTGGCACTTTAGGAATCAAATATTACTTTAATTTCTAGTAGTTCATGATTTACTTCACGAGTAGGATTTTGTATTTTATTCTAACAGTTATTATTAAAAATAATGATAGAACATGGTAAGTTGTTCATGCTACTGATATTAAATATTTATGCTGTTATATAATGAATATTGATTTTTGTCTTATGTAGGAGTCAATGATCCCGACCTAATAAGAGAGGTGACTGCTGCCAGCAAAGATGCCCAGAAAGTGTCTGAAGCCATCAAACAAGCACCAAGTGCTGTCAAAGGGTCAGATTTGTGCTGTGTATTGCTTTGATGAAAGTCACCAAGACATTGTTCAAAGTAACATTTAACTTACAAAAAACTTACTTTTGTTGTTTATGCAGTGATAATTCATCAAGTTCGAGCAAATAAAGTTATAATCACAGTGAAGTTTCATCGAGTATTTGAGGAAATACCATAAAGATTTGAATAAGTGCCTGGGGCACTAAATTAGGGTTATAAAGCTTAAGCTCTCGGTGGCACACACTCACATAAAATTGAGGAAATGCCACTGCACTCTACTGCTCCAGTGTATAATCCCAAAATACTAAATTAATGTAACAGTCAAAACAGAGGAGAGACGGCCACCTCTCCCTTTCACCATCCTCAAAATTTCACCCTAAAAATAAACCAGTGCCTTGTATACAGGCTAGAGTTTGTGTGCTACTGAAAGATGCAGTTATGGGCCTGTCATAACTTATTCTAAAATCTAAAATTTGATTTCATTTATATTTTGTTTAAGGTGATTCCCTAGTTTTGCATTGCGCATCACTACTGCGCATAATAAATTGCATCATTTGGGCGTGCACAAGCGCGCGCACACTCCGAAGCAAGAGGGTTTCCTTTAAGGATTCAATTACAAAGAGGATTTCGCGCTGGTCGGAAACAATAGCTTGACAGCGAACACAGTGACCCCCAATTTTTAATGCAGAAATTTAAATGACACACGGTTAACTACAATATATAGCGATTTAAAGAAAAGTTAAAAATTCTGCTTTGAAATATTTGTATTTGAATGCTGTAAACAACACGTCTTCAGGTAGTGTTGGGTATGCGCGCACGCTGCAAATTCTTTAATTTCTTTCATAATCTTAATTCCTGGTCAACTAAAATAGTTTATAATGTAAGATCAAAGTCAATTTTGTTGAACTGCTCTATTATTTTAATCCAAGCAATGATTTTTTTTTAGAAATTATAGTCCCCTTTCTGATTACTAGGGTTCAGTAATGAAACCTCGCGGGACATATAGTTACTGTAATGGCCATCCATGTTGTGCAAAAACGAGCACGGTGACCCGTATTTTTTATTTCATTTTTGTAATGCTCATAACATAATTACCATCCAGACCAAGTTTTAGAAAATCGTAAAAATTCCTTCTTTTTCAATGGAATCACCTTAAATAAATTCTGTCTTCAGAATAAGCAATTTGGTTATTTTGAGGACAGGATTATTAACACAAATAATATTTAAGCCTTTAAATGTCACACTTGGGAACAGAGGAATCAGCGATAGCAAGTCAGAAAGATAAGATTAAGCCAGGTCTTCTATTCAGAAGTCTTCATTAACCACTTTTATACTTTATAATGCATAATTTTCTCTTAAAATTTGTGTAAAATCAAATAGAAAATTAAATAACCTTGTCCAAATAAAAAATTTAGCAATGTAAATTTACAATGAATTATGTTTGCATCTACTGTAATATTTACAAATTCAACTTCCTAAATGCAATCCATCCCTTTAATGAAATACCTGTTTGTTTGTTACTGTATAATTTGTGAAAACAGATATAAAAGGGTTATCAACTTATCCTCAAGAAATTGACCAGTAAGTTGTGTTTTTTTTTCTTTAGACTATTTACAATGACTGCAAATTCATATTTACAAGTCTGATTAAAAATATACAAGGACAAGAAATGCTCCACTATTTTAGTGACGAATAACACAAAAACAGAAAACAAATTAACATACAACCTCCCTGTTACAACCTTCACAAAGAGTATGTACAGTTTATTTACATAAAAGGGCCCATAACCCTTAAGTAATGATCCACATAAGAAGGATAGTGCTGAACGGCAATGCACGATGGAATGTCAACTTTTTTCTTGTTAGAACTAGTGATCTCATTGGCCAAGACTCAACAACTGCTAAAAAGTTAAGGTTCAAGGTGCATGTATTCTAATTTTTTTAAGGTTTCAAGTAATTCGAGACCCAATCGCACAACATACAAGTTTTAAAAGATATTGTATTTGGGGAACTTCATCAAAGAAGCAAAATTATTAGCTATTGTCTTTTGCTATTCTGATTGGTTGAGCACGAACATTTCCTAAAATTTATTCGACACAAATGGATTTTCTTAATTTTTATATTGAAATATAATTATTAACCATCAGCTCTTCCCCTGTTCTTGAAATCAAAGATATTCTATGTGGGAAAGAGCCAATGCCGCAGAACAATGAAGTTTACTATTAGTTCTTATGTGAAGTATTACTTAAATATAATTATTTTCAGAATCAACTCTACATACATTGAATAGTTAAATAGTGAAGTATTTCTGGTTTTGAATGTCACATTAGTGAGTTATAGAGATTTAAAATTTTACAAAATGCTAATTAGATGACATCAATTCAGGACATTGCCATTTTTTCTACGTCAATTTACAACGCGTAGTTTACAGCTTGAGGATAATCAATTTGATAAAACTAAATATAAACTGTGGATAGTCAATTGATTCATAAAAAATATTACTTGCAGGTGAATGTGACACTCAAAACAAGAAATATTTCACCATTCAACTATTCAACATACACAGAGTTGATTCTAAAAGTATGGGCACTTTAAGAATTTATTAACAAAAACTAACTAGACTCCTTTCAGAGATTGACATATCCCTCTTGGAAGGGGAAGAAAATCAATTTTGTCCTTATTGACAAGTTTAGCAATTGTCATTCTACACTGATCCTGCAGTGACACATACCTACATGTACTATCACAAAGTTCTATCTCTGAAAGAGTTGATGTAGATGAAATTATTGGGTATAGTTCAGATGCCTTGTTGCACAAGCCAGTGAAGGCAACTCCTAATGGTCTTCCATTCATAAAGTACGAAAGAGTTCCTGCTTCCATATCAAGTAGTACACCAATGACCGTAGAATCATAAAATGGTTCGCAGTAATGCTGGACTTGGCCATTGTGCCAAATCTTGCCTTTATAAGATAACCCCCAGCTTTGGTCATCTCTTCCAATCAAGTCTACAAATTCAAAGTCATTAGTTTGGAGCAAAGCCTCTTTTGTTCCGACGCCAATCATGATTGACGTGCCAAAGACAGAGCTCAGTTTAACTTCCCAGTAATGTTGCCCATGCGTAAAAGCTTTAGAACCACGGACACCAGCTGTTCCTGTACTCTCAATCACAGGGTCGATGTAGAAGCAGGCAACTTTGTTATTCAGGCAAAGGTACACTGACGGCGACTTGTCCTCACTACTCCATGCCCACTGTTCATGGAAGGTTTCAGACCAAGAGTGGAAGGAACCTGGGTCTGAACTTTGTTGGTTGGAAAGAAGTCCTGTATAAAATATGATGAAACAAAGATTTCTATAACCCTTTTATTGGTATATTTATAACAATTTATAAGAACCTTGCCATTCAGTAAATTTCCTCAAATAAGAGTGTGATCAATAATATAATACAAGGAATAATAAATTAATACGATAATAACCTAACCTGGCATAATAATCAGAAATGATACAATGGAACCCCGATTATAAGACCTTTATAACACGATATTCTTCATCCCAGTTGTTGTAAAATGTATCGAAAAGAACCCTGATAATAATAAATAATTAGTAAAAGTAATTAGACTGAGTGGAGTACAATTCAGGGAGTAATTAGGTGAGTAATGTCAAATAGGCTGAGCGCGTAGCGCGAGGATGATTTGAAATTATGAGCACGATTACCCCTGAATTGTATGACAAGAACTTCAATTACCTATTAATCTAATCAATAACAAAATTTGAGATCAAAAAGTCTGTGGAGTTTTTTGTACTCAAATCGTCAAGGTATTTTCTATCAGTTTGAAAGCAGGAGGAAACAGCGAGAAAAAGAACCCATTTACTGGTAAGTGCACCTGATTGATGCACGCGCAACAAAGGTGTCCAATAAACAAATTATTATAGCTGTACTTGGACACCCATGTGACCGCGAGCCAATTATGTAAGAAATAGGCACGTGGATTGATGACCAATCACAATCGAGAATTTTGTTATTAATATGATTATAATAATAACTTTATTAATGTGTCAGAAAAAAAATTAGCATTTCTGCTAATCGTGTACACTTATAATGAACCCCCATTATAACTAACACATTTTCCCAGTCCCTTGACACTTCGTTATATCGGGTTCCACTGTATTGGCAAAATGAATAATTTTGTGTTAAAATAGGTCAATTAAGTTACAGTAAATTTTAGAGGTGGACTGTTTTGAAAAGTTTCCTGAGGGCTTTATATTGAAGAAATACACAGTTTTTCAGACAATAACATGGAGTAAATACCATTTCTCATGCAATCTGTCTAGCCCCTTAGGGGGTAGAGTTGACAGTTTTGTAATGGAATTAGGGCACTTTTAAATTTAAGGGGATTTTTTTTTTTCCTTCTGAAAGCAAGCCTTTTCTGAAAGTGACTACATGAGATTCTAACTTCCTATAAAGAGCGTATACAAATTTAATAGTTCATCAACTGAAAATTTATGTAACCTGACAAACCCTAGCAGAAATCCCTACAACGAACAAGCTTCGATGTAAGCTTCAATTTGGACATAATTTGGTTAAGATATACTGAAGATTTGAAGCTAACGATCGTTTCTTTATAATAAATGGGAAAGTATTGTTCTGTTGTTTGTTTGACATCACAGAAAAATACATATAGGCAGGCAATATTTCATTATTCGTTATGTTTGCATTTGAACAGCTTTTTAAAATCTGGAATGGCCGGAAATGTTTTCTTTCCGGTTTCTTTACTCTCGGATGCTTAACCTGTGTTCTTTAAAGCTTGTTATTGAAAAATATTCCCAGTACAATGTATAACGACAAAAGAAAAAAAACAACGATTTCTTGACCGTTAGAGATAACAATATTAAGCTTAAGTTTTCTTTAGCATCCACCTTGGAAGAGCTACGTAGTCAATTTCACGTTGTACAAAAGACAAACGCGAACAGTATAATTTACGTGCAGTTGTCACGAATTTTTCTATCAATTTATAGAATATATATATGGATAAAAAATACAACGAGAAGGACGTATGTTTAACTCGCTTACCCATTTTGCAATTCAGTGACCAAAGCCTTGGTTGGATGTCGTTTAGAATTCCTACAACCTGAGCTGTAGTAAGCTTAAAAAGTTTTTATATGCACGTACTATAAGCTTAAATCGAATATTTGTTGTTATCGCGGAACTCGGTATAGATCTTTTACTGTCGAGTCACACTACAGCTTGCGTTTGAAAATTTACGCTCACTATAAATTTCGCTGACACAGTCTCGATTCAATTTTGAAGAGCTTTAAAAAACTAACGAATACCGTGTAGATTTTCTCCACAAAGCGTGTTGTACTTCACATCCCGTTTGAGCGACATAAACAACATTTGAAACCCAGTGGACAACCTGATGTGATCCCGTGACCACCTATTAACGTATTTGATTGGCTATACAAAAGCCCGGCAAAACCGGAAAGGCTTGATTTTTTTGTAAACAATACAAGACGAAAATAGATCACAACAAAATTACGTGACTGTCAACTTTCAAACCGAAGAACGATAAAAAATGGTTGATGCGAACGAGCTTGGATATAATAGCTCTTTATATCAATAGGTACTGTACAGAAATTAACCGAGGAACGCGTGACAAAATAGTTGAAAGTATTGTCGAACGCAACACTGTAATGACTTACAGTATCAACCAAATTTGTATCTTACTGCTTTGTAAGACAACTTTTCGAAGATATGCAGTAAAGTCGCCGAGACAATTCGCGGTCTTTTAGGTCTCTGCACTTCAGAATTCACGGATACGTCACTTAACGGCAGTCAATCCGGTTGTCACTTACAATGACGTCATACAAACTTGTTCTCGATTTCTCCGATTCTGAGACCGAGAGAGAGAGAGAGATGAGAAAATTTGATCATCTCGCCCCTTTTCTAATTGTGAAAAAAGTAACTGTATTTGAAAAGACATCCGTAATAAAATAGAAGCACCGGATCTTAATCAGCTATAAAATAACGAAACAATTTGAAAAAAAAGCAAGGCTGATTTTAATACGGTCGTGATGCTATGTTTGTAATATCCCCTCCTTCTCAGCCGAGAGAGCTTGCTCGCAGGCTAGAAAGCCATAGCTTTTCTTTTCTTCTTTAGAGTCTAACAGGTCATACAGAGGCAAGATTAACAAGTATAAGTTTTCCTTCCGTGAATCAGCTTTGCTTTTTATCAAGTTGCCTCCTTTTGAGTCGACCGTGCAATGACCGTGTGCATGATTGCACGATTGGATGTATTCGCTTGACGCAAATTCTCATGTGTTATTTGCTTAATATGCAAATGTTAATGTCGCTTAGTGATCAGTCAAATTACGAAATTTTTGTTTAAAAATCATGATCTAAACGTTAATCTATAGGCACGCATTCGCTGTGGCTCACTGAAAAACTTCCTGTTTTGTGAAAGGATCTGAAAGAATCTTTTCTTCACGATATGAAGTCGTGCACTCTCGCATCACTTCACCTTGTGATGTGACGTAACATCGAGTTTACACTACATCCCAGCTCTTGCGTTTGCCCACACCCCTAACAGCGTCGCTTTTTTTTTTCTTTTTAAAATATCATTTTTTAGCATTTAATTTCAACATTTTACGAATAAGTAAAACATAACTTTTTCTGCGAATTCGAAAGTCCATCTTCTTCAATAAATAATCATTTTGTTTGGACAAAAAGCTTGACGCGTGTTGATGCGAGCCCGCGACAGCCACGCACCCGGACAGCAGGTTACGCCCTTAAAGTATTGATTTTTTGACGGCACAAACAAAACAAGCAAATCGTTGAACGAGTCAGAGAAGGAGAAGCGAAGTTTACGAAGAAAAAGGTTGTTTATTCGTTTGAAATCAAGAAAGTCAAACCAAAGGACTAGCTGGAAGTTTATTCAATGGCCTTAGTCCACCCAAGTTATCACGCAAATCCGTTGGAAAGCTCGAGGCTATCTCAACGCGAACTTCTCGCGCGCATTTTCGGGCATAATGAAGCCGAAGGCGAGCGAATGGACTATGATGAAGAAAGCTCGAGTGATTCAGGATCAGACTATGAAATGGAAGAATACCATGAAGGTAGGATTTCTGTGATTGTGCTCTTTATTTGATAGTATTAGTATTAGTAAACGGTCGCGAAGGTTTTGGATTGGAAAGTCCATGAATGAGAAGCTGACGTGGGCTTTTTCACGGCGGCAAGGAACATCAAGCAGAGCGTTTAAGCTTATAATTTTAAAACCAAATATTGTTTTTAGCTTTCTTTCTTTGGTATGTGTTTTTTATTGCTTTGGAATTAAGCATTTCACTTTGAAACTCAAATTGTAACGAAGGAGCCGAACTTTGTACCTAAGCAAAAATTTGCATATGCTAAAGCTGAAAAAAGCAGGTGCTACCTTTCAGTATAAATAAACGGCCATACATTTTTGTTCCAGGGTTTTCGGGAGTGTTATCAAATTTTCGTGGGTAGTTCTGCGCGGAAAATGTCAAAGCAGAGAACAGTTTCTGTTGTCGAATTGACACATCACGATCCTCGAATCGTATGACAGTACGGTATGAGATACAGTTCCGATATATGCATGTTCTTGAATTGGTGATCAAATGTTATTGTTTTAATTTTCAGTTTTGTGTTGCTTCACGAGGACATCTCATGCCTTCACGGGCACATCTCGTGCTTTTTATCATGTTTTGTAGCTCCGTGCCAAAACTATTTTTTGTTTCGATATGTGCACAAAAGAACATACTTTGGATGAATTTGGGCACGCACTGATACGCGGGAAATCCGTTTCCTGTGCTCATGCAATCTAATGTAACAATTTCACGAGTTTTATGTCAGAATAACTAACTCTTTGGCATTTAATCGCTGAAAAAACAGCAATTAAAAAAAATTCAGTCGTTATGAACAAATTCGTAAATTTTTTTTGACAGAGCGTGGTTTGTTTTGAATCTACAGCAGGTAGCCATGCAGTTTACACAGATAAAAAAAGCTGAAAATAAATTTTTTCATCTGGGTAGTGTTCTCTGATAACAACTTCACTTTCTAAGGATTAAAAACATCCACTGAGCAAAATAATTTTCAAGACTAAAGGTAGCTAGATGTTTTTGCTTTATTTTACAAGAGGTGTATGACAGAAATGTTGAACTGACTTACATAACAATAAAATCTGAAGTAAAGTAAAAATTGTCAGATTTGACTGATGATGGTGGCAAAGGGGTTTTATGTGACGTGTAATTGCCCCAAAATTAGCTGTGTGATGCGTGATTGTGCCCAAATTAACGGCGTGATGCATGACCAGATAGTGCAGCGTGATGCGTGATTTGCTTTTTTAAGAGCGTGTAACACGATTCACCTTTCATTTTTCTGTGATAAGTGAATGCTTTCGGCATTCTTTGAAAAACTAGAAAACTTACATTCAAAGGACTTGACGTAAATTGTATAATTCAAGTGCTATCTGGTCTTTTTTTTTTACCTTTGATCTTCGTGGTAGGTCCAAAAATACCGAAACAATAGACTCATAGACATTAGATGCTAGTTAATGTAATTAATATGTAAAGGGACTTAGGTTTTATTAACAGTGAGGTTTTAAGACTACTGAGAACAAACTCTTCTAAACTACTCTTTGAAGAGAAAGTCAAAAACTTCAAACAGCACCTCTGTCAGAGAGGTTACCCAGACAGTTTGATACAGAAACCACTTTCTGAAGTGAAATTTGAAGACAGAAAACTAGCCCTTCAGTAAAAAAACAAATGAATCTTTCCCTTTGTAATACAATACAAACCATCAGTGCCTATTCCAAAACTATAATAACGGCAAAACCACAGCGACAAACCAATGAAGAGTGCCGGATCTATCGTAGACATGGATCAGTAAAAATCTTGAAATCTCTGAGTATAGGTAAAAATGGCAAACTGATTCTCAAGGCAATCTCTTCTCCTTGCCGCAAGGATCAGTTTGCCGTTTTTACATATACCATCAGTGTCCAACTTAAAACAAATTCATTAAAGAATGGTATTCAGTTAATAGAAAGCCAACCATTGCTAAACAACATTTTTATGGAAAGTCCAATCAGATCATGCAAGAAATGATGTTCCTTAAAAAATATACTTGTGAGAGCAAAACAAGCGAAACTATAAAAATGGCTAAAACACGAACGTGGTAGTCGTGAATACGTAAGCCTGTCACCCCCATGTTACACATAACATTTCCTACGAATGACTTTTCAGCGGGTTAATTATTCCAACCAATAAGTCATGTTTATCTATTAAACAATAACTAATATGAAAATTTAGATTCATGAATTAACATGCAATCCTTCTGAAAAACATTGAATACAAGATTAAAGGTTGCATCCAATTTTGAACAGGTAGGCCTGCGTTGACTCTACATTGATTAGTTACCATTTTAATGCCGGATTACTCATTTATGTAATGCGTGATTGGTTAAAATTTTTTCTGTGATGCCTGATTTGACTTAAAAATTCGGTGTGATTGGTACCCCCTTTGCCACCCTCACTGATGGCACTGTCAAATAAAAAAATTCATTTTACTCCAGTGACTTTCAAACATTGCATCATTTTTCTTAAGTGCTGCCAAAATATTTTTATTTAGCTTCCTTTTTAAAACTGAAAAAATATAATATAAATTAAAAATAACAATAATACCTTCAGCTAAAAAGCAAAATTAGATCAGTTAAAAAAAGTGTTAACTGGTATCAACTGTTTTGCAGTAAATTAATTTCTACTATATTTTACATTAATAAAAAGGATAAAGATGGCATAATTAGTTGAATTTCAACGTACATACATGTAGGAGATTCCCGGGAATAGCATATATTAAGAAAATACACATTGTTTGATACACAATTCAAAACCAGCTCGCAACTGTTACATACATGCTTGTATTGGTCCAAAGATTTTGTCATAGACCTTTAATTATGTTGACCAAGATAAAGAAATCATAGTCAATGCCAGGCCATATTATTATATTTCAGCTACACAGTTGGAGATGTACAGTTAAAAGTGCTTGTTGGTCTACTTATGGTTGAATTTCCTTCTCCATGTCAAGGCTCAAAGTCTTGATGAAAAAGGAAGTGTTTTTGAGGTGGTAAGGTAAAGTGCAATAAATCCCTGTACTGACTTTGTTTTTAAATGTCAGTGTTGTGGTTGTACTTGTTTGTCTCTAAGTGCAGTGTTATTGTTGTACTTGTTGGTTCAGTTGTTATTGTCATGTGAAATGTTAAAAAATAGATAGTTATTGTGATTTTTGTATACAGTTCTATCTTTGTCTGCCTTTGTATCGGCTGCAGTTGTCTGCCGAAAGAAATTATGGCATTTTATTGTATAGACTATAAGAGACTAATAATTTTATTTTGACATAATGTTCTAAACAAAGGTTTCAGCATTTAATTCCAATCAGCCTGTTTGTATGGTGAATTGGATTTGGTCTTTTCATTTTGTACTTACATTGCAGCCCATGTGGAGGCATAACATTGTTACACATAACTCAAAACAAAGTGGTTGCTCTTCCTTCTCCAGTCGAGACTTGACGTCTTGATAAAAAAGGAAGATAGGCCTAGAGTTCTGTGTTTTAAGCATAGGCTAGTAATATTGTAAATGTGCTTTTATATTGTAAGCTCTTAAGTTAAATTCACTGTGTTGCTGTGTGTTGTAACATTACAAATTTAATTATAATGATTTCGTAACCTAAGTTCTAGTTGACAAAATATAAGTAATTATAAATTATTCAAGCCTTGAGTATAAAAAATCAAATGTTTTTTGTAGAACTAAAAAAACCTAAACTGCCGTCACAAAAGCTACCTTTGAGTAGAAAAGGAAAATGTGGGGCTGTAAACCTTTTTAATATAGCATGTAAAACTGGGATGATAATCTGTTTTCATATACTATTTACTGTTATGCTGTGAGAAGAAGCACTTTAATTAACCTTTGTCTTACACATTATTCATCAGACTATGATTGGAAGTGGGATCCTGAGACACTTTCATCATCAGTATGCCTCACACGGGGCAACAAAGAGGTGCTGTTTCACCCAGATTACAGTTGTGGAACTGCAGCAGCTAAAGGCTCACAGCCCCTAACACCTGGGGGAGAGTACTACTGGGAGATCAAGATGACCAGTGCTGTATATGGTACAGACATGGTAGGTCATGTTCGCCATTATTATGGAACAGTTTGACAAAGACAGAAAGATACCTACGATGGAAAAGACAGTTCTTGACTTGAGTGCATTGGAGCTTGAATCATTGAACTGATTTTCACAAGACTGTTGCCATCAGAACAATTACATATTGTTTAGTTGGGACAACACAACCTCCTTTACATACCCGACTCTTCACTCAACAGATATAACTGACCTTCATGCTGGACAAGACAACTATTGCATTTACAAGTTGGTTATCATCACACTAACAACAATAAAACAGTGACATATTTAATACATTGCACCCTTCTCTGATGACAGACTTGATTTACTTGACATGCATGGTTACTTATGTATACAGTACTACAGTATTCCATCTGGAAAAGTTGCATCCATGAAACAGTGGCATACTTAATATACAGAACGGACTCCGACAGATGACAGAAGAACTGTGACATTTTGTATCCTTTTAATATTTTTCGTTGCAAATGATGCATTTATTAGCCTCTTTAACTTACACTGTACAGAACTAAGATGTGCATTTATCTAAAAGGGTCATCTTTATTATAGATCTTTATAAAGCCTAGGGTAAGAGAGATGACAGAAGAACTGTGAAGAACTTTGTAATTAGTAGAATTTTTAGATAGTAAGAAAAGTCCTTAATTTGGTTAAGGTCCTTGAAAAGTACTTGATTTCTTTATTTGGTATTGCAAAGTCCTTGAAATTTAGGACTTTGTGTACGCCTTATCACTTTTCTGATAAATTAAATGATTTTGCTCTGAAAAAATTGGCCACCAGCGACTTTTAAAATCCGAAAATAACTAGCGAAAATGTCAGCATAATACATGAATGCGAACATTAAGCAAAATTGTAATCTTTGCCTCAATTTCATGCACCAGGGGACAAAGAGTTTCAATTTCATAAATAAAACGTAGTCCTTGAAAACTATTTTTTGTCCTTGAAAAGTCCTTGAAAAGTCCTTGAATTTTGTTACTAAAAATGTGGTTGTTGTTCATCGTGGTGTGTAAGATAGGTAAACGATTTTTCGTTTGTCTCACGATGGAGTCACTTTAAGATGTTGATCGTGACGTTTCGACTGCTATTACTGCTTGTTGCACCAATAGCAACAAGCCAACGTGCTACATAAGCGACACGTAACCAATCGACCTCATCGCCTGATGAAGACTAGCAATAATAGCAGTTGAAACGTTGCGATCAACATCTTAAAGTCACTCCATCGTGAGACAAACGAAAAATCGATTACCTATCCTTGAATTTTATTTGTCTGAAGTTGTATGAACCATGTGATATTAAGGGTGATTAAATAGGTCATTGCTTTCTATAACTTGATCAAGTAGTACATGTTTGATACAAAGGGGTTAGTTTCTAAAGAACTTGTGGTGCTGTGTCGGTGTGAAGTGAAACACAAAAATTGGTTTTGTCAAATGAGTTGATAAGGTATTTATTTGTTTAGGTAAATTAACCACAGTAGAGAGATTCAAAAGCTGACATTTAGAGTACAAGCCCTTTGTCATAGCAAATGATGAAGGGCTAGCATTTAAATTGTCAGCTGTTGAATCTCTCTACAGTGGTCAATTTACCTAAACAATTCAGCTGATAGCACCGAATTTGGATACAACCAGGTATGTTAGGTTTTGTTGTTATTTTGAAAGCTCAAAGTTCACAAGTTTTATCTCTTCAATCCAGATGCTGGGAGTATGTACAAGTGATATGGACACCACTCAGTACAAAACCTCTTTCTGCAGCCTCATAGGCAAGGATGGTAATGGCTGGGGGTTATCCTATATTGGCAATTTACATCATAAAGGAAAAACCCACAACTATACTTCAAGATTTGACCATAATACAATAATTGGTGTTCATTTGGATGCGTGGCATGGAAAATTATCTTTCCTTAAAGACAATGAGCCACTGGGTGTGGCTGTCACAGGACTTACTGGGAAAACCCTATATCCTGTTGTTTCATCAACTGCCGCAAGAACAAAGATGAAGTTGCAACGCAGTTCCTCCACATCTTTCTCGCTGCAGTATCTTTGTTGTGCCACCATTGGAAAAAGTCTGCCAAACCTTAAAGCTGTTGAGTCACTACCCATCCCTCCTGGAGTTAAGCGACATCTTTGTAATGAACTAGACTGGATCTTTAAGGTCCATTTGCCCTCAAAAAGCAGCAGCTAGCCATAAAAAAGAAGCTAGACACTACTTTAAGTTGCAAGTTTATATTTCAGGAAATGAAACTTTTTACAATGCTTTGCCTTATGTGTGGATCTCATTAAAACTGCCCAAGAAGTTGCTTAAACTCATTATCCCTCTATTGCTGTCAGTACTGCTTTGCTTTTCTCAAACTAACTTTGAGTAAGCTTACTGTCTCATCAAAATCAGGAATTACCTGTCCAGATCTTAAGTTAAAGTAGAAGAATTTTAACGTTATATCAAAGAAAAAAAATACAGTTATGGTTTATATGGTTACAAATTCTCTTTAAGGCAAGCCTTAAAGCTCGTTTTAAATGTTTCATATAAAATGGTATGGTTTCATTTGGCTTATTTATAACATGGGAAGTTTTATTTTATGAAAAAGATAAACTTTGTGAAAAGAAACTTAATGGGGATAAAGATGAGACAGATTACAAGATAATATTTATTATCATAGGTATTTTCAATGCTGTTAATTTATGATGTTTATATTCAAATTAATATTGTAAAAGATCATTATTTGGATATGGAGGGGTTAAGATAATGTCTATATCAGGAGAAATTGAGTTTAAGTGCTAGAAGATTTGTTGTTTTGTAGAGTTTTGTTTGTACAGAAATAAGATTGAGTTATTTACTTTGAAAATTCCTCGAAAAAATATTTTTATTTGGCCAGCTGAGGTTGTCTTGATAACTGTTAATAAAAAAGAAATTAAAAGTTGAAATGGAATGCAACCATGATTATTGTTGTAATGTGCACATTGATATGGCCTCCATTGATATGGCCTCCGCTTTGGGACAAAATTCAAGATGTTGGAAATCCAGATGATACATTCTCTCCAGTGTTTCTCAAAGGAAGGAATAAAGTCGCCAATATAACGTCTAGTTAGCTTAGGAAGGGTGTAACTTTGACAACAGTTTAATTAGTTGCATTCTCTTGGAAACCCACTTCACGCTTATGACTATCTTTGTTCATACTTGGTGAATAGTTATTGAATTTGAGAATGAAATGCCCGAGTGGGTGGGCGAAATATCAAGAGAATAAGGCTGGTGAATCTGTTGTCAAAGTTACACCTTTTACCACCTGTAGCTTACATGAAGCAAAAACCGACAAATATGCCCCAAGAACCCTTGCGCGTAAAAACCCCATGTGCTTTTGCGAAGTCCAGATTTTGAGTTTCAGAAGTAATAAGTAATAATTTATTTAAAGTCGATAAACGTAGGGGTGGTTACCGAATTTCCCAAGCCAGAGGCTCATGTAAAAATGCTTGACAGTTAAAATACAATTTAGTTATAAAACAAAAAAATTAACTAATCTAACAAGTACTTCAATATGCTATACAAAAACGTAAGACAAATGTTTAAAAAATACGCCTAACTATATTAAAAAGTTATAAAAAAGTGAATGTTGAATGTATTGTGTTAATAATAAAAACCTAAAAATAGCGAAGATGGGGCCTTTGCATATTAACGTCATAACATGACTTGCATAACAATAGTGCCATCCAGTCACGGTTCAGTTCGTCTATTCTTGGTTTTCACATGACGTCATAAAAATTCAAAAATCTAAACTATACGTCCTACAAAGCTGTTTCTAACATGGTATGTGGATACCAGTGTTATAATCTTCCACAAAAAGTTTCAGGTTTTAACGGTATTTTGCTTCCGATTTATAAAGGTTTTAAATGTGTCATGCAATTCGTCACGCTATTTCAGATAAGCCGTGAAAATAAACAAAATTGAATCAGCTGAAAGTTATTGTTTCATTATAAGTCCTTATAAGCCGAGTTAATGGAGCTTATAGCAAATACAATATTTTTTTAATTTGATTTGTGGTGTAATTAAGACTTTGAATTTTCGGCCGCCATGTTTGTGCCCCTGAGTGGGGCACAAAGATGGCCGCTCCATACATTTCTTACTAAAAATGTCTAATACTCGTTCGCCTATAACTCTTAAACGAAATGCTTTTGCGCTTCACAATTTGGCCAAGATGTGTAGTTTTAAACTCCACAATCCCATAAACTTTTTGGAATCGAAATCTATTGTTTAATGCTTCTGAATTTTGATATGACGTAAGTGAAAACCAAGAATTCATTGTTTTCGAAATCCCGCTGTTCTCTATGCCATCCAGTCACTCATTATTTTGACATATTTGTGACGTTATGCAAAGGGGCTATTAGGAAGTCCAGGTCTTAGAGTAATTTGCTACATTGTGTCAGTGTACAGTGTAGTGGCCAATTTGGAGGCAGCCGGTAGTTGGTTCCAAAAATGAGAAATTAAGTAAAAAAAATAATTATGCTTGTGAAGACTGTTGTATGATAGTTGTAAAACATTGAGACCACTGCTACGTAAGTTATATTATGACCGTACGAGCCCGCTGACGCAATCCTAAAGAAAATGGAATCGCGAGGTGACTCTCTCCTCCGCAGAGGCTCCTATCAGCAAAGAACAGTAAAAGAGAAAATGGGAGCGCGGGGAACGATGGGAAGAGCGAAAGAGCCAAGCGTGGAGCGTGACTGGGAGGCCTCTGCGGAGGAGAGAGGCGAGGTGACGTGAGCGGGGCCGGACGGGTTGACTTGACCCGGTCCGTTAAAAGCCGTCCGGCCCCGGTCGAGTTCAAGTGACCTCGCACTGCACGACTATTCTTGTACTTTCTAGTCATATTATAAAATACTTATTGACTGAGTTAGATCGCGCTCGGTCCGTACGCCATGACCTCGAGCCAAATATTTTCCCGTCCGGCCCTCCCACTCAGTCAATAAGTGCATATGATGTGACCCTAAGTGTAAAAATATCTGAAATATAAGCAGCTCCTCGCATCCTAAAACTTTTAAAAAATACAATTAGCGATTGCTCCAGCGATTCTATGGAGGCCAAGGCAAGACAAGTAGTTACAGTAAGATATTTGGTACCTGCTTTTCGTTCGTCTTTTGGCCTACCATACTTAGCGGTAAGTAAAGTAGTAAACTTTATTTAAGGTGGCTCGACTGGATTTTTTCGGGGCGATACCCTCCAAGTTTGAGCATTAACTACGACGCCATTAACAACGCTATGGACAAATAGTCGCCACAGCTGTAATAGATAAAGATGAAAGTTTGTTAAAGGCGCTGTTACACTAGGCAATATTTCGTGCAACTTGTCTCGCAACAACTAAAAACCGTGCGTTGCGATGCTGCGAGACAAGTTGCCTGGAGGGTGTTACACTAGGCAATGTTTCTTGCAATTTGTCTCGCCCGACGGTGAAAGGAGCAATTTCATTGGCTAAAGTCACAAAACGTTGCGACACAAGTTGCAGGAAACGTGTTACACTACGCAACGCTTGAAAAATTCGTTGCGGCGTGGCGAGAATCGTTGCGAAAAGTAGAACCGACTTCTACTTCTCGCAACGATTGCGGCAACAAAAAAATCGCGAGAAATGTTTGTTGCGGGGTATGTTACACTGGGCAATTTTTCATGCAACTTGTGTCGCAACAAAATTGCGAGACAAGTTGCACGAAACATTGCCTGGTGTAACAGCGCCTTAAGACCAGTGTGAAATTAACATCGGAGTTGCCATAGCAACGTAATGACGTATTTCTCGGAACCGGGAGGTTTTATCGGCAATCGCTTAAGGGAGCTTGTACCTTCCATAGCCGCCTCGAATATGGCAAAGGTTGAACAAATTCTATGAGAGTGTTTTTGAAAATTTTGGGGATGAAGCGTTGGCAATTACAAATACAGTGAAAAACATACTATCGACATAATTGGCTAATATCTAAAGAAAACGATACGCTTTGGGAATGTAGTTTCATCTAATAGTAGTTTGATTCTATTTAAATCGTGTTTGAAAAAGTGAGGGGGATTGCGTTGGCCGATTGCGAAAAAGAAGGATTTGATTAACATGCGTTCAGCCTCTCTTTTTGCCATTTTTGTATGTAATTTGGTCTACGCCTACAAATGTGAAGATAATTTGGAAACCTCTTGATAAAAGTTTTTTTTTTTAAATTTGACAATCTCGAGATTAATCGTCACTTTATATGGCCTGCAAGTTTCAAGGACATTGAAAACATGCAAGGCAATTAAATAAGGCCTCGAATGTACCAATTTTTTTCCCTCAGATTTTGTGTTTACAAGTGAGCGTCCTCATTATTCACGGGTATTGTTTTCGAGTTCCATATGCACGTGCACAACTTTAGCAAAAACTTCATTTGCATCGAACAGAACGCTCGATTGCTTTCCGAAGAATTTTCCGAAACATGCTAATAACTGGTTTGAGAATTGCAATAACATTACGCACTCGATGTCACGCTATTACATGGGTCTAGACTTTTATCCTGCTCTGTTGTTCTGTGGAATAATACCTTTTTGTTTTCTGGACATAGAGACCCTCGGCATGGCTGCATTACAGCGTAAAAGCATGACGTCGAGTGCGTAATGTTGTAACGTTGTAATGTTGTTCAATCTTTGCCATATTCGAAGCGGCTATGGGAAGTACAAGCTCCCTTGAGCGATTGCCGAAAAAAACCTTCTGGTGCTGAGAAATACGACGGAAAGAAGAAACGTCATGGCGTCATTACGTTTCTATGGCAACTCCGATGTTAATTTCACACTGGTCTTAACAAATTTTCATCTTTATCTATTATAGCTGTGGTGACCGTTTTTCCATAACATTCTTAATGGAGTCGTAGTTAATGCTCAAACTTGGGGTGTATCGCCCCCAAAAAATCCAGTCGAGCCACCTTAAGTGTCAATCGTTCTAGCGTTTCTCACACTGATCGGGCTTTATACATTAGAATTGCTATATCTTGTAACCTTCTGTTATAAAGAGTCGATAGGTTGCCTGTACAAGCAGCTTCTCGTATGTGACCGATCTGCACAAAGTTTTACGGTTCTTCGGATCTTATGGATTTACTTGGAACATTTCTGCTGAGAAAACATTAAAGAATCGGTTAAACTTTCAGCTATTTACCTGCGGTCTGTTATTGCGATATTTGGGCTGCCGATTTTTGCAAGACGCCATTGGTTACACCACCCCCGGCACCACCCATCATGAAAAAAAAACCTGTCAAGCTTTTGTGTAAACTCGTGTAGCACTGTCATACACCTAAATGATTCATTTAACATCTAGTTTGCTGTTATGTATTTAATACCAGAATCGGCCAGGATATGTTCGAAAAAATGAGATGCCTTTGAGTATCGAGCTTGTCACGCAATCAGTATTGTAAAGAAACACGTGACGAGCTCGCCCTGCCGAAGCTGGGTCTGGGAACAAGTCGGCGAAAGTCTGGTCAAACAAGATGGCGCATCGATAAGGGTTGTTCGTCGGAAGTGCTTGGAATAAATTGCAAATTTGGTCACCCAGAAAAAGTATTCAAACATTGTAAAGCGTTATAATTCGAAAAGGAAAGCACCATGTCGACTGCGGTGGTTGCAGAAAGGATTGAGTCTACCAAGGGAATGAACGGTAAACCATTGAATTTTGCAATGCATAAGCTTAAGTTACTATATTTGCAGGAAGTAGAGAATTGTAATCATTTTATTTCCTTTTTATATTGAGACTGTTTTGCTCGTAAACAACTGATAAAACGCTGCAGTGTAATCTTAAATAGGTAAACTGAAGAGAACAGAATTTGGCGAATCTGAAGTACAGGAGAAGTTAACCTTTATTTTACCGCCAGCGTTGTGCTGAATATATTTCATAATAATGTCGCATGAAATGTCAGTGGCTTGAGCTTAACTTTACTTACAAGCGTACGGTTGCGCGCATTTTTTTGACATCAGTTTTAACAAGTGGGACATAAAATGTACTGCAAAAATGTTCTTTGTTTCATAAATGTATTCTATGTAAAAATATGTTCTTATAAATTGGGATACGAAATTCAACATTCGAAAATGCTTGTCATAAGCTTGTCGTAACATGTGGGCTTTTCTGCGATTTTTTTTATTTATATTTGATGTTAACATAGAGTTTATGCTTCAGAGTTGAAGATTCCAAAACTTCCCCTGATTTTTTCTTGCAACAAGTATTAATTTCACATGTGTGGTTGTCTTAATATTGTCTCTGAGATGAAAAAATGTTGTGAAAGATAGGAACTTCTGAGCATATTGAACACCTTGGTAAACTTATAATTTATTAAAAAGTACTTATGACAGTACCCTCTCTTGGAAAGAAAACAATTAAAGCCATTAAACCATAAAAAATACCACAAATGTTTCATACCTCCATAATACTTTGAAACATACATCATTGCGTTGACGAAGGAGACGCTTCCTAATCTGGTGTTGGGTGTCCTGTGACATTTGTACCAAGCGGAAAGAATCGAGAAAATATGTGTGTACCTTTTCTGTGCCATGTTGAAACGTCACAATAGTATCCAGCATTCCCAGCGCATGGAAATCAGGCACAATTCATTCAATCCTGGGGAGCTAAGTGCTCCAAAATGTCACATGTAAATAATCTATTTGTCTTGATTTAGTTTCGGATATTTTCCTGATTTTGGAATCGTACGGCTCGATATCTCAATGTCTAAAAGTACACAGTGGAAATAGACAAAGGTAATCTTTTCCGAACCAAGTTAGTGGCAATAATTCATTGACCAGCGCAGAATTCAACTGAATCGTCTTTTATGTCTCATTGCAAGGATTAATTTTTTTTGTGACAAATGTGATCTTTGTGTCTTTTAAAACAGCTCTTATTCTCATCGTGTTACTATCTGATAGTTGAGCGTTATGAATAAATTTGTTTGTCTCAACAAAAAAATGGAAGCTTCAGTATTAAAACCTAGTCGGCTTAGAAATTTCGCTTTTTAATTTGTTATTACCGCAGACAAACTCAATGTGTTATAGTTTTTTTATTCACCTGAGAGAGAGCAATGAAAATTTCTGGACTTCATTCAAAACAGATTAAAATGACTTTTGCAGCTAATACTGCTCGCGTATGTGAGCTTGACCTTGAGATCGCTTGTGCGTGTTATTCCTAATACCACACTACTTTCGTAGAAGAGAGAAAAATATGAAAAATTTCGGGTTGATTTCACAGCAACCAGCCCCGGAGAAGAACCTTCGTCCATGCTCAACTGATTTTAAAAACATATGCTGAATGCAACTTCTAGACATTGACATTAGTTTTTAGTACAGTTGGTGTGATATCCACCTATTATTTTCATCCCTGACATACTTTCCAGGTAAATTTTTGGACCTCTAAAACATACATCTTTCTATTGCTCATATTTTTTTTAGGATAACAGTAATTGAAATAATGCATTTTGATAAATTCGCCCCAAAAATCCTATGCTCAGTTGTATCTTTAGTGTAACCCTATTGGGATAGACCCTTGACCCGTAGACCCTTGTTTGTGGTCTGGCCTTGACAGTTCTTTCATTTCACATATCACATATCATGAGTTAGCCTGAGGTGGGTAACAGTGGGATGGAAATGGACTGATAGCGGCAGCCAGAGGTGCCTTTATATGAGCTTATGTCCAATCTCACTAGCAATAAAATGTAATTAGCAGACAAAAGGTTTTTTTTTACAAGAGTCTATAAAACTAGTAGTAATCACAGATTGAAAGAGTGCGTTCAGCATGTTTGTTTAAGCAGCTGAAAAAGTAGTAAAGATTTCGATTTATGCCTTGCTAATTGTTTTTGTTTACTTTTAGTTGCCACTTGAGAGTGCAACTAAGTCGCAAGCATTTTCCTTTAGTGGTTTCTCACAAATCAATGTGGAAGAAACAGCGTGACAGCTGTGTTACTTTTTCACAGTGACTTATTCTGCTTTGCATTTGCTCAGCTACATGTAAATATAACTAGAAAACTCAACTTAAATCATAAGCCAATAACAATGAATATGTGATTAGTTTTAAATTAAAAATAACATACAGAACAAAGCAGCAGCACAGATGTGATGATGATGTGATTCAAACATAATTTACTTGATCTTCAATAAATCTGACCAAAATCATAAACAAGAAAATAAGACAAACTTACACTGTCATGAGATCCTAGCAAACAAAGGAAGACCGTGATGCAAACAACAGTGATCAAAAACGGGTGGGGAAGATTGTTGGATCCAAACAGAAAAGGAATTGTCCATTTTACATGTACATCAGATCTCTGCAGCCAACCATTTGCTGTATGACAGAGACCAGTGAATTTTCTAGCTTTCCATACCTTTGAGAATCATAAAGTTTCTATGATGAACTATCCTATTTATAGATCAGTGGTGCATCCTTGTCCTGAAATGTCCATGGTCGATTTTGTCGTCAAACCTCTTCCAGGCTGTATTTCACTTGCTATATGATAAAAAGCGGTCAATTCTCTACTTTTTCCTGCCGTTGAAAATTGTAAAGTTGCTTTTATGCCCAATATAAACATCCTTCTCCAACGGACAGCAAGCAGTCACAACACTTGTCATGACTCGAGCGTGGCATTTGATGCAAAAACGAGGCCAAGAGTACGTACCAGTTTTCCACTGAGAAGTGCCCCTAAAAATTCTTTGGGGCGGGGGTCTGGGGAGCATTTCTGATGTCCTTACAGAATTTCAGGAATGTCAAAAAATCCTGGCTTGTTGGTAAGACACAGGCACACCAAAAGAGCCCAGGCCACCCAACACAAGATTAGGATGGCATTCTCGTTCCTCGAGCACAGTAACTGATATTTGTTTGGGCCAAAATAAAGTGGCCATCATAATAATGAAGTGGCCGTATTAAGAGGGTCATCCAAACTATAAGATATCAATTTATTGATGTGCCCTTCCTGGTGACCACAGTGAGGGAAGTTGTAATAATACAAATAATATTATCATAAGCCAGTGAAGGGTCGCATTAAATTAATACTGAGTGAAAGTCAAATATCTTTAAAATGAAAATTGTTAACTTTACGGCTACTAATGACATCCCTGGTTTATTGTTTTATAACTCAATTATTTAAAACATGCCGTACATGTAAGATACAGTCATTAACCTCTCTGTTAAAGACAGTTCTCTTGGTCCTGGAGACACCAAAATTTATACAATTCCTACCAGACACTTGGGTCTGCCCCTTCAGTGTCTGTATTAACGAGGTTGACTGTAATTAAAGGAAAGTTGTGCACTCAGACAGTATCCACTTATGGTACACATGTTGAATATTTTTAGACTTTTGTTTTCTCTTGGTCAGGTGGGTTAAATTTTATAATCAGGCATTGAAGTTGATATACTGCAGAATATAAAGTGTTAACTTATTACTTCAAATGGTGCTTTGTGTGTCAGACGAAAAATACACCCCCGACAAAATTAACAAAACAAAGTTTGTCTATAGTTGGATCGAGGCTTACGTATATGTTGTAGTTCAATTTTATCCTTGGTTCAATTTTGATTTTCCTTTGTTTTATAATCATTATCATATATTAACATAGAAAAGAACAATGGAAAATCAAAATTGAACCAAGGATAAAATTGAACTACAACATATTCATCACAGTACAGAATAAAAGCTAATTAGCCAAAGTGTATTCCCTCAAGTTAAAATGTATGTCAACATCAAGTTACATGTGTATCAGGGTTCAAAATAGCAGCCAGCTGCCGGCGGTAGCCGGCACTTTGACCACACTTGCTGGTGATTTTTAACCAATGAAAGAGAAAATTCATGTCATGCTTGGATCGGCCAATGCAACTGAAATCAAAGTTGCTGCAATGGCATCCTGTAACGATAATTCAGGGTTCTCATAACACCCGGGGTGTTATGAGAACTACTAAAAAAGCACTACTAAAAAAGGCTTTGAACAGATTATAAGAAGTGGCCTACACACAAATCGCAAAAAGTGAAAAAAAAAATGTTGTTGACTGCTGAGGGTATGTGCTCATTCATTTATTGACTGCCGGGAAAAAATTAGCCTAGACAAAAAAAGCCTACAAATTCAAGCTTAAAGCTGTGATTTTATTTTGAACTCTGTGTATGCGTAGGTCTGAAGCAATCGGTACTGGCCATGCTGTCAGTAGGCTTTTCCATCACCTTTCATTTATTCATTTGTTGTTCATTCTTTGTGCAGTTACAGTATCTTTAATTTGATACTTTTAGGTTTGACTCCAAAAGAAGAGGCACTCCTTGTGGGAATCAGAAAAAGAAAGTCAGAGTTGCTGATTGAAATTCAGGTATTTAACTGTAGTATGTTTCTAAGGAAATTGTGGTGGTGTGTCAGTGGGGGAGTGAAACACAAAAATTGGGTTTTATCACTCTTGAATCTCTTTACCTTATCAACTCAGCTTGGAGGCAGGGGGGTACTCCCTATAATGGGCTATATGGGATGCTCTGCCCAAAAGGCCGGGTACCTTTTTGAGGCTGGAGGTATATGAAAGGGTAGGGATTTCACAAGTTGAAGTATATGAAAGGGTGAAGATTTCACGAAGTATAGGAAAGGGTAGGGAAAACACAAGTTGAAGTATAAAAAAGGTAGGGAAAACTGCCATTTAAGTACTTATAAAAGGGCCTTTCAAAATATATCAACCAGATGCACGTAAAGGCTATTTGAAAGAGAAGGAATGGCACCTTGCATGGGACCTATGAGTCCCGTTCGTGCCATTCCCTCTGGACTGTATGAGTCCAGAAAGAAAGAAAAAGTTAAAAAAGTTTCTTGTCGCCAGTTTCCACGGTCTCCACGTCTGGGACCATGACCCCCAATTTGTCGACCGATGAGAAAAAAGAATGCCCAGGACAGATTTTTTTTTTCAAACTGAAAATTGCTGTTGCTTTTTTGTGTGTTCATCAAAAGTCATTACATTTAATTTTCCAAAACAAAAACACACCATATTGCATTACAGTTTGCATTTTGTATTCACAGGTTGACTCACAGGAGCCTTTGATAAGTTACAGTAATTTTATTGTTATAGTCCTAAAATAAATTTGCAGCAAAATGAAAAAGACAGTCAATGGGAAATTCCCTTAAGAAAAGCTAAAATGTGAAATTGTGAAAAAGGGATTAATTTAATCAGATTTATTAATAGTTGGTGGTCACATTTTGTTTATAACAGGCATAAATGGGTTGAACAAAGGCATGCCTTCTTAATAAAACTATGTCTTGTGCAATGTCTTTTTATCAATAAAATCACTTCCTTCTATTGTTTTTGTAAATGGAAGTCATATTTTGTAACTGTTGTCTAAGTTAAACATGCAACTATTTTATCAAATAACATGTCATCTTTGGAGAATTTGTACATTCATGCTTGGTTATCATTATACCTTCAAAACTGGTCAAGCATTCCTGCTTAGAATATGTTTATTTAATGAATTCATTATTGGAAACTTGATTTCATTACTCAGTTTAATAATACATTCTTCAGATGAAGACTACAAATTCTAAACAAACCTCAATCCAAATCTTGGATTTTGATTGGACTTGTTTGTGGTTTCACGTGCTAGGCAGGCATGATTATAATATTAAATTTGATAGGTTTCCCTGGTATTTGTATACATCACCCAACCATCCTCACATGTTTTTTTTCTTCTCTTTTTTTTTCACCAATCCCTCAATCCATTTTTAATCCTCCAGAATATGAAAAAGCCTTTCTGTGTTTTGATATTCTGAAGAAAATAGAAATAGATTGTATCAAAGAGAAAAGAGAAAAAAAAATTGCAAATATTCAAATGACCGTTGGGACAAGGATTATGCAAATATCAACTGAAGAAACCTGTCAAATTCTCACATGCCATGTGTGTGACGCAATGCATTTGAATCAAGGCGTATATTTTTTAATTTTACGTTCTTTATTTGTAGGGCATGTAATGAAACATGTAATGAAATCAAATTTGCAACAATGATTTCATTAATTTACTCTAGGTAGGGACGCTTGACTGGGTTTTGACTGTAAATCTTCTGCTTCTTGGACTACATGTAGATCACGGGATTTGCATGGATGGATATCAAATTTCTCTGCTATCATTCTGATATGTATATAATATATATATATATATATATATACTCTGTCTGGTAGTTTTCCCATTCTGCATAACAGAACTAGGAACTATATTTTGTTGTTTAGAAATGAATAGTTATATTCAAGTCAGATTTGATAACAATTTGATTTTCTCAAGTTGACCATTTTGGTACTCAGTTATTATGCCAATAGAGGTATTATTGTTCAACTTAACTTCTTATTACAGCGACTCAAGGAAGAGATTGCAGACGTATCAGCAGAAATGGACAGTGTGGACCAACGTGAAAATGGGTAATTGAAGTATACTTTTTAAATAGGCTAATTTCAATATTAATATTAAAATTCCAATTTGACTCTGAGGCTAAGGGGAATAAAACAAAAGAAATTAATTATTCAACCCTGAACCTCAATTTAATGCTCAGCATAATGTTTGTTTTATTCCCCTCAGCCTCAGATCCAAGTAAGAATTTTAATATATCAAAACAGGCTTATTGATGGAGTTTAGAATATAGATTAAGTGACACCCAGCCAAAGGTAATCCACATGGCTGGTTTGTAACCCGCTTTTTGTAGCATAATGCAACTAAAAGTATTGCTACTTCCCCCTGGATGGGATTTTATTTCATGGCAGGGTTATACATCTATCTGGCATCTTTTAAGTTTACATAATTTTTCATGAAAATTACCAGGTTTTTTCCACTGAGTTCATAAGGCAAATTGGCCACTATAAAGAGATTTAAAAGTTTCTGTCACTTGCCCTGTGTGAGAGCAAATCAAGGAATTGTGAGTTGTGTGTGGTTTGTGTGATTGGTGGAGCTACTGTATTGGCACATGCCAACCTAAACAAATTAGTTGAATGAAAAGCGTTCATTGATTCTTATAGATTAAGAATACTGATTTGAAAGATGGAATTTTGCACTAAATAAAAATTCTTCTTCTTCTTCTGTGTTACCTGATATTGGGATGTGTTTCATCTGTTTGTTGAAACAAACTTGAGTCAGTCTATTTTTTTCATAGTTCTAAAGATGACCCAAGAGCCAAGCAGTTATCTACTGGAAAAAAGAAGTTCAACATTGATCCTGATAAGGTAAGTTTACCATTCCCTGCAGCAGTTTAATAAATTATTATTGTGTCCTGTTTTCTCATTACCCACTGTGATGTTGTTCAGAAACCCTTCAAAATACTGCAAGAATCATGGGGTATTTTATCATGTGAGAAACAATGAAATAGTGTTTTTGGAGGTTCTTATCAGTGATTGGTGAGCGTGTTTGTTTTCTGGCAATCAGAAACCCGTTGTGCAAATGAAACAAAGACGTTTTTCATCATGTTTCATGGGACAAGTAGTCAATCCCTTAGGTTCAGAGTGAAACAAAGGGCATCAGTATGGGACGGGACAAAATACTTCAAAAATTGTGGAGGTTTTTGTCGCATAAAATATGCTGTCAAAATACTCCACAATTCTTGTAGTATTTTGGCAGCCTTGCCCAGGTTTTTGCCCATCCTGTCATTTTGAAGGTGGCGAAGGTCCTGAGGAACGAGGTCGCCCTGGTTCCCGGCCCCGGCTCCCAGCCCCAGCTCCTGGCCCCCAACACCCGACTCCTAGCGCCCGGCTCCCGGCCCCCGGTCCCCCGCCCCTGGTCCCCGGCTCCTGGCCCCCGACTCCTGGCTCCTGGCCCCCGGCTCCCGGTCCCCGGATCTGTTGACAGTTGGCTTCCGGCTCTGTTGACAGTCCTTTGAGCAGGTCTTATTTCCTTTTATACTACAGGGTCTAGAATACCTCATATCAAACAACTTGCTGAATAATACTCCTGAAGACATTGCTGACTTCCTCTTCGAAGAAGAAGGACTGAATAAAACAATGATTGGAAATTATCTGGGAGAAAAGTAAGAACTGCATGCTAACTTGCTAACTGTGGAATTTAAAGTGGATATAACCCCAAAAAACTTTTTTTGCTTAAAAAAAATCTTACTATTTTTCTGAACAAAATGCCACAAAAAATTTTGATTTTGCTTAAGGTGGCTCAATAGGGTTTTTTGATGCCCCAACCACCAATTTTCTACCTTAAAATAAAGCATCTCTAGAAGACGTTTTAAAGAATGTCATGCTATATTCATGTACTTACAGAAAATAGACTAAACTTTAGTATGCAGCTCACAGTTTTAAGATCAGAGCATCCTTGCTATGGGTCATTTTCCTAATGGAGTATTTTCCCGGGCGTGTTGAGGTTTTTAGCAAAATCGGTCTTAGGTACAGGTATGATACAATGTTGGAACTATTCTGGCTGAGTTTCATTTAAATATTATTTAGGAGGGTTTTAAAATAAAATGTGTCTGAGTTTTCTTGGGGTAAATTTGTGAATATTCAAGACAACCTACCGAAACGGTTAAAACATATTGCACACATTTTAAAAAAGGAGTGTAAGGCATCCCAATTTAGGGTATTTTTTCGAAATCGACTAATTTGATTTGCTGAAGTGTTGCATGTTGTATTGCCTCCATTTCTAATAATTATGTAACACCTAAAAGTTATCGGCAAATTAGTGTTTGCTTAATAATTTTATTTCCCACATTACATTTTCTTAAAATTTTCAGGAGCAAGTACATTGTACCCTATATTATCAACCCGCAAGCACTTTTGCTAGGGGATAGAGTCTAAGGCTATCAAAAGCTTACCTCAAGTTGGCTGACTTTTGGCTTGCTTCTCAGAAGTTCTGTTAACTTGCGATGTTTACAACACATTTTCTTTCCTATTGTTTAGCTTGTCAAAAATCCCGTGAATTCCAATCTACCATGTGCCTACTTGCAACGCTTGAATAATATCTGAATGTTCTCCGAGTTTATAAATGTGTTCAAATTAAGAATTATTAATTTTTTTAAACAATGCAAGAATCCTTGCGTGACTAAAAAAATACGGTAGCGACGGATGAAACAATACTTCTGCATAGATTATTTTTTAAATAGTCACTTATGACGGGAGAAGAATGTTCCGTGTGACGTCGTCTGGTGTTATACCTCAGTCAAACCTTTGTTATGAGTTTGTTGTGGACGTTTGGTTTACCTTTTTCATTTCATATTTTCTGCAAATGGCTTCTACTGAAGTAACTTCTGACTCCAGTTCCAATTCAGACGCCTCAGAATGAAATTCCATGGTAAACTACATGTATGAGCTTGAGTTGGAAGACTTGTCACTGAATTCGAGTGTCTGACCAAGAAGTCAATGGACTGGACCGAGAAGAACTTGAGGCCTATGCCGTTGGCTGATGCTGAATAGTTTCAGGATTGAAATGGATCGAGCACACAGCTGAGTATTGTGTGTCAGTCCATTGGGCTCGCTTATATTCCGCAAAATGTAGTGTCTAGAAACCTGGCAGCCAGGAAGTGTTTTCAAAATACTAGATACTGGGCAGTCTGAAATTTTTATCGAATTTTCACGAAATATCTCGTTTAATTCTTCTGGGAATAGCTGATCTTTGTTTAGAAATATCGAGCGATTTCAAATATTAATTTTGACTTCAAAGTTAAAGAAATAGCTTGGGCACACTATAAAATCTCGATGATTGCGACACTTAGAATATCTCCACAAAACATCACTGAAACCTCTCAAGAGTATTCGATCTTTGTTCAGAAATGTCAAGCGATTCTAAAATTAATGTTTTCGTTTTGTAATGGATGAATACTCCAAGCTTGGGCGTACTATACTGTAGAATCTCGACTGACGGGCACGGTTTTCAAAATACTAGATACCCGGCAGTCTGAAATTCTCATCGAATTTTCACTAAATATTTCATTTAACTCTCTTGAGAATTGTTGATCTTTGTTTAGAAATCTCAAGCGATTTCAAACATTATCCTGGCTTCCAAGTTGAAGAAATTGTCAAGCTTGGATCTACCATAAAATCTTGATGGTTTCGACACTTAGAAAATAGTGGAGCGGAAATCCGCCATCAGGGAAATCATGGGTCTTCTCACATCTTTACTCGAAAGTATATAAACTGAGAGGAACGTGTGTGTAGTATTTTGAAAACACTTCACGGCTGCCGGGTATCTAGACACTACGTTCACAAAATCAACCCATTTCTTGCGTCGCTTTTTGGCTTCAACACGGTCATCATTAAAGTAAGGTATTTTATGAAGCCCAATACCTGCCTTTGGGTTTGAAATATTTTTGCAGCCGTAGGCAACACAAGTCGTTGGCATTTTTGCAGAGATATTTTTGCTGCAACAAGTCACTGGAAATCCTTGAGATGATAAAAATCCATCTCCTTCCGTGACGTCACTCGACCCAGACCTTGTACTTGGTAATGGAAAAAATTATGCAATTTTTCATAACTTTGGCGGGCCATAAAAAAGCGGGGTTTAAGCAAAATCAAAATTTTTTCTGGCATTTTGTTTACAAAAATAGTAAGATTTTTTTTTAAGCAAAAAAAGTTTTGGGGTGTTATATCCACTTTAAACCATAGTCACACAAGTTCCACATTAAAACCTAAAGCCTTGGGACAAACAGGAACTAGAGTTGATGAAAGTTCAAACTCTTTTAAAGCGCACGAGAGTCAATGAGAGTGCCTGACAGTTAAGGCCAAATAAAAATTGAGCAGATTCAAACTATTTGACAGTGGACAAAAGTTGCCAAGAGCAAGTGAGAGTTTGATGCCCTTGTTAGATGGAAGGAGCCCCTAAAAGCTTCCAGAATCTTGTGTTGTGGAAGTTGCTCAAACGTCGTTTTCTGATCTCTACTATTTTTTTTTTTATTTTCTGTGTAAATAAATTTTCTTTCAAATACTGTATGTTGTGGTTACAAAGGCAGTCTTCCAGATAGGATACATGTATATAATACATAGAACTGTACAGTTACATGTAAGGTAAGGTGGTTATCGTATTTCCCATTCTACTACACTGTCGTATCACCTTGACAGGCACATTTGGAGGTGGTAACTTATCCTTCATTATCCTTTCAAAAGTCATTATGTATGCTGCAAACTTATAAAATTTAATTTATACCATTAATCCACAGTACAGAATTTAACCTGGAGGTGTTCCGAATCTTTGTTGAGCATAATGATTTCCATGGAAGGTTACTGGTAGATGCCCTGAGGTAAATAAATGTTTAGTTGACTTCTTTTCATTTGCATTAGGTTGTTTTTACTAAATTCTTCCAATATTATTTAGCTCTCACGAACAGTGTCTTATTTATAAACTCACTCAATTTATAATATCATTAATATAATTATTTTATTTATAATTTTACTGATTATTGTTATCTTTAATAACAGACAGTTCTTGTGGAGTTTTCGTCTTCCTGGTGAGGCCCAGAAAATTGACAGGATGATGGAAGCATTTGCCAAGAGATATTGTGATCATAATCCAGGAGTGTTTACGTCACCTGGTTAGTACCCTGTTAATAAGCAGGCTTTATTAATAACATCTTTGCAATCATTTGGCCTATAACTGCTGTTACAATGTACTTATCTGGTTTATCTTGTATGAAGGAACATAACTACTCCTTGTGATTGGGGTACTAGTCGAATGCAGGACCATATATCCTGCAGCACTGTGTGAGGTTACCCTGACAGTTTGTCAGTTTTCAATAAATTAAGCACCTGGCATGGGTAGAGAAAGACAATGTGTAATACTCAACTGGACACAACACAACTGGAGAGACCAAAACCACAGACCTTCATGTGTAATGTTCAAATATGTCCTTACTACCAAAACATCAAGCCTGCATAAATTGCCCTAATTTTGTTTGTTACCTTTTGTGTCTACCTGGGAACCAGGGAGACACTCAGCCATTACCTGATTCCACTATATACTTTACTTATATAGGTTTAAATTTTTTTAGTCAGGATAACCCCATTGATAATAGTACTATAGTGCTGAAGGGTTATCCTGCATAAATATTCAATTATTATAATTATAATTATTATTATTATTATTATTTTTATTATTATTATTATTATTATTATTATTATTATTAATTATATGATTATACTGTATGAAGTATAACATGGAAGTTAGGCATGAATTGTTGATTTTATAGACATCTGTAAGAGCTACATGTATGTCACAAATGTCAATCAAATTTCAATCAAGAAATTATCAATCAAGGAAGTTCAAACATGCTTTGTGAAATTAAGGAACAACTGTACTTGATGAATATTATTAATTCGTCACACAATATTCCCTTAGTTCAAAGCTGTAAAAAAGGTCCAAAGAATGTGTCACGCTTGAGAATTGCCTACAATAAAGTGGCACATACATTTTTGTACATTAATTTTACTATGTTCACGCTATATATCGTCACTATTATTAATAATTAACAAAAGTAAATAAATTTTTCACTGACCCCCATAACTCAAAGCCCCGCTAACTCGAACTAATTTTTGAAGAGTCCGAGTTAGCGGGGTTCTACTGTATGTATGTATGTATGTATTATTGTACGGTGTTACTGACTGAAATAAATTATTGCTTGGTCCACAGATACCTGCTATGTTTTAAGTTTTTCGCTCATCTTGTTAAACACAGCACTTCACAACCCAAGTGTAAAGGATAAGGTAGGTTTAATCAAACTCCTAAAAAGCCAGCATGAGAAAACCTCACACTGTGTGATATTGTACTTAGTATAAATTCACTGGTGGAACTTTGCCATTGGTGGAAACATGGAAACAAGAAAAACAATAATTATTAGTTGAATGAAATCGTTGATTCCGTGGGGGTTAAAGATCTTATCTCAGACTCTCACCTATCTAAATGATCATCTGATTATTGCTATAATTATGTTTTTCTTTTTCCAGCCTACTATAGAGAGATTTATTCAAATGAACAGAGGAATAAACTGTGGAGAAGATCTACCAAGTGACATTCTTACGGTAGGAACACTTTGTCACATGATTAAGAAATAGTGCATCTGTTCAGTTATAGATCACAGATGATGTCAAACTGGTCAAAACAAATAAGTGGCTCACAAAATGATAGTCCGCTGGGTGAATGAATAGTCAACAATATAGACACGTATTACCCGGCTGATGAGAACAAGTTAGACACCTTCCAACAAAGGTGTCTTTGGAGCATCTTCAAGATATATTAGCCAATGAAGGTGAGCAACAAAGAAGTTAGGGAAAGAGCGCAGATGGACCCTGTCAAAACACAAGTGAGGTGTCAAAGACGGTGGCAGTGGATCGGACATGTGTTACAAATGGAACAAGGAGCGATCCTGTGTACCACACACTGACCTGGGCACCAGAGGGCAAAAGGAATTTTAAGAGGTTGACTGAAAGAGACATGGAGATGCACAGTGGAGAGAGAACTGCAAGAGATGGGCATGAGATCTTGGGCCAAGGCCTCCACGGTTGCACAAGACAGAGAAGTGTGAGGAGAGACAATTTCCTGCCCTATTTCCCAATAGGGGAAACCGAACTGATGATGATGGTGATAGAAAAATATTAGTCAGTTATATAGTTACTAAAAAGTGTTTTTTTAAAGATGTCTCATTTTCTATTTTAATGGCTTACTACATAATTATGTATTTTTTCACTTTTTCAACCCTATGTTGCATAACGATACTGGTATGTATTTTTTAGTTTATGAGAGAAATAAAAACCTTAAATTTATTTATTAGTTATTATTAATTTTGTAAATCCTTTGCATACTCTTCTTTTTATCTTCTGATTCAAAATTTTATGTTGCTGGAATTATGTCAGTCAATTGCAATTTGTTCTGTCAATTTGTAGAGCTTGTATGAAAGCATCAAGAATGAACAATTCAAGATCCCAGAAGATGATGGAAATGACATCACCAGAACATTCTTCAACCCAGACAGGGAAGGCTGGCTTATAAAAGAAGGTAATGAATTTTCCAAAGCCACTTTCCAGTAAAAAAAAACAACAACAGTGATTTAGGCTTTGCACATTTACTGCAGAATTTGTCTCTCTGTTAGATTTGTCAAATATCTTTTGTCTGTGGACCCATTAATCACATAATTTATTTGCCCTGTCCATTTCTAAAATATCAACTATCATTATATTTTTAAGGTGGTTTGCACAAAAGTTTGAAAAAGCGGTACTTCATTTTAAAAGATAATTGCCTATACTACTTCAAGAATGTTGGGGTAAGAAATCAAGCTACTCGTGCAGTTTATAATATGTGCCTGTTGACTGCCTATTAAAAGTTCCACCACCTTCTGATTTTTTTAACGTTGTAACTTCCTTTATATGTAAGGAGTGGTGAACAGTGAATTTGAGACTTTGCAAGTTGGTGAGATTAGCTTTTTACTGCAAGCCCAAAACGTTTTTTCTGTGAGCCCAAGACTTTTTTACTTTGAAAATGTAGAGTAAGACCAAGTCCTGGAGACTCTGAAATGCTTTATAAAAAAATCAAGACTGAAAGACATGGCAAACTGTTCAAAAACAATAATATGTAGTACATGTAGCTATGCAAAAATGGCTGATCAGTATTTTAGGAGAAAATAATATGATTGTGTGATTCAAAATAACATATTCATCGGTTTAATGGTTATAGTTTTAGATAATAACAGTCTAATACAGGAAACTGTAGTGAATACAACTGTAGTTGATATCAGTTCACACTTTTGTGGTTCAATCTTTGTAAATGCTGACAAAGCCATCAGTGACATTGTTCACACTTTCTTGGGTTTTAAATTAGATCATTCACCTTCAGACAATAGTGAAAAAATTTCAGTGTTTATTTAAATTACACATTAGATAGTTTACATGACCCATGTAGGCTGTATCAAATATTAATACATGTACCTGAAAAGAGAATTAATCTTTTCACAGGATAGGGAACCTCGTGGTATTATTCCTTTGGAAAATCTTCAAGTGAGAGAAGTTCAAGATTCCAAAAGAAAGGTAATGGCTTCCTCCCCCCCCCCCAAAGGATTTTCTACTTTTTATTTTATTGTGTGATTTGACCTTGTCATCTCTTGCTTTCTTTCCAGTATTGCTTTGAGATATATTCTGCAGATGATTCTTCCAGTCTTATAAAGGCTTGTAAAACAGACTCAGAAGGAAAAGTTGTGGAAGGTCTGTAAGATTGATTTACAGTCATGAATGTGTTAAATAGACTGTTGTGTCAGAGTAAAAATCATTAAATTAAACCTTTTACTTTTGTAGAAGTATTGACTTGCAGTGTTCTTTATACACCCTGTTTTCTCACAAAAAAAAAACATTTTGGTTAGAATTTGTTATCTCATAAGTAACTTAATAGGTAATTGACTGTAAAGGTTACAACACCTTCAAGCTTAGATTCTGCGACCTTTTAGGTGTTAGCCACAAAATTAGAGTTTCTTTAACATTAGATTTCTTCCCTCATGGTTGAAAAAAAAAAACCCTAAGAATTCCAACTATTCATTATTGCAAAAACAATGTGAACATACTTAAACATGTTTTGTCAGCTTAAGGGCCTGGTTGCACTACAGTCAAAAACAAAAATTAGCCTGTACAAAAATTTCCAGAAAATTGAAACCGCAAATGGAAGTTCCAAAAATTTGAGAACATTTTAGGGTCACACTCTCCCCATCCATGCTGTCGAAAACATGCGGGTAATGACAAAGTTCCCGTTGATTGAATATTGAATACAGGTCATTATTATTGGACATAGCATTTTACAGTGAAAGACGAGTGCAAATATGGTATGATATTACACCCTTCTAAGTATGCGCTAGGGAAATAACTTGCAAAAACATAGACTTAGAAGAAGGCGTCTGTCATATAATAAACAATTTATTCAGTGAAAAGTAGTGTAATACGACTAGTCATTTTAACTCGTTGGTGTTTAGTTTTTTCTCTGGTAAAACCTCGAAAATATAAAGTGGTTTCTTTTGTTTTCTTCGATTTTTTTTTTCAAAATTGGCCTGCCCCACCCATACACTAAAGGTGTCTTTGAAGATTAGCCAGAATTTCATATTTTTTTCAAATTTGCAAACTTGTGATGACAGATTTTTATCTTAAACAAACAAAAAATTTCATCCAAATTTCCCTTTAAGTGCGACCAGGCCCTAATTCACTATTTGGAAACCTTACATCACTAAGCAACATCTTATGCCTAATCCACAGCTCCAGATTTTTCTGGGTTTCATCCGGGATATATTTCCTTATTGCAATCAAGGCACTTGCTTCTAAAAACAGCAAAGTTAACATTAAATCTACCTCGGTAATACAGATGACTCAATAATACATACTTTGTTCTGTCCCTTTGCTGTTCGTATTCAAAGTTGTAGGACTCTGTCTCCTTAGTTTTTGTTTGTTTATGTGTGTGTATTTAATTATTTCTCTTGTGTTTTGAGAAGTTGATAACCTCCTTCTGCATAATTTTTGTAGGGCACCATGACGTGTATCGTATTTATGCAGTCTCTGAAGAAGAAAGAGAAATATGGATTGGTTGTATAAAGTGAGTTGCTTGGACTTTATTTTATTGCCTTAACTGTTAGGGTGTCACTGTTTTGCTACATCAAATATTATTGGCATCCCAGACTTTATAAGTCACTTCGTGAATGTAACATAATGTCTGTCTATACTAAGTTCACTTTAATGGTAAGAATGTCTGAGAAGTAACAGTGAGTCCTGGCTCTCGCCACTTGGTGAACATGTACTACATTCATTGATATTTCCTACCTGAAAAAAACTTCACAAACTGACATCCAAGCTCATTGTCTTTATTAATTGCACTGAGATGTGTGTGATATGTGTGCTATACAGTTGTCATTATCATCATCAATCATCAAATCAATGTCATTATTATAATGCCGTTATCCTTCTCTGCACTCTCATCCTCACCCTGATTATTGTCATCATCGTCATAGCTGTAGTCATCATCATCATCATCGCCACGATCACCATCATCATCATCATCATCATCATCATCATCATCATCACCATCATCCTCTTTCTTGTCATCATCATCATCATCATCATCATCATGAATATGTTCTCTCAATTGCATCATTAATTTTCTTCTCTGAAGTATCTTCTATAAGTTATGTAATACTTTGTAATATAGAATTTCTTATTTCAATGCATTTGTGAGGGTCATGAAGGGGTAAAATGGGAACTGGGATTTGCCTTGTTTTGGCCTGGGAAAATGGGATTTACTGCACTGGGACTGGGATTTAACCACTGGGAAAGGGATAAAGAATTTCAAAATGGGTTTTTAGCAGTCTCTAACTCTGTTATTTGACATAACTGCTCAAGAGAGCATATTAAAAAGTATACTCAGCAGACCTCAATTCTTGGCTTTCACTTACGTCATATCAAAATTCAGAAGCATTAAAAAATAGATTTCGAATCCAAAATGTTTATGGAATTGTAAAGAGTTATAGGCGAATGAGTATTAGATATTTTTAGTAAGAAATGTATGGAGCGGCCATCTTTGTGCCCCTGAGAGGGGCACAAAGATGGCGGCCAAAAATTCAAAGTCTTAATTACACCAAAAATCACATCCAAAAATATTGTATTTGCTATAAGCTCAATTTACTCGGCTTATAAGCACTTATAATGCAAACAATAACTTTCAGCTGATTCAAATTTGTTTATTTTCGCGGCTTATCTGAAATAGCGTGACGCATTGCGTGACACATTTAAAACCTTTGTAAATCGGAAGCAAAACATCGTTAAAACCTGAAACTTTTTGTGAAAGATTATAACACTTGTATCCACATACCATGTTAGAAACAGCTTTGTAGGACGTTTTCTTTAGATTTTTTAATTTCTATGACGTCATGTGAAAGCCAAGAATAGATGTATATGCAGCGCGGAAGCGAAAATTACACATCCTGCTGCGCCACATCCAAGTACTAGCTACCAGACTCCACACGGTCTTTAGTTAAGTATTGTCAGTTTTCATGCTCAGTGGTTTGTTGTCAATGGAATGACATGCCCGTGTTACGAAAAAATCAAATTGGTGTCCGATTCTGGACGAACGGGTCGAATTATGGTTTTCGAAATTAAGTATTTTTCAGCAAATAACAGTTATTCACAGAAAATTGCAAGCTTATGTTGAACTTGAACTGCAGCCCGAGAGAATTACAAAAGATAGTTGAACAGAATTGTGGAATTGAAGATTCTGCTGCGAAGAGGGGATTTGCAGACTATGCAGTGGAAATGTTTTACGTGGACTACATTGAACTAGATCACCCCAAAAGAGCGCCGTTTGTATTGCGAACTAATGAACAGATAGAGATGTTTAAAGGGAGTGAATAACGTTCCTTGTTTATCCGAGTGATCCAGCGAGTAAGTTCTTTTCAAAAAAGAACAATAAACATTGTGTTTGAGAGTTTATCGTCTTCAACCTTAGAATCCGCGGCTTCAACTTGTTCTGACACTAGTACCTGCACGAGCAACACAGCCAATGTCTTAGGTAAAACACCTAAAAAGTCATGAAATGCTTGCGTTGTGGCAAAACTCCCAAAATGGATAAGAGTAAGAGCTCAAACAGTGGCCATCTGAGGTACTTCATCAAACAGGGATTTTAATTCCTAATGCGCATCAGTTTGCAAACAAACACTGAAAATGGGATTTAGACCAAAATTAGGCTGGGAACTGGGATTTGGTTCCCGCCCCTTTCACGACCCTCATTTGTAAGCATCCCCAATTAGTAGACCACTTGTGTACAGCTAGTAGTTTTCCCCATTGACTCCTAGAAAAATGGCAATTTGAAGCCATTGATGCCGTTTTCTGACTGCTGGGGAGGCAAATTGCAAGCAAATTGTCCAAAATGTTGTTTGCAACATGAAAACTAAGCTTCCTTTCCTTTCTGGGTCAAATAAATCGACTTTTGGTTTCGGGCATGCACACAAAGCAGATTTTGAGCTTAATAAGCTTTACTTTTCTTTTTGTTCGTTTTACTTCCAGTTCTCTTTTGTTCTTATTCCATTTTTATCCTCTCGTTGTTGGCCTTTCTTTAGACTTTATTTATGTAGGAAAGGTTGCTCGGAAAACACTGAAGAAGGTGAAATTTTTTAACAAGAAGTGGCATATGGTAGGAAGACCAGATTTTCTTTAGATTTTGCCAGTCAAATCTGACAGGTTTTTCGCCAGTAACTCTGGTCCAATTCACGAGATCTCTCTCATTTGGGTACTTTTTGAAAGATTTTCTTTCTCCATGAGTTAGTTATAATTTTGTCATAACGAGGAATAACGTCACAAATCGTAGGACCGTGGCCCCATCACGGGTGGTTTCGGGCGTTTTGAGGTCTTATTGGGTTAAACAAAAATCCTTAAATCCGTTTTTTGCTCTTATTTGTACTTGTTTGAACATTTTATCGATAGATTACCCAAATTTATGGTAAAAGTGCCATCTTTTAAAACGTGGTCCTTTGTTAAAAATAAAGTATTGATTGATTGAATGATAATCTTCTGTTTTGTTTACAGGACCAGTATGATATTTGATCCATTTTACGATATGCTTCAAGCAAGAAAGAAGAAAGTTACTCAAGCAGAATCAACCTAATCATGTCACTCCAGTGTGTTCGTCTGCAGACCTGTTCCCACGGGTAGACTTTTCACACAGGGAGCCCACATGCTTTATTACTAAACAGATTTTAGAATTTTTTAAAGAACTATAGAATTATGCCAGACATACATTTAATTTCTCTGCATCACTGTACCTAAAACCACTCAAAGCGACTATTTTTAATTGCAATGCCAATCTCTAAGCAGAATTTTACGTTTATTTTTATTTTTCACTTACAGATTGCAAATTAAAACTTTAAAAGTCAGTTTCTTGAGTGTTATGATCTTTATAAGTTGCCTTTAGCAGCTTGAATTATCCTGTTGCAGATGTAAACATCATTTACTTTTAAAAAGTGGACGCATAATATTGGAAATATTGATTCCAACAACTTGGGTTTTAGATTTGTTTATTTTACGGCTAGAACTATTAACGATTACAGTTTTGGTTAACTAGCAGTTTGTATGGTTCGATTTAATATTTTTAATTGTTTCTTGAAAGCCCTGCCAATAGCTGTTATAAAGTTAATGAACTTTGTTTCACTTTTTAGACTTGTATACAGTGCACTCTGTCTATTAAAGCCGGACACCTTCCGGACCTGCTCTAGCTGTCTGCCTTAGATAAGTGTCCGCCTTAGAGAGGTGTCCACCTCAGAGAGGTGTCCGCCTTAGAGAGATGTCCGCCTCAGAGAGGTGTCCGCGTTAGAGAGGTGTCCGCCTTAGAGAGGTGTCCGCCTTAGAGAGGTGTCCGCCTCAGAGAGCTGTCCACCTAAGAGAGTTGTCCGCCTCAGAGAGGTGTCCGCCTTACAGGAAGTTTAGTTACAGACGAATAAGTGAAATTCGGCCAGATATATATCTCACATTGTTTGATAAAAGTTTGGACTTAAACTATAACCAATTGCATATTTGTTGACATAACCAGATACCACGCAGCTCTTAACAACCTCTAATTTCATTGGACCTGAGTATCACGTAGCTCTATCAGTGTTTTCAGGGCTAGGGTCCATTATTGTGTTGTTTGTTCTGTTGTTTTCTCAGCAAATCAGATGCGTACTGCCCCGACATAACAGAGTCCAGAGACAATAACGCCAATAATGACCCCCCCCCCCCCCTCCCCCTCCCAAGGTTTGAATGTGATCCCAGGGATAAGGGGGAGAAACAGTATTTAAATGGTTCTATCTGCTTTAATTAATATGTAGTTTAGTTTTCTTAAATTAGTTTGACATATTCGTCAAATTACAGTCATGTACATATTTTGACATACATGAAATGCGTCAATAATTATTACTGTGCAATGTATTTTTAAGCTGCATATATCTTACATCAGATAGAGAAACAGTTGATTAATTAAACTAGAAATTTACAGATCAACTTGTAAGTGTTTTTCACTATTACACGCTTATCAAATCTTTCCTTTAACATGTACAGTACACCCCGCTATCCCAAACTGAAACACGTTTCACTTGGATTATCCCCACCATCTACAACAGTGTTGCTTCCGAAGGCCTAAATTATCTAAACTGTAGATGACGACGATGATATGATGACATGACGATGATGATGATATGATGACCCACCATTAGCGAACCCCGAAGTGCGGTAGATGCCCTGTTGCATACAGTATCTTTATCGACAGTGATATCGAATAGCACTTCCGCTCGAATATCCAGAAAGGGCACCAGTCTATACTTCAACGCTCCTCTTTATTATAAATTTGTACGAAAGACATTGTTGCTGTTGTTTTTCTTTAGAATAATTTTAACAGTATGGATTGCTAATATGGTACAGATCTTAAGAGACATAAAAAGCACCTTGTGAACACTGCAACGGGGACTTTTAGGAAATTAAGCTCCATGACGGAGCGAGAGGCGCCCTGGCACTAACCGGTATCTTTTTATAGTACTATATACTATATACACGTGATGTGGCAACGCGTGATTCGGGTGACAAGTGTCCGGACCTTGATATGGTGAACGGGTCATTGTGTAATCTATTTGCGCTGGCATTTTTGCTGGCGTCATTTAGTTCGCTACACCGTGCTGAAGAGTTTCAATAACAACGAAACAGCTGTCCGAGGTTGCGATCCTACTTTATCGGTTTTTGTCGTGATGGTGTCTCGCAAAATCTATTATTTTACGTAGTCAGATCAGCCCTGCAATTTATTGTATGTTTGTTTGTTCATTTTTTGGCTGTTTAGGTCTCTCGCAGATCCTACGTATTCCGTTAGCAGCAGCATCGTTCGCGGTCCTTTGCAGGATTTTACTTTTATCTTGAAATTCCTCACCCGATTAGTAATATAGTAATATTACTGAGTGGAGTACAATTCATAATGGTAATAGGACTGAGTGGAGTCCAATTCGGTCTGTAATAGTATCAATAACAAAATTCTCGATTATGATTGGTCATCCGCGCACCTATTTCTCACGTAATTGGCGCGCGGTCACGTGGGTGTCCAATTACAGCTATCCAATTACAACTTTTTGTAATTCGATAGCTGTAATTGGACACCTACGCTGCGCGCGCGTCAATCAGTTGCATTTGAATGGGCTCGTTTTTGCTGTTTTCCTTCGACATTCAAACTGACAGAAAATGTCCAAGACGTTTTTAGTACAAAAGAGTCGACATAATCTCGAATTTGATTATTGATGCGATTAATTAGTAATTGAACATCGTGTCGTACAATTCAGGGGTAATCGTGCTCGTAATTTCAAATCGTCCTCGCGCTTCGCGCTCGGCCGATTTGAAATTACTCGCCCGATTACTCCCTGAATTGTACTCCACTCAGTCCAATTGCTATTAGTAATCAAAACTATAACAAAATTCTCGAATCTGATTGGTTATCAGCAGGCCCGATTGGAGCATTAATAGGGCAGTTTCCGCGTCATGCTTGTAATTCGACAGTATGCTGGAGAAAATACAGGCCGCAAGAAGAACAAAATAAACTAAAGGCCCGGACACACGGTGCAACTTTTCTTGCAATCGAGTTTTACTTTTGCGACAATTTAAATCTTTACTTTTGTGACGTTACGCGCAACAAATTGCATAGTGTGATCCCCCCCCCCCCCCCAAAAAAAAAATAATAATAAGAATTGCTGCGGAGCGAGCGCAGCGAGCGAGCAGCAACATAATCAGGATTTAAGAGAGATATATAAGGTGGAACGAATTCTCGAATTCATCACTTTTTACCACAATGCATTGCATTTAACCACACTTTTTACCAGAGTTCTTTGCGGCATTTTTGACCAGAATGAATTGCGCCAGGAAAGAACGTCGTACCGTCGTCCTTTTTCGTGTGGGTAGAGGTGATGTTTTGCCTTGATTTACCTGTAATACGATGTGAAGAAGCTCGTACTTGACTTTCCTAACTCAGTCCCGCTTTCGTTTTTAATGCAGTATGTGAAAGTCTCACAAATCAGGACGCTTTCGATTTTTGCGATCTGTATCGTTTCATGTCCAAACATAAGTTTAGTTCACCATGTACTTAAACATCACGATCTCTTGATGCGATAGTTTGTGAACCGCAAGAAGGAAACTTGCCTCAATAATTATGATTCTTACCATGTTCTCGACAGCCAGCAAAGCCGATCTCACATAAAAAGTATACAAGTCTAGCAGCGCGTTACTGTGAATGTAGCGTGCATCATGAACTGTCCGTGCATCTTGGCCCTGGTATTTCTTACTTCCGCGAAGTACTCAGCTAACAAGAGTGATTTGGAAAAAGGGGGAAAAAGTGTTCGACTCAAACAGGCTAAGGGGCGGACCATTAGAAATCTTGGGAGGGGGGGTGACAATTACCAAAAAAAAAATCCTGCAAAGGAAAATTGTCTCAAAAAAAATTCCTGCAAGCAGTTGACCATAAAAAAATAAAATCCTGCAAGCTAACTGGCTATATATACATATATTTATTTATTTATTTATTTTAAACTGGAACATATGAGTATGACATGCTATCTAGTAGTAAAATTCATCAAAAAGCAACTTCAGGTTGACTCAAATGCTGTCAAAAATTACCTGCCTCAAAGGTCTATCTGGTACATGTACCAATATCTTAATATAACCAAAACCTTGTTTATGCACATGCACATGTAACCTGCTCTACTACACACAAGTATTTTTTAAATACATTACTGCAGATTGTCCAACCGTCCTGATTTCGTCGAGATTACCCCGATTTTGCTTGAAAATGAAATTCTGTCATTTTCGTCAAATTCTCATAATACTTACTATACAAAAAGACGAAATTGCGTATACTCAATTCTGATATCCAGATAAACTAAAGAAACAGCAAGAAAAATAAAATGAAATCGAGTACTTGTATGTGGAGCCACACAAAGAGACGCAAAGCGACGAGAAGCCACATCAATTTGCCAAACATTTTTGACAGAAATTGTTGTCTCAGAACACTAGAAATGGAGTTTCAGAGCATCAAGATTTCAAAATTTTCTGGTGGGGCATGCCCCCAGACCCCCCTAGCGGCTCGCGCCTTCGGCGCTAGACCACTCCATCTCAATTTTTATTTCTCCCCATTCGCCCACAAGGTTCGACAGTCTGACTTAAATCTACTCTCCAGCGTTTAATACCAAAAATGGATTGGGCCATTAGTATAAAAAAAAATTGGGGCTTGCACGCATTTATAAAGAAGATCTCAAAAAAAAAAAACCTGCAGGCTTGCACCTCCCTCAAAAAAAAAAATCCTGCAGGAAACTCAGGCCGAAAAAAAAATTCATACACTGAAAAATTTTTGACCCCCCTCCCAGGATTTCTAATGGTCCACCCCTAAGAATATTGTATCTATCTGTCATAAACACTGCGAAATTCGAATTTCAGTTCGAGTTCAAAGTTAGAATTCGAGTTCGTACGCGGTATGCGTACTGCAAAGGAAACAGATCGTTTTCGTTTGTTCAAAATAAAGCTATTTTACAGGCGATTTTTCCTTGTAAATTAAACTTGATTAAATGCTGTTATTATTTGGAATTTGTTAGAACGAATACTGTAATTGTATTATTGCATTTAGCCATCGCATTTAGCGAATTTCGATACACGCCATTTTGTTTACTGTGGCGCGTCACTAGGTTAACCAAGGTGGCCGCTTGTTTACATTTAAACAAACTCTTTTCTTTGGCTTCTTTCGTTCGTCTTCGGTGTTCCTTAATCGCCAAAAGCTTCGAAATGTTCCACAAACATAGCCAACACTGTTTTAACACAGGTGTTTTGACAATTTGAGGTTCAATTTTACAGTTTATAACCACAACGCTCACGTTCAGGCGTTACGTGCTAGATGCGTATTCTTCGATCGGAGGCGCTCTTGCACCTCTGTTAGAGAAACAAGACTCACTTTTCTAAGTTCACAAACCATTTGGAAACACCTTTTCAAACCCTTCTCAAACCCTTTGCTTTTAAACATTTTTTGCCTGGGGGTGGGATGGTGGTCTTAGTTTTAAAAACACCGCACAATTTGTGACTATTTTCAGAGTCTCACGCAATGCAAGCAGATGGATCACTGCCTACCTAATGTCAACATCAACAGAATAAGCCAACGTTGCGCAACGTTGCAAGAAAAGTTGGGCCGTGTGTCCGGGCCTTGAGACAAAGAAAAAAGATAACTCGAGTAGGAAAAGAAAACGAACTTAAAGACAACTACTGCCTTTCTTCCGTTTTGTGTTGTTTTTTTTTTTTGCCTTGTTTTTATTTTTTGCCCATTCTCCCAATAACCAATGGTATAACTAAAACGACTATGCAGTGGTGCATCTAGGGGAGAGTCCCGGCGGTGAGGCGTCTTTTTGAACTTTTTGAAGTTGTTTCGTATATGCACACAAACACACAGTTAGGAGAAGAAACATGTTTTATTGAAACTTTCCTAAACCTTGTCTAAAGAACGACACAAACATTTCTTCGAACTTTCAGTTATTTCTCTCCCGTAATAATGAAACGACATATACTGCAAAGTGTATTGAACGTTATTGTTCAAGTTTCAAAAACTTTATCTTGGATTTCTATAACCAAAGTTGAGAACCAGCTGAATACGATTACTTGCCGTTTTTGTTGTCAACGAAAGCAATGTAACATGATTGGGTTTAGGAAGAGAATAAAATAATTTTTGCTTTTTTAAGCTCACGCTGTTTAGAAACACTTGCGGTGCACAATGGCAGGGCCAGATTCATCATACTCCTGCTTGGAAATCCACATCTGTTGGAAGGTGGACAGGGAAGCCAAGATAGAGCCTCCAATCCAGACAGAGTACTTGCGCTCAGGGGGAGCGATGATCTTGATCTTCATGGTAGATGGTGCCAGGGCTGTGATTTCCTTCTGCATTCGGTCGGCAATACCTGGGTACATGGTGGAACCACCTGACAGCACTGTGTTAGCATAGAGATCCTTACGGATGTCCACATCGCACTTCATGATGGAATTGTAAGTGGTCTCATGAATACCAGAAGCTTCCATGCCAAGGAAAGAAGGCTGGAACATGGCTTCAGGGCAGCGGAATCTCTCATTCCCGATGGTGATGACCTGGCCATCAGGAAGCTCATAGCTCTTCTCGAGACTGGAGCTAGAGGCCGCAGTTTGCAGTTCTTGGTCAAAATCTAGAGCAACATAACACAGCTTTTCCTTGATGTCACGGACAATTTCACGCTCAGCGGTGGTGGTGAAGGAGTAACCACGTTCAGTTAGGATCTTCATAAGGTAGTCTGTTAGATCTCTGCCGGCTAAATCCAGACGTAGGATAGCATGGGGCAGGGCGTAACCCTCATAGATGGGCACAGTGTGACTCACACCATCACCACTGTCCAGGACAATACCAGTGGTACGACCAGAGGCATAAAGAGACAGCACGGCCTGGATGGCGACATACATGGCTGGACAGTTGAATGTCTCAAACATGATCTGTGTACATAGAAAAATCATTGTACTAAAAACGGTTTTCTCGTAATAGTTTTGTACCCTGAAGAAGACAGCATTGATGAAACTTCGGCATAATAACTATATAAACAGCGTCGAAAATTAATAAATTTCATTTTTTGTTATTTTTCTATTCATGCCAATTATCCTACCAAGTCTCGTTGGCATGTGCAAAATAGCCCATTTCCGACAAAATTAATGAATAATGAATAATTCAACGCTGAACCTCAATGTGATTTCTTTTGTTTTATTCCCCCAAGCCTCAGAGACTAGTATGAATTTTATAATATATCCAAAGTGGTTAATCAAAAGAATTTTTGCCCTAAAATGAGGCTAGGTAGGCTGATTAGCATGAATGTAAAGGAATAATAAATCGGCCGCCATTTATGAATAAGGTCTATAGGATGTTATAAGTGAACATAGCCCGCCAAAGGCTTCAGGAAGATTGAGAGGAAACAAACTGAATGTAAGGCAATGCAATGGGCTGATTTATTTAGTGGCCAATATTTTGGCTAACAAAATAGCCCTACTCAGGGCCAGGGCCATATAGCATATATAACACTTCAAGTGACTTATAGGTCCAGCATCTCTTCATTGGAGATCCGGCAAAACCGAACCAGTGTATTTTATTTTTCACTAGCAACGCAAGCAAAAGCACAAGCGCAAGCATAACAGCTCTTATTTCACTGTGAAAACGGCCTCGACGCAAGTACAAGCATAAGGATAAAAATTTTTTCTTTTCGTGTGCTTGCGCTTGTGCTTTCGTTCGGTTTATGTCGTTATGTCATGAACATAATTAAAACCTTTAAAAAACGACTTATTTACCTGGGTCATTTTCTCTCTGTTTGCCTTAGGATTCAAAGGAGCTTCTGTCAGGAGAACTGGGTGTTCTTCAGGAGCAACTCGGAGTTCGTTGTAGAAGGTGTGATGCCAGATCTGCCAAGAAAGAAAGTCAGTAAGCTTATAAACTTGCAGATATTCTAGAGTTGTAAGATCTAATACGTGCTTTATGACAAATTTTCGCTTACTTTTTCCATATCGTCCCAGTTTGTGACAATTCCGTGTTCGATGGGATATTTTAGCGTCAAGATACCACGTTTGCTCTGAGCTTCATCGCCGACGTACGAATCTTTCTGTCCCATACCAACCATGACACCTTGGTGACGAGGACGGCCTACAATCGACGGAAAAACAGCACGGGGAGCATCGTCTCCTGCAAATCCAGCTTTGCACATACCTGAACCATTGTCCACGACCAAAGCAGCAATGTCATCATCTGCCATTTTGAGTTTTCAGTCGGCGGAAAGCTACTTGTATTTCTTGTGCCGTCTTCGATGAAAATGAAGCTAACACGCTACGTAACACAGAGCAAATGCTACAAATTGTCAATCAACTGACGAATTGACCAGTTTATTACCTAATATGGTTATCTTTGAGGCCTAATATGGTAATTAAATTTTCCTGGCTTTGATTGATGGCATGTGTTGGCTTACTTAAGAGGCAAAAGGGGGGGGGGGGGATAGAAAAAAGGCCTGGGACCGAGAAACGATGTTCTCACAACTTGCAAAGCGCTCTTCCTGGTCAGCGGCGTCTTTTTGAGCGGGGCCTGTGTTCAGGTATTTTCGAAAGTTAAAAAGATATGGCGATCTCTGGTAAATCTGTGTGTTTGCTGGCCTTTTTGTTGGTGCTATTATCGCGAAGTGAAGTTGAGAAAACGTTCAGAGATGATGACTCGTTCCCTAATGGCTCTGAAGCTTCCTGTCGAGGCACAAATCACAACACGCACAAATTACAGATACAAGTTGAACGCATAGCCAGTTTGCTCGATGATTCGTTTGGGCTGCACAATACCCTGCCACTTATTTGCATCTTATTGAATAACAATAGTGCCTATTGTTTCATGCTCGTGTTTCATGCTCGTTTTTCCTGGTTAGAGTTTGGGCTAGGTCTAGGAGTTTGTTATAAGTGGCGAGGTATTCTGCAAGTAATCCCAGTTGGTTTTATTTATTCGCCTCAGGACCTCTATCTGTTACCAATAAAATGCGGGTTCAGTGGCTCTAAAACATCACGACAAACACCGCCTCTTCAACCGGCGACCAGTTTCAATTTCACGATCAACACAATATCTACTGGGAACGTGTTCCTCTCGCCGAAACACGAAAAACTGCTTTTGCAAACTTTGCTGTATATCAGCGCGATGTTTTGGGTTGGGGAGATCTGAAGAAAAGAAAATTCAAAAAACATGTTATTTCATTCGACCCGCAAAAAGTGCTACTTTCCATTGTTGAATTTGTCCTGTATTCATGTATCCTGTCCATAAATTAAGGGCACAAATTAACAGCTTTTAATCTTATAAAAGAAAAGTTTTGTTTTTATTACCTTGTCCTCAAAAGAGGTTTATTTTTCAGATATATGTAAAAAAATAATAATTCATTTCTTCTACAATGTATTTTAAAAAAAAAAACTCCTTGTGCATCAATAATTTCTGTATAGGTCTGTGAGCTATCTGTGGTGGATTAAAGGTCCCTCATCTGAAAAACAATAAAAAAAAAATAAATATAGCTTTAAAATATTATCAGTTATTTATATAGCACCATTTCCATCACCCCCTTTCCATTATACTCCTATTACTAATACACCCCCATTTCTATCATACATGTAACACCATTTCAATTTCCATTCCTTTTAATGTCTTAATATCTTTTCGATAAAATTACAGTTATGGAAATGTGATATTGCATTTAGTATACCCTGATTATTTTACACAAACACTCCCCATTTGCATCAAATTAATTTCCAATCACATTCCCTTTCTCATTGTAACCTCACTTCCATCATACATCCCAGACCCATCATGTCCCACATTTACACCTGTATGTTCAAAATTAAATATGATATTGGAAGCACAGTTCTTAATATTGTGACAGTAT
>JAJGOT010000205.1:1142500-1380407 GCA_022457155.1 Cladopsammia gracilis
CCTTTGGATTTGATGTGGACTTCAAGCTCAAACCACCAACAAGACGAGGGATTCTTTCAGTCGTCAGTTCTGTTTATGACCCCCTCGGTCTCGTCTCACCCTTTGTGTTGTCAGCCAAACAGTTGCTTCAAACAGTTGCTTCAAGAGACAGCCCTATTCCCGCAGACCATAAAGTTCGTTGGGAGCGTTCGATGGCGGATCTCCCAAAGTTATCGCAGTTTTCCATTGAACGCTGTGTTATACCGGCTGGGTTTCACCTTTTCTCGTCCAGTCAGCTGCATCACTTTTCAGATGCCCCTGAGGTCGGACTGGGATCGGCTTCCTATCTTCGCCTCGTCAACAACCAAGGTGATGTCCATTGCTCCTTTCTTTGTGCAAAGTCAAGGGTTACACATCTGAAAACGGTTACTATCCCGCGCCTCGAGTTGTCCGCTGCAGTAATCTCCGTCAAACAAGACAAAGTCTTAAAGAGAGAAATAAAGATACCAATCAGCGTCCAGTCCATGTTCTGAACGGATAGCACCGCAGTTTTACGCTATGTCAAGAACGAGACAAGGCGGTATCAGACCTTCGTAGCCAATCGGGTTGCAGTTATTCGCGATGGCTCCGAGCCCCGACAATGGAATCATGTTAGCGGCGACATGAATCCCGCTGACGACGCATCTCGAGGATTGGCAGCCGATGTCTTCCTTCGTCAAGGGCGTTGGTTAATGGGGCCGGAATTCCTTTGGAGACCCGAACACATGCGGCCAATGCAAGAAAAAGAATTTAGCGAAGTCCCTGAAGAAGATCCTGAAGTGAAAAGGGAAGTTACAGCATGTATATCCTCACTAGGCAATACGAGCGGTCGTCTGTTAGATTATTTCCAGAAATGTTCTTCCTGGCTCCGCCTAAAGAAAGTCGTTGCCTGGCTCTTGCGTTACCGTGACAACCTGCTAAAAGTGAGTAAGATTGACAAGTCGAAGCGCGAAGCCTCGAAATACATCACCCTAGAGGAGATGGAGAGAGCGGAGAGAGAAATTCTGAAGCATGTACAGATAAGGGCTTTCCCTGTGGAATTCAACCATCCCAGGAAAGAAGTAAAGAAGAGCAGTCGCTTGTACAAGTTTGATCCGCTCGTTGTAAATGGTCTGCTATGCGTTGGTGGCCGGTTGCGCAAAGCATCTTTACCCTTGGAGTCAAAGAATCAGATTATTCTCCCGAAAGAAGATCACGTGACAAGATTGGTTATTGACCTTTATCACAGAGTTTGCGGTCACTCTGGCAGAGAGCATGTCTTAGCTCTAATTCGACAGAAGTTTTGGATTACACAAGGAAGTTCCGCCGTAAAAGGTGTCCTCGCAAAGTGTGTCATCTGCCGTCGCCGACAAGCGCCCCCCTTGCTCTCAGAAAATGGCTGACTTACCAGAAAGTCGCGTTTTGCCCGAGAAGCCACCCTTTACATCAGTCGGCGTAGACTATTTCGGTCCCTTTCAAGTTCGTCGTGGACGTAGCCTCGTTAAGAGATACGGAGTAATCTTTACCTACTTAGCCATTCGGGCTGTACATATTGAAGTGGCACACAGTCTGGACACAGATTCGTTCCTGCTGGCCCTGCGACGATTTATTGCCAGGAGAGGCCAAGTGAAAGAAATACACTCAGACAATGGAACGAGCTTCACCAGTGGTGAGCGAGAGCTGCGTGACGCTATTTCAGATTGGAATCATGAGAAGATTCATAATTCACTGTTACAGAAGAACATCAAGTGGTCCGCCAACCCTCCATATGGCTCCCATTTTTGCGGCGTCTGGGAGAGATGCATTAGAACCGTTCGGATGATCCTGCAAGCCTTACTGCGAGAGCAATTACTAATGACGAAAGTTTGGCCACCTTAATGTGCGAGGTCGAGAGTATCATGAATAGCCGACCCATAACAACCGTGTCCAGCGATCCAAATGACATGGAGCCCTTGACGCCAAATCGCCTATTATTGATCAAATCAGAACCCCCCTTGTCTCCTGGTATTTTCAAGAAAGAAGACTCCCTCTCGCGTCGTCGATTGAGGCAAGTTCAATATCTTGCAGATTTGTTCTGGAGAAGATGGAGCAGAGAATACCTCCCCATTTTGCAACTTACACACAAAAGTGGGTGCACCCTCAAAGGAATTTGGCAGTTGGAGATGTTGTTCTCGTCGCGACCGAAAATTCGCATCGCAATTCATGGCCATTATGAAGAATTGTTAAAACCTTCCCAGATAAGAGAGGATTCGTTCGCCGAGCAAACGTGCGCATCAAGTCAGCTGTTTCTGAGGCTTTGCCTTCTGGTTGAAGAAGAACGTTCAAGTAGAGAGATTTTGGACACTAAGATCTAAGAGACATTTAATTGAATGTTTAATTAAGCCCTTCATTTTAGGATGCGTAATCTGCATTGTACGCGATTAGAGAGAAGGTTCTGCGTTTCTTTTCCAATTTTCGCGTGTTTCGTTAGATTTTACGAGACTGTACTTATCGTTTTCAATAGTTATCAGACATTACATTGTGTTTAGATCCTAATTTATGTGTTTGTTTTAAGTGATTCGCTTATTGGTCTCACACTTAGGAGCCGGGATGTTGGATCTAAACACCTATAGGCCGTGTTTTCACGAGCGATTTTCCAAGTCGCTGAGCGAGTGACAGTCGGAAATCTCGTGGAAACAGTTGCTTGTCCAACTCGCTTAAAGTTAAGCGAGTTGGCGAACTACAATAGAATTCTCATTAAATTTAAGCCACCAAACCAGGTCGCTTAAGCTTGTCGGCAATTAATTTCGGCCAATCACATTTCGCCAGCGTTCAAACAACAAAGAAGGGCATTGTATTGTCGTTCTTTTGTGTTCTAATTTTCTATTGTTTTAACAAAAGAAAATATATCGCGCATGGTATAAGAAAAATGAATAAAGTTCTGTCCGTGAAAACACATAAATTTTTTAAGCTGCTTAACGCGGTCAGTAAACAAATCACCTACAGGAATGTTAAGTGAGAAAAACCGCCTCGTGAAAACACAGCCATATACAATCATGTCACTAATTAGGTTTCTCTTGGGTATTCAGCATACCTTGCATGTAGGCTCATTAGCATTTTGCTATGTAGCGGTGTTAAGTTTTTCTTTAGTTTGTCAGTTTTATTTTCCACCGATGAGTTCAACGATACGCCTCGCGCAGTACATTAGCCTCTAGCGGAGTTCTCTAAGTTCTTCTACAGCGCCGTAAGCAATTTTCAATCTCATCTCAACTCATCTTATCTTCTCTCATCTCATCGCATCGTACTTATGTCATACATCTTACTCGACTGATTATTCAATTGTCAACTCCGATTTGGAAGAATAAAAATGAGCGTTAAATTTTGTTGCTGTGAAGGACATTTGTCAAGAAGTTCGCCTCCGGCAGTTACAAATATTATAGGTTAAACAATTTTTTATACCATTATATAAATAAAGATCAATTCAAAACAAAGGAAATTTTGTGAAGGCAATTTTATTTGTAACAGTATGTGTAACTGGCAGGTGTCATCATTTCTACCTAATGCAGCCTGAATGATTTGGGAGTGGGAGGGAAGGAAAGTATTCCAAAAAAAAAACAAAATAACAATAATTTTCTTTTAATGAAAAGGAGAAACCCACAGAATAATAAAAAGATTACATGACTGAGGCCGTAATAGCCTTTAACTTTTTCAAAGGTTCGGGGGGACACTTGTCCTTGTGGGGGGAAACTCCCTTGTCAGGAGTCCTTACCATTGATCACAATGCCACAAAAATCTCCCTATTTGCTAATTACACTTATTTCCCTGACAAGAGTGACACAACTTAGCTCTCAAACAAGTGACAGTAATGCAGAAAATAAGGTCACAAAAAGAAATAAAATCCAAAACAAATCAAATCTATACAAGCCCTACGGTTTCTTTCAGGTCTCCTCGCCATCTGCTCCTGTTAAATTTGTAATTCTACTATGTAATGTAACTTCATTGTGTGAAATGGTGAAATAAATAATCAAATTAAATTATCAAACTTGACTAGTACCCCCACCCCGAAGAAAAAAATTAAAATAGGAATAGCGAAGCATAAATGGTATGTCTCTTATACAAAAAGCTGAATATCGTTGTTGTTGAGGTCGTTTTTACAAAAGGGGTGATAAGAGGCAAAACAATCCAAGCATAAATCAGGCAGTTTTGTTGTTACCTTTCAAGTAATATTTTATATTGGCTGTCTTTGTTGATCCCTCCCCCTTCACTGGAGTTTCATCACATGCGCTGCAAATCCCTCCTTTTTCCTCCGTGTCTGACCCGTATTCTTCGTCAGAATCGCTTGTTTCTTCAAGGATTTCAGAACCTCCACAGTAGCATCGAACAAAATTGTGAAAAATACCGGCAGTTTCTTGGTGTTGCAGATGGTGTGATCACCAAATGACGTAAAACAAAATATTCAAAAGACTCTGAACAATACCTACACAACAACACAAAAAGCTAACCAACAATGGCTTCCGCAACACCAAGAAACACCCAAAATACCCTTGCTCTTCAGATACGCTGCAACATCTTTCGCGGATCGAGATGTTTTTCTCTCCGGCGGTCTCCTGGGAAGGAGACTGCAGCTTGTATCACTTTGCTGTCGCTTCCACAATCCATCCAGCTTCTTTTGGCTTATCCAGGTCCAGTTGAGTTATGGAACCCTCTCCACCAGCAGCCGAGCATCGTACTTGCAAGAACACGACATGTTAGCATGTTCCGTAAGATTCGCTTTAGTTCCTTTATGCGGACTATTTACAGTATGTTGACAAAAAAGAGTATTTACAAATGCTATGATACAGTGGCGATATAAAAAATGAAGTTTAAAGAAGAAAATATACACAAAATTGTATAACGGATGAAGAATATTGAACGTTTCGAAATGTGGTTTACCATAGACAGTAATGGCGAGCGAAGGCAATCGTGGAATACGCGAAGTGACTCGCACACACGCGCGAGACTAATGAGTAATGTGATCTGCGCATGGTATTCTCTAACAAAAGGACTGTTGTGTCATTGTTTTTGTTGGTTGCTAGGGAGTTTGCCTTTGTTTGGACTAAAAGGCTCGAAACACCCACGCAATACGTCGTTTCACTCGTTTGAACCACGCAAAGCGTGGCCCAGAAAGCAACCCAGCCTCCGAAGTGGAAATACAACATGGCGGATCGATTTGGACGAAACTGACAGAATTCGACGCCATTTTAGCTTCCCTGTGACAAAATGCAAGATATTTTGAACAAGAAAAACTCAATGCTGACGTAATTTGGCATAGTTTATAAGCACAAATAAAGTAATCACCCCGCACTTAGCCGCAAATAAACGTTGCTTTCGACAGATTTAGAAGACGCCATTTGCTTACTTTTAATATGTGTTAATTATTAACACAGGAATTAGTGTTAAACTGGGCTAAGTCACATTTAAATTATTTTCTTCTCAATAGTTTTTAAAACAAAAATTATAGCCATTTGATAAAGAGAAAAATAAAAAATACAAATAACTGATTTTTATATCTCTTGTGAGGTATCGAATTTCACCCACTTCCGGGCCCAAAATGCAAATTTTGATTGCAGATTCGAATTCTACGATAAAAATTATGTAATAACTTCTTCCATGGCATTTTCAACAGAGTCGAACAAATGTGTCGTTTTTGTAAGCTTTTTAGCCAATTGTACCAATGTATGGGAAGTTGCTCTCCCTCCCCAGGTGGTCACGTGACCTAGTTCCCAGTGTTTTTCTTATCCTCCAAGGCTAGTTAGTTCCCAATGTTTCTCGGGTGTAATCCGGACATCCGGACACCACGGCACGACGGCAATAGGCCATTTGCACGATGGCGTCATTTGAATACAACTACCAGAATTCATTTCGTTTTTCCTTTCTTATTTAAATTTTGTAATCCCAGTGCGGTTTAAATAACAAAAGCCCTAATTTGCACTACAAAACAAAAAACTGAAGGATTCTGGTAGTTGTAGTTAAATGACGTCATCGTGCAAGTGGCCTATAACGGGATGAACTTCGTCATCGCTTAATACAGCCATGCTCCGTCACGCGTAACCAGGATCCACAAGACTGAAATGAACATTTGAATATTTCTTTGTAAAGTCCGAGATTTCAATGAAACCTTGAAGATCTCTCTGGAAAACACTTTGAAAATCACGAGTTAACGGAAAAATAACTTCGCTACACGCATAAAAAACCTAATATTGTTCGGATATGTAACATTTCAAACAAAATGATATTTTGTTGCTCTTTGTTTCCGAAAATGCGGTAAAATTCTCACGGGAATTCCGAATCTCGGAATGAATTTACAAAACCAATGCGTAAACTTGAAAACTCCATTCAAATTTTCAAAAATACTGGTCACGCGTGACGGAGCATGGCTGTAAAAACAGGCAGAACCAGGCAGGAGGTCATAATACTCAAATCACCGATTTCGCTCAAACTTGGCACAAAGATTGAGGGTCATGAGTAGATACATGTACTAAAATATCAGGTCAAAAATTTGTATTCTCTCTGAGCTGTAGGGTCCCCCCCCCCCCCCCCCCCGAAAAATGGCCATTTGGCACAAATTTATGCATTTTAATTAGCTAAATTTAGTCGTGTGGTAAGACAACAAAAACAGCAGCCTGGAAGTAAAAACTACTAAATAGTATTTTATATTGAAAAGAGAAAATAATTGGACAATTATAATCTTTTGATATTGATCAGTCTTGTAGTAAAATGTCTTATTGGAATCGGTTGCTTTAATTTGTTGCTTTCCCAATACCGTAAGTGAAGGGCATGTTTGGTCATTTTCACGAGAAGATCTTAGTATCTCCAATGGGCAACAAGCTAACAACGTAGTTTTAACACTAGAAGTAAGAAGTATCTTTATGCTTACGAAAAATATAATAATTTTTTTGGGCAACTACATAGCTTTTTAGTATGAAGGAATTTTTGCACCTCACTCAACGATTTATACGTTTTTCTGGCGATTTCATCAAAATTCGGTAATGAAAAAACGTAGTTTAATTTTAATGAAATTGCAAGAAAAAGACATCAAATGTTCAGCTAAGCTTCATTCTGCTTATAACAATCCTAGAATTAGCGGAAAAACCTTTTTGAAGCACATTTCCAGGGGCGTAGCTACCTGTACGCACGTACGCACGTGCGTACCTGAAAAAGTCGAAAAACGAGAAAGATTTTTGGGACTTGAGGGTGGGGGGAGGAGGTAGGGGAAGTGTTTGAAAACAGTGATTGTGCGTGCCTCTGAAAAAGTCCTGGCTAACCTCTGATTTCATGAAGTTTGTAAATGAGGGTTTCATCTGTCTTACTTCATTTTCAATGCAAAAAACCAATGGGACACTTCTCTCTACAATAACTCTGAATTTTACTTTCAGGCACAATAAGGAACACGCAAAAAGCATAGGCTGATACATACATGTCATTTAAGTGCTTCGGACTCATTGTTAGGGTCCATTGCGATCCGGCCAAATCCAGTATATTTTTAAAAAGTTCGATCTCTTAAATAAATTCAGCTCTTCGTCGATATTTATCGTGCAGTTCATCGCTGTTGACTTTGCTATGAGAATATTCATTGACACCCGTAAAGGTGCTTTATAACAAGGAGTCCAAAGTAGCGAAACAACGCACGTTTATTCTCTATACATGCTTCGTTCTACTGATCCTACAACCTCGTGCTCGCACATCCGGGAATCCTAGGCTACACAATACCCCACCATATTTGGTAGCAGCACTATATATGGTAACGGCACCACATCCCTCTCCTCCCTGGAGAGTATTCCGTACACCGAGGCTAATCAACTATGAATTGAACGAAGAACATAACATGTCCAAAAGTAAACCTAACTGAAAACGGAATAAAGTAACAGAAAGTGTCCGGGTCCCTAAAAACCTAAAGTCCTTATAGAAGAGTTCTCATGCAAACAGTGTCAGTCAAGAACATAGTCAGCAAACTTGGTTGGGCGTGCTCGCGCACGCCTGGGGTAGCGTCTCGCAGGCGCATCACTGGCCTGCGACGGAGGACCATTACCGTAAGGGCACTCTTGCTCTTCATAGGAGGCCTTGAAGTCGGGCACGCTCTTGAAGAACGAAGTATTTCTTGTAATAGGGACGCCTTCAGCATCTTCTGCAATGACCATGGACCCTTTGGTCCGGACGACAGTCCGCGGTACCGGGTTATACGGTGTGTCGCCTTTCCTCTTTGTCTCATCTCTCTTGACCAGTACAATATCGCCTTCTTTGATAGCCGACGGCTTAACGTACTGCTTGTTGTCCGCGTGCTCCTTCATTTTAGCCTTCGCTGCCTGATATCAGCGTCTGAGCAGGGTCTCGTTACCTCAGGTAGCTTTGTCTTCATTGGCCTGCCAAACAGTGCTGTCGCCGGTGCAACTCTTGTAGTGCTGTGCGGCGTAGCGCGGTAGTTCCTCAGCATTCTGTTTAACTCTTGCTTGTAGTTCTGGTGCTCCAACTTTGCTGTCTTTATGACCTTTTTCACGGTGCGCACAAATCTTTCTACTTCTCCGTTGCCCCGCGCCCACTTTGGGGTCACTTTCCGATGCTTAAAGCCAAGGTCATCTGCAAATGCTGTAAACTCCTTGCTGTTGAACGGGGGCCCGTTATCCGATTTCACTACGCCAGGGACTCCAAACTCTGAGAACACCTTGTCGAGCTTCGGTATGACCGTTGTCGCGACAGTCGATTTCACAATTTCCACTATGGGTACCTGGAGTAGTCGTCAGTAATCAGAAGGAGATACTCTTTGTTTGGGATCTCAGCAAAGTCAACACTAACTTCTTTCCAAGGCGCTGCTGGGAGTGGCGACATCTGCAAGGGTTCTCTCTTGCATTCAGGAGTAGCAATCAGGCACACTTCACATGACTTCACTTAAGTAGTAGTAGTAATAGTAGTAGTAGTAGTAGATCCTTATTTAAACTCGGTTAAAAATCTTCAGTTACACCAATAGTATTTTAATTACAATCATTTATAAAAATTAAAATAACTATAAAAACTGATTTACAAGATTGCCGAGTGGGAATCGAATGTTTCAAGTGCGCGGTTCATTTCCTTCTTAAACTGCCCAATTGATCAAATCGCCCTAATATTTTCAGGAAGAGAATTCCACAGTAAGGCACCGCTATAGCCAAAGCTTACGGAAAGAATCACGCAGGTCATAGTCTGTGTGCCGCTCACTGAACAAATCATGCAAGTACACTGGGGCTAACCCGTTAAGGGATTTAAACATCATTATAGCTTTCTGCTTTCTTCTTCTTAATGATAGGTGGTCCCACTTCAAAGTTTCAAGAAGCAGGCTTGAGTTTACCTCACAGTTGGCTTGCAGAATAACCCTAACTGCTCGGTTTTGCTCTTTTTGTTGTTTCTCGCAAAGATAAGAACTCAATCCATCCCAAACCGGGGCACAGTAATGGAAATGAGGTTGGATTAAAGCGTTATTTATTTGTACTGCAGTGGACTGAGAAATGAGGGACCTAATGCGCCTCAGAGCACCTATTGCCGAGGATATCTTTCTGCATAGTTCTTTGATGTGATTAGACCATGAAAGTCGGTCATCAATAATTAAACCTAATGATTTGGCATGCTCAACTCTATAAATTGGATGGCCATCTAGTTGGATATTAATCTCACTACAATTTTCTGCAAGAAACTTTTGACGAGTACTAATCACCATAAACTCAATTTTCGCAATGTTTAGACTAAACTTATTTGCTTTTAGCCAGCTATAATATAAATATTGCTCTGGTAACAGAAAGTTAGTCTTCACAAGCCCTTGGTGGCCTTCGTGTGCGAGGTTGATCACGTGGTCTTGTAGACTTTTCGGGACGACAATGCGGGTTCCACGTAGAATGAGGTTGCCAGACGCACTTACGGTGAGCTCATCCTTCACCTTCTCGAGAAGGCGAAACTCAACGGCATCAACTCAAGGACGTCTGATTTCATGGTGCCAACTGCCTCTCATAATAGCATCTGCTACAGCTTGCAAAATTGCATCATCCTGAGTGGCTGTTTCTAATTCTTGTGTCTTCAAGGCTTTGGGAGTAGAGGAGGTTGCGAGGAAGCTGACGTACTCCTCTGCGACTTTCTGCTGCCGGCTTGTTTCAGCTCCATGCTCGGCTGGGTGACGCGATAGGTAGTCTGCAGGATTAACTTCTCCTCTTCGATACTAAATTGTGATCTGGTACGGCTGAAGTCGTAGAGCCCACCTCTCGATTCTTGCAGGTGGCTTGGAACTCGGATTGCCATAGATAGACGCTAGGGTAGACTGTAACCGGTTTCCCTTAAATGTACAGGTGTAGATGTTCACAAGCCCAAACTACAGCGAGGGCTTCGCGCTCTGTTTGGCTGTACCGCTGTTCGGTTGCTGTAAGAGAGCGGCTTGCATGGGTGATAACATGACTGTCCCCAGTGTTCGGGTCCACTTGAGAGAGAATGGCTGCTAAGTCGACTGGACTTGCATCAACAGATATCTCCGTATCCTTCTCTGGAGCAAAGTAGGCAGTGACGGGTGCAAGATATTCTTTCAACTGGCTGACTGCGTGGTCATGTTCTTCTGTTCAACACCACGGTTGGTCCTTGTGGGTGAGCTTGCGCAGGGGCTCTGTCTTGGTAGCGTAGTCAGGGATGAACCTTGAACAGTAGTTTGTCATCCCCAGAAGGCTGCGTACTTCTGATGCTGTCGACGGTAGTAGTAGTATAAGCCCACATGGGCAAATTTATGCATTGGGTTCTGATTGGCTAATAGGTCAAAATCCGGCCATCTGATTGGTGGAATCGTACCACGTGACTTTTTCGCATATCATTATTTGCGTGGGATAATTTATGCAAACGCGCTTGGATCCACGCAAAGAACAATGGCTGACATAATATTCGCGCATGAACCCCATGCGCAATTGAAACTCCTTGGAAGAGGGTACGGGAGGGGAGATGAGCACAAAGCTTGCTGAAGTTTGCCCAAGTTTGTGCAAGCTTGTCCCAGCTGGTTATGGATGACAGTGAGCTTAAAGAGTACTTTGAGAAAACAAAACAACAAGTTTGATGTACGTTTTGAAAGGTGTTTTATTAAAACAACCAGATAACTGAGAGCATCACAGCTTCAAACGTTTGTAACAAATTCAACTATATGTTGCGTCGGGTCCTAGAGACTGCAACTGTGAAAAGAAATTACATGATCAATTTGTCAGAGAAAGTTTTTGAATGCAACTAACAACAGAGTCTATGTCCATTGGTCTTTCCTCTTTTCTTTCTAGTCTTTCTGGACATTCTATATGAAATAACCCCTTGATTCCATTTGGCCCTTCATAGATAGCGCGAATGATTCGATTCTGAAGATCACCATCAAAGCCATCTAGTTACAACGAAGTAAGATACATACTGGTCCAAGGGAACTTTGGGAGCTCTGAAAGATAAGATTCCCACGACTTGCCTAGCTTTAATCCAAGAACACTGCATACACTTTTGACTGTCTTCACGACAAGGTCGAGGTCAATTTTCTCCAAAACGTCTTCTCGATAAAACATCCACGCATCGTCATTGTCCATCATCAGACACGAATGTTGTCTTTGACTTGGATGTTGAACGGCGCACCCGTTGCACTGATTCAGCTATTCTTCTTGAATGAGTTCGTCAAACATCGCTGCATAAGAAAGGTGAAACACATGTCCCATAAGACCTGCTATTCTTTGTCGTTCCACTTTGTCAACTTCATCCATGGTCAGAAGGAGCTTTGAGCTTAATTCAACGCAATTCAGACTTGATCAAGTGACTCTTGTAATGGTCATTTGTCAGTCACCCCCTTTCATCATCTGCATAATTAAAGGTGTAATATGTAAAAGTGACGTCATCCCACAAGACAATGGGTTAAGAGGGCTTTCCCAAGCACAGCCAAGGATGCCCGAGCTTGTTCAATCTTATTAGGTCATGTCGCTTATAAATGTTAATATGAGCGTTATTTTTCCTAATAGGGAAAATAAAAAGTATGGGATTAGCGGTAACTTTCCGTATTATGAATTAGCAATATTTCCCTTATTAGGTCATACTGCTTGACTATATAAGTGTTGTGCTGTGGTTGTATAGAGTTTATGACAAAACATGTGTGAGATGAGAGACAGCAATCGCATTCAAGACTATTTAAATGACATCCAGTTGCGTACAGAAGATCTGAACGAGGCTTTAGCTCAACTGAAAAGGCTGTTGGACGAGATTCTGTTTCTAAAATATGACTTGCGCTTCCTTCTCGATGGACTGGTGCGAGGCGTACAACCCTTGCAACACTAAACGCAACCATTTAGTTGTCAGCGGAGGTGCCCTGGGTACAGATGATTTTGGTATACAAGAAGCTCAGAGATATGGTTGTCGTTTTCACGTCTTGGTACCACGTGATCATTTTCTGGCTCACGCGAAATGTCGAGTGTTGTATTGGAAGCCAGCAACAATCTTTTCAGACGTAATTATTGTGTGGTGAATGGACTGGATACGGTCTACGCTTTTGGAGAGTTCACCCCTGATAAAACGCAAGTGACAGGTGGAACTAGCTGGGCCGTACAACTTGCTTTGGATCTCAACAAAAAGGTGTATGTGTTTTCCCTAAAGAGAAACAATGGTTTTCGTTTTCTACCTATAGTATGAATGAGAAAGGAACCGGTCACAGACTGAATCATTTGAATGTCATTTACCCTGAGGTTCAAGCGCTGTTTCGAAGAACTTTTATCACGGAGCAGAACATGGAAAAACTCACTGAAGAAATGGAACATTGTTAAAGAACATATATTTTATTGCCTAATTACAAGTGGAACGTGTGTCTTGTCGAAGTGACAAGACGTCCATATTTTGTGTTACTGTACTCTCATATTACACGCAGCAACGTGTGCTTTTTTTCTAATTCAAAAACTCATTAATAATTCATGAGCATATCAGCCAATCACACAACGCAAATCGATCACGTGTATGAGCCTTTATACCTGGTAATCTACGGTCATTATGAAAAGCCTGGTGGCGGCTTTGATTTCAGTCACAGGGTAGTTCGGGGCTGAATGGGCAAACAATGCAATTATCGCTGAATTTCTAATGAGAATGATTTTAAAATGACCGTGATATTTATATAATAAGATCACACGTAATCTTTATGTAAAGATTACTGATATGGGTAGTAATTGTTCAGGATTCTTAGTGCAATCTGGTCTTTCGCCATTCTATTTGGAATCTTCCCAACAAAATAAACAACCAACAGTTTAACAAGTGAGCCGTTATTTGAATGGCACCAGCGCCTTCGTGTAAATTGCCAGGTAAGCGACTGGTTCGCAGATGCAAGCTGCTTATTTCTACTCGTTCTTTACCTCTGAAAAAAAAAAAATTGTCAGCCGTTTTATCTACCGTACCTGACAACTTTAGTATAGCATTTTTCAGTACATGCTTTCCTTCAGAACTATAAAATCCCAAAACTTTCGACAGGAGCCGGGAAGCAATGGTCACTTCGTCGAAGACGTGGCACATGTGTTGTATGCTAATCAGTCTAGTCTACTTGTTTTTCTCGTATGCTAATTTCCTCTTTGCACAAAAGCGCAATTGTTTTAAATCCGAAGGTACACGCTTTCCAAAGCATGTTTTTGAAGCCGTTCAAAAAACTCGCAGCACGTGTATTATCAGGTGTAAAAACTCGAGGCGAAGCCGAGAGTTTTTAAACCTGATAATACATTACTGCTCGTTTTTTAAACTATACTAAAAAAATGCCTTATTTACTTTGTTTAATACTGAGAAATAAACGAAAATATATTATCAAAATTTCCCGACCGTGTATTATTTGTTTCTGTCAGGCTCACACTTTTGCAAAACGCAAACATCTCTTCCTGCGTTTTTCGGGTGAAGCGAGCAATAAAATCTGTTTTCTTTGTTAGGTGTACACTTTTAATTGCCACGTAATCCTCGTTGCGTTTTGTAATATAAAAAGGATTCATAAAATTTATATTGTTTAAAGTAGTTCCGGTCTTGTTCTGTGAAGACGAGTATCTAAGAACAACAACAAAAAAATACAATCCATTGTAAACACTTACATAATAAAATAGCTCTGATCGAAAATAACCTCACATAAATCCGCATACTTAATGCATCGAGTAACATGCGCGCCAAAAGCAATTTCAAATGGCGTATTTTACTGTACGGTTTTAAGAATGCCAATACAGATCGGAACAGTGTTTTTAAAGAATGCATTTCACTTTTCCGAAGTGCACATTAAATCTTAAGCCATATTCACTGTCCGTTCTATAAAAACGTTCAAATTAAATTTCATAATGTCTGAAAACAAGTAATGCGCGCTATGTGAGGTTTTTTCTTCATTCGTGAAATTCTTGATAAAATTTTGCGTCGTCCATGACGTGGATCAACGCGATCCGTTTCTGTACCGTTTTAACTTCTACGTAAATCCAATAGAGGTTTTGCACGGCAGCCATGTTGCATGGCAGGAACAATGAAAATGTTTTGCATTAGAAAGAACATTCTTTCGCATAGGGAAAAGAATCTATTGTTCCTGCCATGCAACATGGCTGCCGTGCAAAACCTCTATTGCGTCCTTCGAAGGAGAGAAATGGTGCGCGATACCTCATAGTTGATGTTCTTGATGTATGCGCACTAATCTGAGACACTGAATTTACTTCTCAAACTCATTAATAATTCATTAAGTGACCAGCCAATAAATGACGTCCATTTGGGTCAGGTGGATGAGTCTTGATACCCAATGAAAAACCAGATCAAGATCTTAAAGGTTTTGATTTCAGTTCAAAACCGTGTTTGATCTCAAATCAAACACTTGCATATGAATGAATTTTGCAACAATACATGTTATTCCACTCAATTATATAATTACATTCGGAACCTTACATTCCTTTCTTGGTCTTCAAATGTAAGCCCTCTCGTGTGCCGTCCTTGGATTCCGCGTCCAATGCTCGGTGAAACAGAGTAAACCTTCAAAACAATAATCTAAGTATAATAACTGGAACTCCAACATGATGACATAGACATTTTAATTTAAAAACAAAATGGACCATTTTTCTCACCTTCGGTCGCCATTATCAAGAGGATTTAATGCCTCAGCACCTTTTTTCTCTTCTAGAAAGCGTCGGATACCGCATATTATGCCACAAACAGTCTTCGTGGATATCTCTCTCCCGACTTTTTTTGGCCACGTCCATGACAAATTTGCTAAGCCAATAATTCAAACTCAATGCGTCCGTTTCTTCAATACGAGCAGAAAGTGGCATAATCTTGTGTAAATCATAGTCCTTAAACATTCCTCTCGAATCTCAGAGAACGGAAACTTGAACCGTCCGTCGCGAGAAGTTTGCCATTCGTAGAAAATGGATGTTGCCCATTTGTTGTTTATATTTCGTTGTCGGGGGAATAGCTTTATCGACTAGATTTTCTTCTTCGACAACCGTTTTAGCCTCCCTAAACCGAGACGCTTCTGCTTCGCACATGGTCTCATACGAAATGGCGAAACACAACAAGCTCAATAAAATTATGCATGTGACGGCATTTGAAAAGGACAAAGCCAAAAAAACTAACACTGAATAATTCTGTATTGTTTCATTTGAGAAGCCAGATCAAAAAATCGTGCTTCGGGTTTGATCGGGACATCCAAACACCTTGAAACAATAAAAGCACTCGGCCGAAGTGGCCTCGTGCTTTCATTGCTTCTCGGTGTTTGGATGGCCCGATCAAACCCTCGCACTCGTTGTTGATCTATTACATCAAACATGCTCTTTAAAACCTCTCTATCGTTTTCCAAGAGCACTCTCACCTCTGGCATTGGCGTCCTACACATGGGGCAGGTTTCCGTTGCTCCTGGCGTTTCAAGCCAACGTTCTAGGCATCTTAAAAAGAAAACACGATATTTAGACAAGAAAGTTACTTCAGCTGGTTTTCAAACGGGCCCTCATTATCCAGATCGAATTGGAAATCACTGGAGTGGGGAAACCATGAGAAAACAAACTTACCTTCTGCGGATCGGCTGGCCACAACAAGACGTAACCCAATCATCGCTTTCTTCGTTGAGACAAATTACACATCTTCTTCCATCTTCTCCTCGTTCTTCTACACACCATTGTGAAGATCCAGATTGGGCCATGTTGTTCGAGAGTTACAGTAAGCGGAGAGTAAGCGGAGAATAACCGGATTGCTGTGAAGCGAGCGAGTTGTCAAGGACAAGTGATTTTTTTCCCGCTTTTGCCGTACTTTCTTACCGTTACAACTTCGTTTGCTCTATTGCTGTTTTTTTTTTTAATGTATTTGGGACGAACCAATCAGCTCACTTCTCTTTGTTCGGATATTAACGTCTATATACGGATGGCTTTGAAAATCCATTCAAGAATTAAGATGGACTTTAGCGTCCCTCGTGCTTACGTTCGCAATAACCAATAAAGATCATTTGGAAAGTAACGTATCCTCGTGTCTTAGATGGAACAGACCAATCTCTACACGTCTTCTGATAGCGTCCACTCGTGGTTGACTTTGAAAAGAACCATTCACCGTTCTTTTTTTCATCAATAATAACTGTAGTGTCGCTTTGCCTGACTTCAATTCATTACAAGCATTCGAAGAGTAAAGGACGCGACGTCGTTCAAGCAGTGAGAACAGAGAGAAGAATCGTTGCGAAGACAGGTAAGATTCCTTCAGTTTTTAAAGCCGCAATTTTGAATGAAATGACGCACGTATGTTTCTAAGCAATCTCAATTGAAGCTTACTCCTCGCTAGCAAAGTATTTTTCTTTTTCAAAGCAATCTTGTTTGTAGTTTTGTTCTCGCTAGTAAACGTTTTTCTTTAAATCGAGTTAGTTTGTACGAAAACCTGTGTGCAGAAATTTGATTTCTCGGGGCAAACGTTTTTTCGTTCTAGGCGGTAAAAGCGGCGGTAAACGTTTCGGTAGTGATAATTGTGATGCGTTTTATTCACTCAAAGTTTGTAAAAAAAAATGCTTTCGTTTGAAAGCAAGCCCGTTTGAAGATTAGTTCTTTTTGGAAAATGTTTTTCTTTAAACCGATCAACTTTGTGCGAAACAAAATTTTGTGCGCGGTTTAGAAGTTAACGCATTTGAATTCCTTTTTCGACGGTGAACGTTTTTCAAAGCGCTAATTGTTTCGGTAGCGGTAATTGTGATGCGTTACAAATCACTCAAAGTTTGTAAAAAAAAAATGCGTTCGTTTGAAAGCAAGCCTGTTTGAAAATTACTTCTCTTTGGAAAATGTTTTTCTTTAAACCGATCAACTTTGTAAGAAACAAAATTTTGTGCGCGGTTTAGAAGTCAACTCATTTGAATTCTTTTTTTGGCGGTAAATCTAAAGCACTAATTGTTTCGGTAGCGGTAATTGTGATGCGTTTTATTCACTCAAGGTTTGTTAAAAAAATCGCGCTCGTTTGAAAGCAAGCGCGTTTGAAGATTAGTTCTCTTTGGAAAATATTTTTCTTTTAACCGATCAACTTTGTACAAAACAAACTTTTGTGCGCGGATTAGAAGTCAACGCAATTGAATTCCTTTTTCGGCGGTGAACGTTTTTCAAAGCGCTAATTGTTTCGGTAGCAGTAATTGCGATGCGCTTCAAGTTTCTTTTTAAATAATCAAAGTTCTTGATGATTAAAATATGCTTTTTATTTCTACAGTTTGTACGGGAAAGAGATGTATGTCAGGCGATGGAGTTCTCTCTGAAAGAACCTATACTGATCCAGGTAAGACGAATGTGTACGTGTAAATGTTAGAGCTTCCAACTGTGATTCTTATGCGTATGTTTAGTTTTAGAGTATTCTTTTTGTTCACAGAGATTTCTTTAATTTAGTTCAACGGTGTCATTCTTGCCGCTGCCGCCAAGGTTCCTTTCAGTTATTTTACCAAGAAAAGAAATTGCCGTCTCGTCCAGGATTTTCAAGTCGCAGAAGCCCTCGTGAAAGCATGTATTCAACCTGAAATATCTTTGACCCTCACAAGTGTATTCGTTTAAAATAGGACAATCTATGAGTGAACTAGTGCATTGTTATTTTTGCCCCAAGGATAAATGTTTTCCGAGACATGAGTTTAACGTACGAGGCAAATTTGAAGAAATTAGGTGCTTTCATGTTAATAAACCATTGATCGCGAACTTAATTCGCTTTCAAACCACGGGTAAAAAAACCTGCTATACAAAACGGAGGTCTATGGTTTCGGTCAAGACGAACCAAACTTTAAGTTGGGTGTTTGAATAAAAATGAAATAAGAAAAGAAATCTGATAAACCTTATATTTTAGCTGTTGTTCATTTCGTCTCCCGTATTATAAACAAACTATTGGTTTTCTTATGAAACTACGGTAAACTTTCGATTATGATCCTTGGGTGTATATTATTTTTTAATGACTTGCTGGGAAGGGCTTATTATTGGACGGAATTTTGCGTTTCAAAGTGAGTGGGGATTGATTATAATCGAACGTTTGCTGTAGTCCTGATAATATACGAATGAACGCCATCTTGAATAAAGTAAAGCTTGTAGTGGTGTGTAATCGATGACTACATGACGACATAGCCGCCATCTTGAATTGATTAATAGCGGAGCACTTGCCGGGCCCAAGGCCCGGCTGCGCAGCCCCATACTCATAGAACCTATGCCCGTCATTTTTCATAGTCATGGCTAGCGGAATGTTTCGCGGGCGCGCCTCCGTGACATGTGTGTCCGAGCTGACGACAGTCGTCAGCTCGGTAAACACTTTAAAAGTTGGATCTTTCGCAGTGTTTAGTGGAGCAGTAAAGTCGTTATTTCCCTGCATTTTTTCGCGGTTTGCTACTCAAGACAGGGATACTAAATAAGGGATACTCAGAAGCCGCTTTAGTGGAAAAAGAAGAGCTTTAAGGGATAAAATCTTGCTTCGAGGACCTTCATACGTTTATATCAATGCGGGAGTGTTTGTTTTTATTACGGATATCAGAACCAACGCGGAGATTTAAATAATTTTCAATCAAGCGAGGGACTTAAAGGTAAAACAAATTACATTTTTCGATGGGAATTTATCTTGATATCAATCTGTGATTAACCTTTTATTTGTGTTCTCGTTAGTTTTGGAGAATTGCTTATAAACGTGTAGCTTAATTCCGTTGTATTAATTTCCTGAATTTCATAGAAGACACGGCTCGGCCTCGATGCGCTATAAATGTACGCGTTTTGCTTTTAAACATAAACTAATGGATATTTCAATAAAATTTTTCGAAAGAAGATTGTGTTGTCCATTTTTATGTGTTTGTTCATTCATTACATAGATTGAAAAGCGATTTTATGTAAACAAAACAAGACTTAGATTTTATACTCGCGTCGCCTTATGCAAATATGTTTGTGTATTTTTGCATTTGATTTCCAAATCAGTTTCTCGGGCATCTTTTAACAAGCAACAACTGTATTTTATTCGGGAAATAGTCGTAATAGTTATTCTAGACAGAGAAAAAGTTGTTTTTGTGAACTTTTGTACTGTCTGAATGTACTGTGCAGACGGTCGGGTAATAACCTTACTGTTTTTGAGAATTGCTAAAATTGAAAAATAGCCCGGTCGTCAATCTTAATTCTTGTGCTTCCGACCTTTCACCTTAGTTAAGTTTCACCTTAGTTTATAAGCTTGTTCAAAGTGCTCCCCTTTTAGGCTCAGCCTATCTATATATATTAGGAAAACTTCGTGACGATTTCACAAACACTCGATCAAGTCCTTGGGTGGAGGGTGGGTAACCGCTGACTACATAGTGTCAAACAGCACTGTTGCCTCAAGTTTCACACTACTCGGAATAATAAAAATGCAAAGGTCGCCATCTTGAATTGGTTAATAGGAAACGTCGTGACGACTACACAACGATCGTTCAAGTCCTTGGGTGGAGGGTGGGTAACCGCTGACTACATAGTGTCAAACAGCACTGTTGCCTCAAGTCTTACACTACTCGGAATAATCAAAATGCAAAGGTCGCCATCTTGAATTGGTTAATAGGAAACGTCGTGACGACTACACAAACACTTCTTTGGGTCCTCGGTTATTCGCTGACTACATAACGTCATAGTAACGCGGCCTCAAGTCATTTACTATGCTGAATAAACATGAGGTTATAGTAATGAGGGCTCAAGTCAAATCTTGACATTTTTTTGGAGCGTGACTAGCTTTCGGATCGAGAAAAAAAAACTGCATCGCAGAGGGTACACATTTGCAAACTTTGGTGTATGAAAGAACCAATTATGAACAGCAAAAAATAATAATAATAATAAAAAAAGAACGAATCTGTGATAACCTTACAGGGTATAAAAGCCAAATCCCGTTTTGACATTTATCATTTCCACTTTAGATCAAAACAGCAATGAGGATAACATGGATGGAGGCGAAGTGAACGAATTAAGCTTAGAAGCATCGCTTGAAGACGACAGCTTGTGCGTAGAAGCAGCTGAAAGCTACGAGAGAGAGGCAAAGTGAATTTCAAAGCTATTGTGGGGCGAACATTCACTGCCATGAGCCCGGGGTCTTGGAATTTCAATTACAGCCGTACATCAATCAAATCAGTCAACGCCATGGGGTACATGAGCGACATTTTACCACACGCATACAACAACGTGGTGGGTTCATCCCTGCTGACAGCATTACAACAGCCATTCGTGATGGTCTGCAAAGAGCTATAGAACAAGTCTTGGAATTGTCTGATGATGAAGACAGAGACCAAGATCGACTGTACATCAATTTAGCTTCAAATCGAATCGGAAATAGTTACCATGGTTGGGGTGGTCGCATCGCTGAATTCCGTCAGAATGGGGCAGGTGTAGATGCTATCGTCCAACGTTTACAAAACACGTTAAACAGTAATCAACAATTCGAAATTGATAATTCATTTCAACTATCTATCATTCGTGCCAGTGCTGCGCCCCGAAGCCGAGGCAAGTCACGACAAAGCAAAGCTGGCCATCAAAGTATACAATCTTTACGTGTGTACAAGCGCAGCATCATTCAAATTAAAAACAGTGATGATTTGTGTTGCGCACGCGCTATTGTGACCGCTAGAGCTAAAGTGGATGCACACCCTCAATATAGTTCATTTCGTCATGGTGGCAAAATGCAGGAGAGAGCAGCGCAAGAACTTCAAGTGGAGGCTGGGGTGTCTTTAGGTCCTAGTGGCTATGAGGAACGTAAAACATTTGCGCAAACAGACGGTCTGAAAGACTATGAACTGCTCGTAGTAAACAGTCGTTTAAACTATCGAGTGACATCCTTTTCAAAAGATTCTAAAGACAAAAAGATTGTTCTTCTTTATGTGGACGGACATTATGATATCGTCACCAGTTTGCCTGGACTTTTTGGAAGTAGTTAGTTCTGCTACAAATGTCAAAACCCATACAGCACTAAAGACATACACAAGTGTCACAAAGCTGTATTGTGTCGACGCTGTCTGCAAGAAGGCTGTCTGGATTTTCTGGAAGCATTGAAGCAACGCCAGAAGGCCACACTCCCTTGCGTCGCCTGCAACCGATGTTTCTTTGGTACCACCTGTTTTGACGCTCACCGCTTCAAAAATACTCAAAACAAACCAGAACTTGTTATGAGTAAAACCGTTTGTGGCACACGACGTCGATGTCGCATGTGTCACAAACTAGAAGTAGGATGGTCGAACATTAAGGAACATCAATGCTACCATGACGAATGTCCATCTTGTAAGAATTATGTGGATTTACGCTTTAACACAAATGTGTTATTCAACGACTCAAATCACCCGCCGAACAGAAGGAAGAGGAACGACTGAAAAGCAAAAATGGAAACGTAAACATTCAAAACACAAATCACGCAAACGAGGTCCTGCTTCCAATGAAACTGGTGTGGAAACCGATGAGGAAAACGACGAAAAGAAACCACCTATTCTTGTTTTCTTTGACATAGAAGCAATGCAATCAAAAGAACAGCATGAACCGAATTTACTCATTGCACAAGTTGAAGAACGTGACACTATGCATCGGTTTGAAGGAACAGACTGTGTAAAGCAATTTTTGAACTGGCAACGGTTAGATACTTTGACCGAGAATGGTCAACAGCCCTTAACTGTCATAGCACATAATTTCCAAGGTTATGATGGGTATTTCTGCGTAAAGGAGTATCGGAAACAAACACGCCTGATAGATCGTGTTCTTAAGGAGGCTCGTGCCCATTTCTCAAGTCCACACCCTTTCAATTTTAATGGGCCATATCTTTTGTTGTAATGCATAAAAAGACAAGCCACTTTGCATGCAAACACACAATACATTGAACTTTATGGGAGTATAGGATTTGTTTACATCGGTGCTTCCATGGCAACGGAATGGTGATCCTCTGAAGTGATCCTTGCGAAGTTTCTCTAGATCAAGAGAAATTTTTGTAAAACCCGCTAGTGGACTAATTGATTAGACCATGGGCTTCAACTTGACAAAGTTTGAAAGAAATGTATGAGAGCGTTTTCGAAATTTTTAGGGATGAAGTTTTGGGGATTATAAATACAGTGAAAAACATACTATCGACATAATTGGCTAATATCTAAAGAAAATGATGCGCGATGGGGATGCAGTTTCATCTCATAGTAGTTTGATTCCATTTGAAATGGTGTGTGAAAAAATGACGGAGTTGCTTTGGCCGATTGCAAGAAAGAAGGATTTGATTAGCGTGCGTTAGCTGCTCTTGTTGCCATTTTTGTATGTAATTTGGTCTACGCCTACAAATGTGATGATAATTTGGAAACCGCGAGATACATTTTTTTAAAAATTTGACAATCTCGAGATTGGTCATCAATTTATGTGGCCTGCAAGTTTCAAGGACATTGAAGATTTGCAAGGCAATAAAATAGGGCCTCCAATGTTCCAATTTTTTCCCGCAGAGTTTGTGTTTACAAGTGAGCGTCCTCATTATTCACGGGTATTGTTTTCAAGTTTCATATGCACGTGCAAAACTATACAAAAAAATTTATTTGCATCGAACAGAACGCTCGATTGCTTTCCGAAGAATTTTCCGAAACATGCTAATAACTGGCTTGCGTTACGAATAACAATGACAACAGTACTGATGAAGACAACGTCGGAAACGTCACGTTTCATCAAGTGCCGGATGCAGAAATAACACATTTATGATTGTCTCACTCTGGTTATTTGTTGCAATCGGCGTAGCATCTGTTCCTTATTTAGATATCAAATAGCGCAAAGCAGAATTCTCAGCTAAAATATAAAGTTGTCACGCTGTTCTTGCGTGTGACATATTAAAGAAGCACTGTTTCTGCATTACGCTTATAAATTTCCAAATTGGGATATGTTCTTGTTGTCCTGTAATTTTAAAGAGACCCTCGGTATGGCTGCATTACAGCGTTATAGCGCAAAATCGAGTGCGTAATGTTATTACAATTCTCAAGCCAGCTTTTAGCATATTTCGGAAAATTCTTCGGAAAGCAATCGAGCGTTTTGTTCCGATGCAAATAAATTTTTTGCTAAGGTTTTGCACGTGCATATGAAACTCGAAAACAATACTCGTGAATAATGAGGACGCTCACTTGTAAACACAAAATCTGCGGGAACAAATTGGTTCATTGGAGGCCCTATTTTATTGCCTTGCATGTCTTCAATGTCCTTGAAACTTGCAGGCCATATAAATTGATGACCAATCTCGAGATTGTCAAATTTTTAAAAAAAATTATCTCGCGGTTTCCAAATTATCACTACATTTGTAGGCGTAGACCAAATTACATACAAAAATGGCAACGAGAGCAGCTGAACGCACGCTAATCAAATCCTTCTTTCTCGCAATCGGCCAAAGCAACCCCCTCACTTTTTCACACACCATTTCAAATGGAATCAAACTACTATGAGATGAAACTGCATCCCCATCGCGCATCATTTTCTTTAGATATTAGCCAATTATGTCGATAGTATGTTTTTCACTGTATTTATAATCCCCAAAACTTCATCCCTAAAAATTTCGAAAACGCTCTCATACATTTCTTTCAAACTTTGTCCAGTTGATGCCCATGGTCTAATCAATTAGTCCACTAGCGGGTTTTACAAAAATTTCTCTTGATCTAGAGAAACTCCGCAACTTGTGAATTTCAGAGGATCACCATTCCGTTGCCATGGAAGCACCGATGTAAACAAATCCTATACTCCCATAAAGTTCAATGTATTGTGTGTTTGCATGCAAAGTGGCTTGTCTTTTTATGCACTACAACAAAAGATATGGCCCATTAAAATTGAAAGGGTGTGGACTTGAGAAATGGGCACGAGCCTCCTTAATGGAGCCAAAATTTTTCATTCGTTTCATTGACTGTTTGTCTTTTTTTTCAAATGACCCTATCTGCTTTTCCCAAAACGTTTGGGATTTCAGAGTTAAAGAAGGGTCACCAAGAGTATGTGGGAGAGATGCCTACCATTGAAGTAGTATAGGAGGCACCGAATTAACCCCTTTTTTGAAGGGGAATGTCATTATTTTGAAGGGGAAGACATTAACGCCAGTGATGTCATAGTCTATTGTCTTGAACTCATGAATAAAATGCTGTGGTTTCTCATTAACATGCTGTGGAATAAATTTTCTGACTGTTATTGTTGTGGTATCTCATTAACTTGCGGTGGATTACATTAACGTAGATGACGTCATAAGCTATTGTCTTTTATCTCATGAATAAAATGCTGTGGTTTCTCATTAACGTGCGGGGGATTACATTAACGACCGTTATTGCTGTGGTATTTAATTACCTAGAATAACCAGTTCCAAAAACCGGGTTGGCAAGATTTCATCACAATGGCGCAATGAACTTGCCCAGACTTGCCCAGACTTGCCCTATTGTTTCCACCTAATTTTCTACGTTGATTGGTTTATCCGGAGATCTATTGTTGTTTTGTTATAAAAATATTAGAGACCGTGAAGCAGCCTCATTCTTACAACTGCCTTGCTGGCAAGGAATATTTTATTTCTCTCTACCATATTTTACTACAAGATGAATCCAAACATTCAAGTCGAATCGAGCTCTAAACCGCTTTTGACAGTAGATGAAGTTGAAAAAGTCCAAAGGCAAAAGATAGCTAGTCTTGTTGGTCATGTCTTCCAGCTTACTTATGCTGTGATGCTTGACATTCTCATCCAAGAAGAGAAAGTGAATCGCTGCAATGGTTGTGCTATTCAACACCCAAGTCAAAGGCAACACTCATGTCTCATGATGGATAGCGAAGATGCGTGGATGTATTACCGAGAAGATGTGGTGGAAAACATCGATTTCAACATCGTTCTGAAAACCGCCGAAAGTGTGTGCAGCGCTCTCGGGTTCAAGCTAGGTAAATCGTGGGAAACGTACGTGACCGAATTACCAAAGCTGCCTTGGACAAGTATGTACCTTACCTCCTTGGAACTCGAAGATTGCGGAGAAGATCTTAAAAGTCGTATCCTGTATACTATTTACTACGGGTCTTGTGGCTTGAAGTGCAAAGATTCCAGTGCTATGGAAATTGACAGCCAAGTTGAGGTTCAATGCCCTGAGACTGTTGTTAGAAAAGAAGAACAACCAATGGACCTTGACGTTGTAATTAATGCTATTCAAAACAAATTGTGTCTATAAAAGTAATAAAGCATGTTTATTTGAGTCAGTGTGTGTTTGTCTCTTTCTCAGTTAACATGGGTATAAGACCTTCCTCGCTTCGATTTCGTTTTGACCTATACCGCCTTGTAGCACAAAGTATAAGTTTTACTACACCTGAAATTATGTTATCGAAGGAGGGATTTTGCGATCTACCGGGGTCGAAACTGAGCAAGTTAAAACAACTCCATTCTGAAGTATTTACACAAGTTAATTGGGGAAGATTATTGGTATTTTTAAATTTTGCCGAACACTTAGGATTGACCGAGGAGGACTGGGAACGATTATTCCAGTTTCTCGTTCCCACTCTCACCCAGATAGGAGAATAGATATATAAGTGAGCACTGTGGAAAGAATAGTCATTTGAGTTCTGATCGTCAGAGAAGTCACTAGTGATGGGTTGCTGTCCACCTTCACCCTTCCTTGCACTAGAGAGAATTTTTAATCGCATTCGTTGCGTATTTGCTTGTTGTGGTGGCAAAGTCATTGTACAAAACTCTGAGTTCTGCGATGGAGAAAACTCTCGCCAGCATTTACCTCGATCCGAGTCATCCCGCAAGTTTCGGTGGTTTGGATGCTGTGTACAGGGCGGTCAAAGAGAAAGGAAAGAGCAAGATTTCTCGTAAACAAGTTGAAGATTGGTTGAGTCAGCAAGACGTTTATACGCTTCATAAGCCCGCGCGTAGACATTACAAGAGAAGTAGAGTCATTGTTCCCGGCATAAATGCTCAATTCCAAGCTGATTTGGTGGATGTTCAAAGTCTAAGTCGATATAACAAGGGTTACAAATACCTCCTCACTTGTCTAGATGTCTTTAGCAAGTATGCTTGGGTCCTTCCTTTGAAGACAAAAGAGGGTCAAGAGCTAGTCAAGGCCTTTCGAACGATTCTATCTTCTGGTCGCAAACCGCTTAAACTTCAAACGGATCAAGGCACGGAGTTTCTTAATCGTGTGTTCCTGAAGTTTCTTCGTGACAACAACATTGATTTTTTCACAACTAACTCGGGATTAAAGGCGTCGGTGGTTGAGAGATTCAACCGTTCTTTTAAGGGAAAAATGTACAAATTTTTTACTGCTAAAAACACACTTACGTATATAGATGTGCTACCACAGTTAGTATCATCTTACAATCATACCTACCATCGCAGTATTAAAATGAAACCAAGCCAAGTTACCAAGGCCAACGAAACCAAAGTATGGGAAACGTTGTATGGAGATGATGTAAACAAGCTTGTTCGTTTCAAATTTGCACTGGGGGATCGTGTAAGGATCAGCAAAACGAAGAGACTCTTTGAAAAGTCTTACCTTCCCAACTTTACCGAAGAAATTTTTACTGTGTACAAACGAATGTCGCGTCAAGTACCAGTCTATAAACTGAAAGATGATGCAGGGGAGATCTTAGATGGAACATTTTACGAATCTGAACTACAGAAAATTATCAAGAATGACGATGTTTATCGTGTGGAAAAGATCTTACGCAAGAGAAAGCGTAAAGGCTTAGTTGAATATTTTGTAAAATGGAAAGGTTACCCAGATAAATTTAATAGTGGGGTAGCGGAAAGTAATATTTCAAAGTTGTAAAAGGCATTGTGTGAATAAAGGTATGATTTTATATGAAATAGTTGTAGCGTGGTAAATTATAAAATAAGCCCTCCCTATGTAACAATATCATTTGACTTCTAGTCATCATGGAGGTAACACAGTTTTATCTACATCTCCCCAGTAATAGTAGTCTGGACAAATTTCCAAATAACACATTAACAGAGTATCGGGTTGGATTACCACAGACCATTAATCTGACAGGTGAATGGGAAGTGGCGTTAACCGAAATCCACTATCCACATAGCTGGAATAATGTTCAAGACTTTAGATTTTTCGTTCGGAATGAAAAACTCCACGGTATGTGGGATACCCTGATAATTTCACCAGGCCATTATCCTACCATTCAAGATATCCTTGCAAAAATGAAAGAGTCGATCGATAACGAACACCGTTTCAACAATGATGTGTCATTTTCCTATGATACTATCAGTTGAAAGGTGACCGTTCATGTGCAAAATAACTCCGCAGTGAATTTTGACAAATTCGGATATATGCTGGGATTTTCACCGGAACAAGTGATTTCAAAGACAACCAAGGGTCCTAGAGAAGTGGATTTGGAACACGGTTTTCACGATCTTTACATTTATTGCGATATTATTCAACCACAATATGTCGGAGACACACTAGTTCCCTTGCTTCGAATTATTCCCGTGGAAGGGAAAGATGGGGAACGAATCAGCAAATCATTCGTGCGCCCGCAATACGTACCTGTCAGCAGAAAGCAGTTCGAGACGATCGAAGTCAATATAAAGCGGGACACCGGAGAGTCTGTACCATTTGAATTTGGGAGAGTGTTGCTAACACTTCATTTTCGTCAGAGTCAACCTCCGTACTTTTAAAGAGTGACATGAAGAAAATTCATACGCCAAATCACAAGTTGTACGAACAATATTATTTAGATCAAGCAAAACAAAAAGGTGGAAATTTACCAGCTTTTCATGGAGCTCGATTTCAGCGAGGATATGGCTTAGGTTCCATATTTAGAGGTCTTTTTCGCTGGGCGGTGCCTCACCTGAAACAGGGCGCTAAACTACTTGGTAAAAAAGCGTTGCAAACCGGTGTCAATATTGCTCAAGATGTGATGGATGGAAAACAATTAAAAACGGTGGTTGGCAAACGAGCCAAACAAGCTATCAGTGAACTTGCTTCCCAGAATCCCTCGCAAGCGCAGTCAGGTGCGGGTCAAAAAGCTACAAAAAGGAAAGCACAGCCAAGAAAAAACAGTTCGCCACCAGGCAAGAAACGGAAAACATCTCCGCAGCAGAAGAAGCCCGGACAAAATTTGGAATATTTTTTTTCAAAGTAAGCATGGCTTTTGTTCATCACGAATCTCAAGAGTGTACGAAATCGGAACTCGATCTTTTCACGATTCCGGCTACACAAACATCTATCACCAAGGGACAATGGATTGAATATCATCCCCTTAGTAACATAACTGACAGTGGTCCGATCAAATTTAATGTCTCGGGAACTGGGGAAGAATATCTAGACCTAGCACGAACCCAGTTGTTTGTTAAAGCCAAGATCACGAAAGCAAACGGTACCGCTTTAGACCTAAACACAGAAGTAGGGCCCGTGAACCTTTTTCTCCATTCCTTGTTTTCACAAGTGGATGTGTCTTTGAACGAGCGACTTATTTCCCCATCAACCAATACCTACCCTTATCGCGCCATGATTGAAACGTTGCTGAACTATGGGGAAGAGGCCAAAACAAGTCAATTGTCCATGGCTATGTTTTACAAAGATACCCCTGGAAAGATGGATGCAGTTAATCCAGTGGCTGAAGATGCCGATGCAAACATGGGTTTAAAAGCTCGCTATGAATTCACGAAACAGAGTAATACGGTGGACATGATGGGACCGATACACAGCGATATTTTCTTTCAAGACCGGTTAATACTGAACGGAGTCAATCTGAGAATCAAGCTCAACAGAGCCAAGAATTCGTTCTGCTTGCTGTCATCAGCTGGAGGTGCCAACTTCAAGGTGGTTATCACAGAAGCAATCCTGTACGTTCGCAAAGTCAAAGTAGCCTCTTCCATTAGTTTAGGACATGCGGCTGCGCTAAAGCAAACGACTGCCAAATATCCGATTCGTCGAGTCGACTGCAAAGTCCTTTCCATACCACAAGCATTCAGTAATTTCACCCCAGATAATCTTTTCCTGGGTCACATTCCGAAGCGCCTAGTACTAGTATTGGTGGATACAGAAGCATTTAACGGTACTTACACCTCCAACCCCTTCAACTTCAAACACCACAACTTAACTCAAGTGGGTGTGTACGTGGATGGGGAACAAATTCCTCGGAAACCCTTGTTTCTCAAATTTGACGAGGCCGGTGGTCAGAATATTATAGCTGGATATCAAAGCCTTTTTTCCGGAAGTGGAAAGCTAGCCCAGGATACAGGCAATCAGATAAATAGAAGCGATTATGGTTCTGGTTACACCGCTTTCTGTTTTGACTTGTCCCCAGATCACTGCCCGGGTGAACATTTTGAGCTTATAAAACAAGGCAACCTTCGAGTCGAGCTTCATTTTAGTCAGCCACTTGCCAACACAGTGAACCTCATCGTCTACGCAGAGTTTCAAAACGTGATTGAGATCGACGCTAGCCGCAACGTTCTGTTCGACTACACAAACTAGAATGGATACCGTTCAACTGATGCTTATTTTGAGAAAGGATAAATATACCCGAGGCGTGTTTCAAGGAGTGTATCCTTCAGATAAACTACCAAACAGTGTTTCATCCTACCCAGCCCTGTTCATTGCCAATGTGGATACAAGTGACAAGCCCGGATCGCACTGGGTTGCGTTTTATTTCACCAAGGATCGCGAGGGAGAATTTTTCGATTCTTACGGATTACCGCCAAGCAATTATACTGGAACATTTACTGATTTCTTGAAAAGTAATTCTACCCAGTGGATTTTTAACTCTGTGACATTACAAAGCATAACCTCAAAAGTGTGTGGGCATTTTAGCTTGTACTATGCTTTATTTCGCTGTCGCCATGTTAGTATGAACACCATTGTACATAGGTTTTCTAGCAATAAACACCGAAATGATTTTCTTGTAAAACGCTTTATCGAAAAGCATTTCCCTTTAAGTCTAAAAAAGTATCATACCCATGTAAACAAACAAGGATCAAATGTACAATACAAAGTTCAGTAAACACACCATGTAATTTCCTTTCAATGTATTTTATTGAATGATCAAAATAAAGAAGTGATTACAATAAAAAAAATGTCTCTTGTTATAATCGTAACCAGCGAACGGCTTGAGGGCGTGGACTTGCGATCCTTCGCTTTTGCTTTTTCACGGGTGAGGAGGAAGGAGGTGGGGAAGGAAGCCAACGAGAGGGACTATTCGGAGTCTCATCTCTCACTCTTGCTTTAAACTCCCGGATGGTGCTCTGTCTTTGGGGATTGCGCACTAAGTTTTCAGGGACGTTCATTCGCGCCAGACCTCTCGCAAACACTGACCATCCAACAGGTTGAAATCCTTTGCGGTGGCGTACTATATCGTTGACTAAATCCACTACGTGAGACCCGGGTATCGGTTTGTTTTCGTACAACAACTCTCCTTTTTCATTCCACTGCAATGCATCTCGGTTTTGTTTTATTTTATCCAAGAGTTGTCTAGCCCCAGCTTTGTACATCTTAGGTACACTTTTCATGACTTCTTCTTCTACCGCCGTTGGTATAGTTTCCACCTCGGTGGTTGTCTCTTCAGTTTCTTCTGGTTTAGGAGTTTCCTCGGGCTTGGGGGCTGTTAGTTTAACTTGAAGTGGTTGCCCTTTTCTCTGATCGTAATAAGTCAGATAGCGCTGTAACACCTGATTGTACAGTCTCGCTTTTTCGTCATCATCTAGCTCTTTACTGGATAAAATCTGTCCCATTTCACTGTCTAAGTTTTTTAAAGTTTGAGTCACAGGTGGGGTTAATATCTGCTGGCGTTGTTGCAATCGTTCCAGGGTGTTCTCGGGAACGAGAATCATGCGCTTGGTATGATTCATTTAGGTAAGAATGGAGCTTAATACACGAAGCACGGGTGGTAACAAAACACTTAAAAAGTTTCCTCCGTGTTGGACCAAGATTTTCTTTTTCTTAGTAAGCGGTGTACTTTTTTCAGCTAGAGCAATCAAGGATTTCTTGTGGGTTAAAAGTTTTCTCTTGGCGAGTTTACTGACAGGCACAGTCTCTTTTAACACGTTGAGAACGCACTCACAAATGGTTCTTACTAAAGCGTCGTCGGCTACTTTCAAAATCGCTTTACGTTGAGCTGGAGTACACTTGGCAAGGAGTTTAAGAAAATCGTGGTTCTTTCTCAGTCGCTGGGCCATGCTCAACTGATTTATATCGCTGTAATGCAGTCTTTTTATACCTTTCGGATGTAAGCAAACTGAATCTCCCCAGGGAAGATGTTAGTTCGCAACCGGAAGTCGGCAGGTGTTTCCGGTTTAAGATCGCATAACAAATACCCATATGGCCTCTTGGTTGCATCTTGGAAGGCTTCTTGCATGTATTTTGTATGACCGGGAAACATCTGTTTTGCTAAATGAGTCACTTGACTGCTATCGCGTGGGGATTTGAACAGTACTAGATAGTGGCAGTTTAAGCTCATATCTCTTAATTCTTTTCCGCGGTGAAAGATGTTTTGCAAAATAAAGATGACACTCAAATTGCGGTGATGACATCCTTTCGTGAACAAATTGGTAATTCTGTGATCATTACTAAGTTCTTGCATCAAATCGTCAATGACCACAAGGTTTCGAATCGATGGATCTATCAGGGATTCTAAATCACTCGGGACTCCCTCCACAAAAGTAATGTTTGGAATACTCCTTTGCATTTCATCGTAGGCTGGTTGATAAATCCCGTAACACCATATAATATTTTCAGGCGCCCCATCAATCACGTCTTCTCCTGATTCTAATAAACTTTTAACAAATTGACTCTTTCCACAGCAGGTAGGACCTGCCACAAGCGCGGGGAAGGGATGTTTCCACCTCGGATCCATGATCACAACTGACTGATCAAACTGCGAACACTTTGATTTATTCCCAAACAGTCTTGGATGGCGTGTCTTTCCCATACACACGAACCATGTTGGTGTTTTGTAATTTAGCAAATTGTAGCCAATATCTCCGTTCGAGTTCGGATAAGTCATGTACTCGATTTAAATGATCTGCCAATCGAACCAGAAATTTTGACCCGCAATCAGGAACTGGGCAGTGTTTACATCTCCTTCGTACCATGTTAACCCTGTGAGAGTTTGATTTCAAATGAACAAATCTGTTTGAAACACGAAATTTATCGCTAATTTAACACGAAACGACAGTCAAAAACGCCAAAAGCGTCAAAAACGCCACATTTTAGCGTTGTGTTTTTCCCTGGGATCTCGCGTGTAGGTCGCGCGTCGGGACACGCGCGACCTCCCGCGTGTTGAGACATAAATCAAGCCATGATTAAATTCAGCCAACTTTGTTTATTTACAAATCACACACTTATATTTACAATCATTCAAAAACTATATCCTAAAACGATGAAACTCTATATACAATCTATATTTACAAAACTACTACATTTACAAATTAAACTTAAATATCTAGAGGCAGGGTGGTGACTCCATCTTCCAAGACTTTTCGTTTGGGGTAAAAGTAGGCAAAGCCATCCCGTACTTGTTCATAAGTATACATGCTGTTGTTGACTACTCGGAAACCCTTGTTCAATCCTGCACTACTCTGTTTGGTCAACAAAACTTTGAGATATTTCTCTTTGTTAATGTCATTGGTTTTCTTATTGATACCTTTACAACTGAATTTATCATAGGCACCAAAGCAATAGTAGGTTTTGCTACTGAGACCAATGATGCCCTCCCCTGACCACTCCTCTTTGAAGAGACCGGGTGTTCTCTTGTCATACGCTTTATGTTCTGGTGTATCGGTTCTTGGGAACCAGTTGGATTTCTCCCTCTCAAATTCCTCTTTTAGTTCTGGTTTCACTAAGCTTTCCACCGACGACCCCGAAATCGCAATATAGGCCGAGTCAGTGTCCATCTCACAGTACTGGAAATCGCTACGAGCTACATACTTATCCAGAAAATCAAAATAAAATTGAAGCATTCTTAGTTTTGCATATTGGTAAACAAAGAAACCGATTTGCATGGGAAGTTTTAACTTGATGGTTTTCTTGCACGATTGAACTTCGTATGTATTCTCGTCTATGGAGTCAATTTGTCTGAAAAATGGCGTGTTGATGAGTCTCGAAGCTTTGGTTTCCTCACAGAACTTGACCTCTCTGTGGCGCTCCTGGTCTGTAATTGTCTTTCCGTAACTTGAATTGCCCACCTAAAAAGCAAGATCGATATCAGTTTTCTATACGTCAAAACATGTTCCCACCCTAGTTTTCCCAAATGGAACAACAACTTACCAATTTCATCGTATCCGCAATGATGGCCTTGTTGGGATCAACATCCCCAGCACGCCTGGCGTCAGAGACAGCTTCTCCAAAGGGTTGAAAGCAAGGAACGGGTGTATACTCCACCACTTGGTAGATGTGAGTTACTTCCAATCCGTGGCTCAGGTACCATTTAATTAGGGGTGTAGCCAACAAGATCTTCTCACCAAAATAACTTCCGATCAGACTTCGTCTGGGCTGAGACATGATTTTCTGTTCCTCAGCAAAGGATTGCATGTAAGGTCCAATATCTTCTCTAGATATGTTTGTATTCTTGAAAATGGGTGGCATTTCTGCAAACTTGGGTTTTAGATGGTCAGGTACTCGGATGTCACACTCCACAACGCCAAAGAGGGACTCATTTCTTATGGCATTCAGGATTTGGTCTTGAGTCAGGTTCTTGTGGTTGTCAAGGGGTCGCTGAAACTTGGTGGACAGGAATTTCTGTACTGCTGGTGTCCTTTTCAGTCGGCGCCACTGACATTCCCACATTTCCTCGAGATTGTATCCCTGGTCTTTGATGTACTTTGAAGTATTTCTGGTCTCTTCCCTTAGCTCGGCCATGGGTTTTTTCCTGACTTCGTTCATTTCTTTTCCTTTCGTAAGGTGGCAATCATGGCCATGCCACCAGCATCCTTGAAACTGGTAGACTGTTTGAGACGGACCGTGAAAACCATCCACGGGGATTCGTCTTTCTCCAAAAGGTTTTTCTGTATCGTTCATTTGATGGCGTATGTGAATTCCTCCTTCTTTAGCCTTCCATTCCAACCACTCCGTTGCCATCTTGGAGGAACTTTCTCTCTTGAAGCCTGTTTCTTCTCTTCGTCGCGTAAATGATCCAGTCGGCATATCTTGCATGATAGCCCAGAGATAGAGTGCGTTTGCATCGTAGCCCACGATCTTTTGGCACATCTTTGGTTCTTTTCCTTGATCTTCCATCTCTTTTTCTCTAATCTTGGTCTTCCCTGCCTCGTGATATCGATGGAAGATGATACTAGGGCCACCCACCATATTTTTCTTGAAGAGATAGTACAAATCTTTGTTTTTCTCGTCAAATAAGGAGAAGAAGATACCGGATTCCAGGGTGGTGAAGAGGTACGTCAAAGTGACTCCGGGAATAGAGATGCCTTGTCTTAACATGTCAATGTTCTTGTCTTTCCAGAACGCGCACATCTTTTCCAGGGCCTCGCAAAAGGGTTGCACATCTAGGTTGTTATACCAAATCAGGAAATCTTTAAATGTCTGCATGTTGTTTTCAGACCACACTTGTTGGCAGTACTGGTACTCTTCATCAGATATATTTTCGTTTTTAAGGGACGAGAAGAAGGCTACGTGAGGTGGAAGCGTAGTGTGTTGTAACTTCTGCAGAGAATCCATCCATTCATATGGGAAGAAACCTTTGGTTTGTGGACATTCGTAAGCTTTGAGAAACTTATTGTAACTGAACCCAGGCGCCAGAAAGTTGGTGACATCCAGGAAACGGAGATGTGGGGTCTTCAAGCACATGAAGTTGTTGTTGCGTTTAATGGTAAATTGAACGCCTTCTTCTTGGACCAGGACAGGAAACAGAAATTCTTTGACCGCATTCAAGTCATATTTGCCAGAATTGAAGCCTAGGACAGGTAGTTCTTGCAGATATTCCTCAAATCTCTCTCTCAGTTTCTTCAAGGGGTGGTCTTTTCTCTTCTGAGGTTCAGGGCTGTTAACGTCTGGTTTATCTTCGACATACTCTTCATCATCACTCTGGTTCTCGCGTTCGCGATCTAAAGCTCGGTAAAACGAGGCACCTTGCTCACTTTCCACTTCATCATCCAGAAAAGCACAATCTTCTTCCGTCTCAGATTCTATGTCTTCTTCTTCATCATCGCTCTCCATAAGATCTTCCCCTTCATCGTCACTATCTTCTTGGGTGCTGTTTTCTACTGTGGTGTGTTTGGAAGATTCACCCGTTTCTGATTTTTGCTTGAGGTCTTCAAGCTTTTGGTCTATAGCTTCAAGTAGGAATGAAAACTCTTGCTTCATGAGACGACAACTTTCTTCACTGATTTTGACGAGGTAGTCTAACATCTCTTTGACGAACTGTTTGGAGTCCCCATCTGACACAAAACACTTGGGTTGGTCATAGTCTGGAACATTGGAGCAGACACTGACACTTAGAGGGATATGCTTGGCGTTCCAGGTGAGTTTCTCTGTATCGTCGAGACTGGTGTGGGGGTTGAACATGCATTCAAAGTCGAAGGTCGCTCTGTATGGAAAGTACTTTAGTTGTTCTGGAATGGTGAAGCCTTCATCTTCGAGCAGCTGAAAGATGGTGGGTGGTGTCTTGTACGCACCACCAGGAAATGCGTAATGAACCTTTGCTTCGCAGGTTCGCTCGTGACGATGTAGCATACCCACATGCTTCCAGAATTTGCCACATCGAGAGCAGCAGTAAGACTTGGCGTAATGCTTCATGTTTTTGATGTACGAAAAGTGATTTTGGTACAGGTTGAGGTAGAGGGCACTTGGATAATGGGAAAGGGAACGGTGAATCAGCTGAGCGGCAATCTCCGGCTTGGAATCATCATCCTCTTTCTGTTCATTGCCGTCATCTTCCTCTCCATCGAGTTTCGTGGGCTCCAGAGAATACACAAAGATGTTGACTTCATACAGTTGCTCGAGATCATGGAGTTCTTTGAGCTTCACCCCACAAAACTTCTTTTTGTCCAGTTGGGTTTCGCGATATATCTCGTAGTAATGCTTTGCGTCTCGCTCCAGATTTTTAGGATGGCAACCATTATGGAGAGCCAAGGCACGGAAGAAGCAAAGATTGTCGTTGTATACTGTACCAGTCCGTGCATTACGGTCCAAAGGAACGATTCCACGATTTTCTACAATGTAATGGGGTAAATCGGTTCCACGACCAATGGGGTGACCTCTGATCTTGGTGATAAAGAAGGTGATGTTCGTGACTGTATCCACCACCCATTTAGAGTTGGGGCGACGTTGGCGTACCCATTCCAAGACATCAAGGTTTTGTAATGCGTCGCGGACTTGCTGGAGATCAGCAGCGGTAGTGATTTGGAAAGGTTCTTCGAATACTTGTTCGTTGTTTCTGGAAGCATAGTAATACTGGAGTTCACCTGTCTCGTTGTTTCTCAGAATAAACCCAAATGACACGTTTAACTTGAAAACTGTGGACTGGTCGATGAAGATCTCGTCCAGGTAGTTTGAAATCTCCTGAGGTTGGAGGGACGACAGACGATAGTTGTACCAGTCCAGGAGTCTGTTTTGACGGTTAAATCGAGTCCTTATTTGATGCCAGTTGCGACGGTACTCGGAAGCAACGCTTTGCTGGTCTTCAGGAAGGTTAGTCAAGGTTCTAGGGTCTTCCTGCCAGCTGGAACTTGAAGTTGCTTTTTTCTCGATAGGATTGGGCTTCACTTTCTTGGGTTTTGGCTCTGAAAAGGAAATAATAAAATTAAGAAAACCCTTACGTCTAATCCCAAATACAAGACCTGTCCAAGCTTCATTGTTTAAGTTAGATAAAAGGACTAATCTCTCACACAAAAGACTTGTTCAAACATGCTCTATTGTTTAACCTAGTCAGATTAGCATACGACAAACCCGAGTTCCACTTCACTGATCTTTCACCTCAAATTTGAGTGGGATTAACTCTCCAAAGAAAAGACTTGTCTCATCATGTCTAAAATCTATTGTGTTTAGCCTCTGAACAAGGGCAAACAAATGACGTGTTCGAAAATACCCTAGCCTCTATTGTTTAACCTACCCAGATTAGCATACGACTAATACGGTGTAGCTTTCAAACAAAAGACGTGTTCCAACATGCCCAAGCATCTATTCTGTTGCTTCATGCAACTAAAACATTTGCATACGACTTATCCTTTACACAAAATATAATATTATCTCAGTAAAATACAGCAGAAACGTTTGCTTCTTACCTGTGTCTTCTTCGCGTGGACGTTTTATAGTTGTAGAAGGTTTGGTGTGAGCTGCCTTCTGATGTGCACGGAATGGAGCCAGGTTAACAAATGTCTCTCCGCAGGAAGAACACTGGTACTCGCGCTGAGCTCCTCGGCGCTCGTGGACTTGTTTCTCGTGGCGTTGTAAATTTGATTTTTGATGAAACGACTTGCCGCACTTTGAACACTGATGTTGTTTTTCCTTGAAATGGGTCTTTTCATGACGCTTTAATTTATCTGGTCGAGTGAAGACCTTTCCACAAGTCTCACATGCATGGCGAGGCTTTTTAGCGGGGTACATGTCTGCATCATCCTAAAGATAAAATATATGGTATAAACACCTGAATAACCTCGGTAACCACCTAAAATAATGCAGTGAAACGTACCTCTGCTGTTCGTTTTCTGCCAGCTCCATTCTGTAGTTCTCTAGTACTCTGAGGAAAAGAAAAGCGGTTAAATTGAAAACTCTACTTGACTACAGGGAGTACGATTTCATTCAAATTACCAAGAATTAGAGAGCACATACCTGTTGTGGGGTCTCAAACTCTTGCTCCCAGTCATCCCATGGCTCCAACATTTCAGAAGGGATATCGGATGAATCAAGAATCTTCAACAAAAATAAAATAACATTTCGTTAGGGAAAAATGACACCATAAGTAACAAAATAAGAAATAAACTAAATACACAAACAACCTACTTCTTCGGGGATTGATAACGCCATCATTCGATCCAAAAGCTGATCACTAGGAAAATCGCTATGCCAGATGAAATTTTCAAACTGTTCCAAAGTGGTGAACTGGTTGAGATCTAACGCTTCTCGAGTCTCGATTAGTGAATGATACGGTGGACAGCGCGAGAGCTTTTATGCTTACCAAACAATAGATTGTGAAACCGGAAGGAACCCAGTCAAACTGGTTACACTAGCCATCACCGCTTATAACGTCATTGAAAATGTGTCTGTCATTACCAAATAAGGTGATACAAGTGTACATCATCTCCATCACCTCCACGTAAGGCGTTAATGAGATTCCACTTCACGTTAATTTATTCCACCGCACTTTAATGAGATTCCACAGCATTTTAATGAGATTCCACAGCATTTTATTTATGAGATAAAATACAATAGCTAATGACGTCATCTACGTTAATGTCTTCCCCTTCAAAATAATGACATTCCCCTTCAAAAAAGGGGTTAATTCGGTGCCTCCTATACTACTCATTGATTATTACATTTCTCAGCACATGTCAGTCAAGGGGCGAAAAGAATTTGAAGAATGGTACAAAGAAAAGAAACAGAACGGTCAATCCTTTGACTTTCGAGAGGGGTTGATTGCTTACTGTGAATCTGATGTACAACTCTTGAAAGAAGGCTGTTTGACTTTCAAAACTTTGTTTGAAAATATTTCAGGCTTTAACCCCTTCACAAAGATGACGATTGCTTCTGCGTGTAATGCAGATTTTCGCATGAACAGAATGGTCGAGGGAACTTTAGCCAATGAACCTTTAATGGTTGGCGTGGCAACATGAATAAATCCCATGTTGCTCTACCATCAGATCCAAGAGGGTGAGGAGATTCGGAACGTGGATTTTACAAGTTTATATCCTTTTGTCAACAAAACAACAGAATTCCCTATCGGTCATCCTGAATTTATCAGCAGTCCCGATATGTCACAGTGGAACGACTACTTTGGACTGGATCGCTGTACGCTTCTACCTCCATACAATTTGTACCACCCCGTGCTGCCCTATCGTTGTCAAGGCAAGCTGGTCTTTCCGCCATGTCGCAGCTGTGTTGAATCCGAAATGGTCAAGCCTCTGCTAGAGCGTTCGTTTTGGTGCCGCCATTCACCCCAAGAACGCCAATTGACTGGTACGTAGTGCACGCCTGAAATAAACGAAGCCTTGGTAATGGGGTACGAAATCATCCAACTGCATGAAGTGTGGCATTTTGAAAAACGGTCGTGTGACCTGTTTAAAAATTACATCGACACCTGGCTGAAAATTAAACAGGAAGCTGGCGGATGGCCCGAACACGTAGGTACTGACGAAAGCAAGCGCCATGCCTATCTCCACGATTACTTGGAGCACGAAGGCATCCAATTGGATTACTGTCACGTACAGAAAAACCCTGGTTTGCGTTCTTTAGCAAAAAATGATGTTAAATAGCTTTTGGGGAAAGTTTGGCCAGCGACCCAACAAGACACAAGTCCGTCAGTTTATTGACCCTGTCGTGTTTCATCAGCATTTGGAAACAGATACTTACGAAATTCAACAAGTGTCTGTCATTGACGAAGACATCGTGGAAGTTTATTACAAACACCACGAAGACGATGTCCCTCTGTCACCCAACCTGAACATCTTTGTGGCGTGTTTTACCACCTGTCATGCCCGTCTTCATCTGTACCAGACCTTAAAGAAACTACAAGAGCGTGTTCTCTACATGGATACAGACAGCGTCATTTACCTGCACCGTTCCAACCAATACAACCCTCCCCTGGGTGATTATCTCGGTGAATTTACCAACGAGCTAAAATCGGGAGATTTCATTACAGAGTTTGTCAGTGGCGGTCCAAAGAATTATGGGTACCTTACAAAAGAAGGCAAGAAAGAATGTAAAGTTCGTGGTTTCAAATTTAACTGTGAAAGACAACAACAACTGAATTATGATTCGCTTCGCGACAACCTCCTGAAAGAAATTCAGAAGCCACTGACAAAACCGAGGGAGTGCCAAATTATCAACAGTTTTCACATTGTGCGCGAGACTAAAACAGCTAATTTATTTACCTTTCCATAATATAAAAGCTATAAGCTCGTTTTTGATACCTTTCAATCTTTTCCTTATGGTTTTGCTGCTGCTCATGTATAAATAAGCGATGCAAGGTCAACAGACCTTGGCACACGTTCCCAATTGTAAATAGATATATTTTCTGTTAACCCAAAGGGACGTCTGGTCAATAGGACTTGACACACGTTCCCACTTGTAAAATAGGATTATGATCGATATTATATGTACAGTGAAACTAAACATTTGTGTGATATCTATGATTTCAATCCTAACCGCTTATCAAGCATGGGAGGACTATAAAAAGAGACTAGAACTGTCGTAAACCATCAGTTATCATCATGAACTCTTCTAAAGAACGTCTCATGCAATGGATTTTTGCTCAAATGGGAGAGGAAGGAAATGTACTTGTCCAAACCTTGATTTCTTCAGAGGACTTTCAAACCAGTTGTCCTGAGTTGTCCTGACCAGTTGTCCAGTTGTCCTAGCTTTCCTAGAGCGGTGTAATGGACGCGTCACATCGTTTCATCGACGTCGCGTCCCTTCGTGGATCACTTTGCTACGTATGATGTTTAAACTGATATGGACGCAATGTAAACTATAAAAGTCTACACCTCACAGAATCTGTCACAGTTTAAACAAAACGAAAAGTTACGGACAGAACTTAAAGACAGTGAATGGAAACGTTTATGGATACTAGCCGTCATGTACAAGATGAAAGAAAAAACAGAAAGTGTCCTGCTCACGGATGCTGCCATGTATTCGAACCGTCATGTCATGTATCGGACCCGTCTGAGTCAACCTGTGTTGGATTTATTTTCAACCAAAGCCATCGAGTTTGATCAATTGTTGAGTCAATTTCACGATTTGGCGTGCTTGTATGGGGAGGTGAAACCTTTGTTTAGTATGGACGACCTCCAGTTTTGTTTCAAGATGTTACGAAACAGTCCGGACTGCTTTGAACCGTACATCCTCTTATTTGGGTGTGTCATGGATCTAAGGGGCGTCCTTGTATATGAACACGTGAATTACTCACGAGCAAATGGATCACCTAATGGGGTGGGACCGAGACATAGACTCCAGGGAATCGACGTGGTTTGTTAACTTGTCCTTATTTGGACACGGCGTCGTTTCTTTGTTTAAGAATCTGACTTATCCTTTCACTTTCAAACCTTAAATGGACAAGACGTCGTTTTATTGTTCACATTGTTTTGACCATACTTGGACATAGCGTCGCGTCGTTTTTTCTGCTTCAATTCACTAAACCGATACTGTTCTAGAAACATTGTGCTATTGTTTGACTTAATATATAGTGAGTGTAATCAGTCTAAGAACATTATTCAGTTCTCCATGTGCAGACCATTCGCATCTCCAAAAGAGTTTGATATGTCTATCTCTTACGAATACGACAGTTTGACTCCTGCTCGTTATCCTGACAAAAATGTCAAAAAGAACAAGAGCACAAAGAAAGGAAAAAAGCCCGCTAAAGATGAGAAACCAACTGAAAACAAAGTGACGCTTGAACCTGTCTTGGGAACTATGCAAACGTTGACAGCCATAGGATCGACTGACCCACTGACGTCAAAACCTTTGCAAATGCTAGAAGAAGGTGAAATTGTTGAAGACGAATTTGACCCAGAGAAGGCCTTAGAGGAGATTCGACAGAGCAAAAAAGACCAGTATCAAGAGCAACAGAACAACGAAAGGGAAACACACATGAAACGTAAGGAGTGTGACCTGTTTGACAACAACAAGTCCTCGACTGAGGAGATACTCAAGCTGGCAGAGCAGTTGCCGGATGAACTGTTGGAACCCCCTACGTTCTATTGTCCTTTTCACCAAAGAATGTTGGAAACCTTTATCTCTCTGCAAGGAGACAGCTACCTGCATTGCAGCCAGCCCCAATGTGTATTGTTTTGTCGTAAGGATGAAGTAGAAGCGTACATCAAAGCGACAAACGATTTGCACTACAGCGTCCGAGTTATGCTATTTACATCTACGGTGAAAAACAAGAATTTGACCCTACGTCTGAGCCACAGTGAGAAAAACCCTGGTCGTTTGTACTTGACCTGCCATGATCCTGGCACCAGATTTTTCCAATGGGGCGACGAACTGCTGACAGACGACAATCGGTTGTGGTTGTATGACGAAAAGTCTAAAGCCACCCCTCCGTATCGCGTCAAAGATATCAGGCAGTACTGTAACCCTCAGTTCAAACACAAAGCTCCCATCAAGTTTGCTCCAGTCAAGCGTCCTCTGGAAGCCAATCGTCAAGTTCTGAGGTATGTCCAGAAATGCACGCTAATGATATTCATGCTCTTTATGATAGACATCATGAAGTGTCCCCTAGACCTAATTCTCACCTAAACACAAGCAATTGTCTAAAACATGAAGTCATATGGAAATTACAAATAATTGTGTGTAATATGAAGTGCCCAAGGTCCGAGTTACGTGCATTTCTGGACATAAGTGCAAGTTCTCTATAGTGATCTATACCAGCCATCACAGAAACGGATCAAATTGGGAGAAAACTTCGTCATGACAGATTCCGGAAACAAAATAGTTAGTCCTAACGAGTTTCGTGGCTTGGTTTACACCCCTGAACTCGATGCTTTGTGGTAAAAGATGAAAGAAGAGAGTCGACCGCCATATGATTTTAAGCTGCTCAAAAAGAATTACCAGGAAGCGATGAAAGACAAAGAAATCTATTGGCATCCTAGGATTTGAAGAAAGAGAATCTTTTTTTTCAAGTAGAATGAATAATGTAATGTAACAGCTGTTTTGATTTTGTCAATAAAGGTATAAAAAGAGTCAAACTTTGTGTATCATTGATTGTGTTATGGGATTGAAAGGTCAATATGAAGACCCCAGTGTCAAGGGGAGTTTAGGTGGAGTCCAGCGATTTGCTCGAGCCCATGGTTTGAAACGTTCTCAAGCCCAAGATGTTTTACAACAAAATCTTACCTATACCCTACACAAACCACGACGTAAACGCTTTCAGACCTTACCGTTATGGGTCTATGGGATCGATCAACAATGGGCCTCAGATCTCGTGGATGTACAAAAATTAAAACGATGGAATGGAGGCATGAAATATCTGGTGACCGTCATTGACATTTTGTCGAAACATGCTTGGGTTCAACCCATCCGAGACAAGACCGGTAAAAGTGTTGTGGCTGACTTCAAAAACATTTTCAAGAGCGGACACCAACCACAACGACTTCAAACGGACGCTGGCAAAGAATATTATAGCAAAACCGTTCAGACATTTTTAAAAAAATAAAGGCATTCATCATTTTAGTACGCATGGCGATACGAAACCAAGTGTATATATATAGTCCCTTGGCTCCTATGTGGAGCATAGGTCGTCCACAATTTTCCTCCATTGCTCTCTGTCCTGAGCCTGTCTTTCGATTTCTGTCCAACGCAAGCCTATTTGCCGTAGTTCTTGTTCAGCAGATCGTCTCCAGTTGTTTTTGGGCCTGCCCCTGTTTCGCTTGCCTTGGGGATTCCAGAAGAGTGCTTGTTTTGTCACGCTGTTCTGAGATTTCCTTAGCGTGTGTCCAATCCATTTCCACTTCTTTCTTCTGATTTTGGTCTTCATCTTCTCTTCCTGAGTTTTTGCCAATAGATTTTCATTACTGATGATGTTCGGCTTTCTTACACCAAGGATGTGTCGTAGGCAGCGGTTTGTGAAGGCTTGAATTCTGTCTGTGATGTTTCTCGTTACTCTCCAAGTTTCAGCTCCGTACATCAAGACTGTTTTTATCTCGTTAATGCGCATGCGCATTAAGCGAGATTTCGGAGTCAGTCACGAAAAAAGGGACAAAAGTTGTTAACAAAATTTTGTGGACTTTTGTCCGGGGGGGTTTCTTCCTTCTTCTTTATAGAAGCTATATTAGGGCATTGAAGATATGAATGGTTAAACCGGTTAGGATTTCAAGAAGGGCGTCACATACTGCACCTAAAATTTTTGGGGAGCACCCCCGGACCTATTGTTAATTTCCCTAGGGTATTGGGATGTCAGAACTTGTCATGAACTTGTCATATCTCGCATTACGTTACCGCAAAGGCATTAAGTTCTTCTTTAGTTTCGATATCTCACGTTACCTATCAGCTTCAATCATTTGTCTGCTTTAAAAGGGTAAAAATAGGTCAAATGCGTTTTTTGGCAAACGCAGTTTGAGATCTTCACGGTGTATTTTTACGAATGGCGACGTTTTAAGAAAGTTAAATGGGACGGGAAAGTTTGTGTTTTAATATGAGCGATATGGCAGAGCAAAATTTGCGTGTGTTCTATTTTTGAAACATTGCTATTACGGTTTGATTATGCAATAGTATGGAAAAGACGTCATAGTTTTGTTGATTTAGCTACCTTGCACAAGAACATTTTGCGGATTGTCCGACTGAATTTGTTTTGCGGGAGGAAATTTTTGCGGGTCGCGGAGACAGCTAAAATTTCTAGTTCTATTTGCAATTCTTCGACGACCACAAAGTGATTACAGTGGCAGTAAAGCTCACTGTACGCGGGTGGCGGCTTAGAATTTTAAACATGAACGCTTATCAGCATAAGTGGAAAAGCGTTATTTCCTGAATTATTCCAGTGCTCTCACGCAAGTATGAACCTACCTGCCGTGATCTATCAAGAAACGAAACATAATTATTATCAATTCGCTGTTCTGACTCAAATGAGTTCAAATTTTATATTCAAGTTCCGATGAATTTCATTGCATTCTCAAATGCTTGTTCATTTGGCTCGGATGGTTTTATGCCGGTGGATTTTCAAGATCAGTTGCTTATACGCGCCACACTGTGAAAGAAATTTACGGGAAAGTTTAAAATTTTAAAAGATTTTGGTCTATTCTCTTGCCAAATAATGCCATTTCAATGTAATCGATTTTTGTTACAGTTAGTGTAAACTTTGAGTTCTACGAAGGGTTCGAGTTTAATCAATTTTTGCATAACCGAAATTCAACTGGATAAAAATGTACGACGATAAGTCGTGCACTTGTAATAAGCTGAGCGTGCAAGGCCTAGCCGTGTGGTTTTAACGCAATGAGAAGTTCGTAGACAATATAATAATTAAGGCCTTTAAAAATCAGTTGAAATCATTAATTCAAATGGATGGACTCAATACCTATTTAGTTTACTCTTAATTCAAAAGATAAATAGTATTGAAATATTTATGAAGAGGAATTTAACCGTTGCAACCCCTTAAAACTGTACTTATCTATATCCTTGGTGCACTGTATTAAATTTTTCTTAATAGGTTTTTAGAAGACTTACCTTCTACTTGCAGCTGAAAAAGCTAGGCCTAAACGTAGCAGTCGCTAGACTGTCAAAAATGCCAACGAAGGTTTTAGCGAGGCCGTACAAGGTGGGCGTGGCCTTGGAGGTCAAATAACCAGCACTGTGTTCGAAATTTTAAAGGGAGGATTGTCCGAAGGATTGCAAGGTTTGAGACAATCTCACAGTGTAGGAGATTTACGAACCAAGCCATTACAAGGCTTTAGAAAGGGAGCCACGCGTGCAGTCAAATGAAAACTAACAGAATGCGCACTACAAGAAGGTGGCAAACAATTAGCTAAACGAGCCAAGAAAACAGTGGTCCGGCAGATCAAGGAACGAGCCCCAAAGATTGTAAGGGATTTGTTTGCCACAGTATGATTATTTATTCAAGACCAAGGCGTATGCGTGGAGACAAAGGTCCCAAATATCGAATGCGTGGAGAACGAATCGACCCTTTTCTGATAAAAGCCCTGAAGGCAGGATATAAAAGTGTGCGCTCTCGAAAGCCACAACACAGACGAAAACGTAAGCGCTGAGGATACAAGCTACAGTAGCACACCCACGCTCTCGCAAAATGATAAATCCTGCTTTGCAGGTGTTTCAAGTGCCACCCACAGACACGAGCACTAATGGATACCGTATGGTCACCATGTATCCGCTCAACACGGGTGTACACCCCATGCAATTTGTGGTGCCTGCCCTCAATGAATATGTGGATTTGAATCGCAGTTACTTTACTATGAAATTAGCCTTGAAAAAATCAGATGGCAGTAATATCGTCAACGCGACCAATCTTTGGGGTATTGATTAGTCATCAAACCGACACTTATGCTTACAAAGCTTACTTGGAAACCCTGCTCAATTATGACAAGCAAGAAGCCGAGACGATTCTCAAACCTCAAGGATGGTATCAAGCTATAGATTTCCCAGCACGGTGGACAGCCAACAACATTGATACGACCAGTAATACAGAAGCAGGTCATGTTGACTATCAAAGACTGACAGCGAATTACAAATCAGCCCTGGCTTTGGCGAAAGCAGAAAAAGCGCATTACATTGACGGAAAAGAACACACGCTTCAGATGGGTAAAGTGCTGGTGCCAAATGTGGAGATTAAAATCCGCTTTTTCTTCAACTCGGCGGACTTTTTTATGGATGGTGTGACTGATAGGGGGCGACTGAATCAAGACGACCTCAAGATCACTTTTCATCTCTGTCAGCTTCGACTGAGTGACAGTATCTACAAAGAGTTGAGTGCCGCGCCGCCCGTCACAACAAAAGACAACTTGCCACTTACCCTGTAGTACGCAGTGAAATTCGGGTGTTCTCCCATCCTGCCGATGTACTAGAATTTGACGAAGGGATTTTGTTCCAAGGCAGAATTCCTGACCGTTTGATTGTGGGTCACACAATCGCACAACAATGTGTTTAACGGAAAGGTCGATTATCACCCGTTTGCTTTTCAAAAGTTTGGAGTAAAAAGCATTCGACAGCTAGTACGTGGCGAGGAATATCCTTATGAGACACTGGAGTTGAATTATAATAACGGCAATAAAGATTTGGCAGGTTACTTCCGTTTTCTGCAAGCCAGTGGAGCACGGAGCAAGAAACAAACCAGTATGGTCACGCCCAGTGAATGGGGTCAAGGCAAAAATGGAACCCTGTTATGTTTGACAATGTAGCGAATGGGTCTGCCGACAGTCCCTATCTGAACCCCAAACAAGAAGGAGAAGTCAGGGTCATAATTCAGTTTGGAGAGGCCAACAACCACGTTATAAATGTGGTGATGTATGCTGAGTTTGAAAATACTCTGGAAGTGCATCCTAACGGGGCTGTGCTTTACGACGTGTACCGCCGTTAACAAGCGACATGGAGTTTGTAATCTTTAGCAATGTGCAACTAGAACACTTGGCAAGACATCATCCTAAGTTGGGAACTTATTTTGTAGGTGTGTTTCCTGCTGACCGTTTACCACCTGTGAAGAAAAGAAAATCTGAAGCTTACATTGTCAACACAGACCACGAGGACCAACCCGGAATGCATTGGCTGGCGTTTTGGACTCATGATGGGCCCTGTGAAGTCTTGGACAGTTATGGCTTAGGCTATGAATTTTATGGTCAAGCTGACATTGAATGTTGGATCGAAAGTCAGTGGGATCAAGTACAGACTAACCGCAAGAGTTTACAAGCCTTACAGTTGATGAGCTGTGGACACTATTGTTTAGCTTTTTTAGTGGATCGTAGTGAAGGAAAATGGTTTCAAGAGTTTCTAAATCAGTTTTCCGAGCATGATTATGTACTTAATGATTATCGAGTAGGACAACGCACAAAAGTCATGGTTCAAAATGATGTAAAATGGCATCAACTGTCTTACTTGGAGCATCACCAGGATAATAAACGAGATGTTGTAACAGAGTTGATAACAAAAAAGCAATAAAAGGTCGTGCTCACTTGAAAAACTCTGTGTGTGTGTGTTGACGATGGCTTTTCAATTTCATTGCCCTTCAAGCATCCTTGTTGTCGGGCCTTCGGGCTCAGGCAAAACGGTGTTTGTAACTCGCTTGCTACAACAAGCCGACGAGTTATTTCAAAAACCTCCCAACGAGATTTGTTATTGTTATGGCGCTTGGCAAGACGGGTTTAAGTCTTTACAGCGACAAGGTGTAACGTTTCACGAAGGTATCCCGGATTTGTCGCAACTTAAAAAATAGTTTCCAAAAGGCGGCGTCCTTTGCTTAGATGACCTCATGGACGAAGGAGGCAGTGACAAACGTGTGTTGGACTTGTTTACTAAACATTCCCATCACAATAATGTGACCGTACTATACTTGGCACAAGACATGTTTCCACCTGGCAAATATGCCAAAACTATTAATCGAAACGCTCACTACATTGTGGCCTTTAAAAATCCACGTGATCAATTGGGATTTAAAAATTTGCTGATTCAGTCATTTCCGGACAAGTGGAAAGATATACTGAGACAATTTCAAGAACTGACTCAAACGCCATTTACCTACATGGTAGTGGATCTCCATCCGGCTTCGGACGACGCCTCTCGCTTGTACAGTCACATTTTAAAAGAAGACGGTTGGACGCAAGTGTATAGGAAACCATGATATCCTTTCACAATGCCTTGGCACGAGAACAAGCCAGAATTCAAACAAGTTCAGAAAGTGTCGTTCTTTTCCCATCAATTTGCCACTCATGGCCAAGAGGATATAACCATTACACCTCCACAACAGTCTGTATCACTTGTTTCAAAGCGTCATCATGAACGGAGCTGCGGCCGAGCCTTTCTGTGTGACTCAGACAACTATTCTGGATGTCAACGACCAACCGCTAAACAGTAATGTGACTCTCACCGTGATGGATCCACGAGTGAATGTCCACATCGAATATGAAACCCCTGGTCAAACCAAAACCACCAAGAAAAAAACAGCAAAAGAACACTACCAACATACCCGTTGTGAGTATTTTGGTTGGCAGCCAGGTCAAGATCGTTACTGGTGGAGTCACTGCATGAAGATTGAAAACGAGACGAAAACGAGATTTTACGTCTTACGAAGTCAAAGAGAAGGCTATAAAAAGAAAGCGTCAACCAACCTCTTAAACCACTGAAGTTGAAACGAAAAAGAAAACACGGGACAAAGCTTTAAAAAGGAAATGACAAACAGAGACGAGTTAAGAGAAGGCGAAAAACGACTCCACGAAGACGAAAAGCTTACAGTCAAAAAGAATTTAACCATCTGAAAAAGCAAACAGGAGGACTATGTCCTTTACTCATTCCTGCTTTAATAGCCGCAGGAAAAGCCATTGCTGCAGGTGCTGTGAGTGGAGCGGCCGGCTACGGGGTGAAAAAAGCGTTGGACGCAGCCACTAAAAAATGAAACGAATTAAAAGACGAGTCCCTTTTTTGAAAACAGTGTTACAAGAAGCCCAGGGTCATAAACGACAAGAATTACTTCGACACGCCAACTCAGATCAGGTTAATGCTGTCAGCGAAATCGTATCGAATCTACTGAAACAACGGTTGCGCGTGTCTCCTGAAATTGTTCGTCATTTAAAACCACATCGTCAAACGTTGAGAAAGCTGAGCAAGCGTCCCACTCTATTAAAAAGCGACGCAAGATTATGATACATCAGAAAGGACGTGGTTTGTGGAACGGACTACATCAAATGTGTCAGAGTGTAGGATTGTACTAGGAAAATGGAGGACACGTTACTGGTGCATGTCAAAGAGTTGCCTGACTTAGTAGCCTGGTACAAAGGTGAATTGAGTGAAAATGCCTTACTGAACAAAGCTGCTACTGCAGCTGCCAAAAAGCAACGAGTCTTGATCCTCAATCCGCAAAATATTCAACCTCTTACCAAAAAACTGAGAGGATTAACGCGCAAACTTCGACAAGGCCCTAGTTGGAGTTCAGCACCTGGACAAGAGGTCCCTGAGGATAATGAGGAAGATGAATTGGTGACCAATTGCACTGAAAAAATTTTGAAAGAAATTGTGTGCTACACACGCGTACCTATAAAAGAGGAACCAGCTTCCCCGCCGCCACCAGTTAAACCGTTCACAAGTCAAACCAAGAGTTCCAAGAAGAAAACCAAGACTGACAGTAAAAAGAAACGTGTCTCAACTTCTCGTGCAGAACCGTATGTGTTGACACAAAAACGTAAAACACCACGAGCAGTCAAGCGTCTTCGAACGGTATCTGGTTGGGAGGACTGGGAGATGGGACGTAAACTCAAACGCAAACTCGATGGGAAAGATTACTAAACGCAGAAAAAGACGTCAAAAAGTGGGTGGTCTAGACCTTCAAAACTTTTTGTCCCAGTTTGAAGAGCTGCATTGGCCTGGATATTAGTACATGGGTCCCGGGACCAAGTTAGAAAAACGTTTGAAACGAGGGGACCCTGGCATTAATAGGCTGGACAAGATCGCTAAACAACACGACATTGATTACAGTCGAGCCAAGAATTTGTAAGACAAGTGGAGTGCCGATGCCAAGATGATCAAGGCAATTGATAGACTGCCTGGCAAGAAAACACTAACGGAAAAAATTGTCAAAAAAATTATACATGCTCTTAGTTATCTGGTTGTTTTAATAAAACACCTTTCAAAACGTACATCAAACGTGTTGTTTTGTTTTCTCAAAGTACTCTTTAAGCTCACTGTCATCCATAACCAGCTGGGGCAAGCCTGGACAAACTTAGGCAAACTTGAGCAAGCTTTCTACTCATCTCCCCTCCGGTACCCCCTTCCAAGAGTTTCAATTGCGCGTGGTGTTCACGCGCGAATATTATGTCAGCCATTGTTCTTTGCGTGGATCCACGCGCGTTTGCATAAATTATCCCACGCAAATAATGATATGCGTAAAAGTCACGTGGTACGATTCCACCAATCAGATGGCCGGCTTTTTACCTGTTAGCCAATCAGAACCCAATGCATAAATTTGCCCCTGTGGGCTTATACTACTATCCAAACTAGCCAATATGTTTCACAGAAGCGGATTAAGCGCTGGAATGTGACAGAAAGCATGGGATTCACACCAGTTAATATATTCAAGACTATAAGTGTAAACATTCCCTTCTTGTGGGCCTCTTTTGCCGTAAAACCCACGGACACCCGTTTCGAAGCTCGTTCCACTGCTCGGTTATGGCTTAAGTTCCCCGTTCTTCAGCGATACAGCCACCGGCTCAACCGCCCCAACAACCTCTACACGTGGCCCTTCAGTTACGGCAACAAGCTCCACACGTTCACCCTCAAGCTACCAACACAGGGGCAAATATATTTTCCGCTATTCAGTTGGCGTCACATCGACTGGTTTTTCGCGTTTGTAGGGTATGTGTTGCTGAGTGCATTTTGAAATTATTTAGTCATGTTTGGGCCTCAGTGGTCGTGTACGAATACTGAACTAGGTTCAGGTGTCAATTAGGTGTTCGATAGGTTCGTTTGGCCATAGCTGAACTTTAGGCCTCTCGGGTCCGGTAGGCATACTGAACTGGGTTCAGGTGTCAATTAGGTGTGTTTGGCCATAGCTGAACTTTGTGTTCACTGGAAATTCATTTACTTTAGACCTCTCGGGTCGGGCACGAATACTGAACTAGGTTCGGGTGCCAATAAGGTGTGTTTGGCCATAGCTGAACTTTATGCTCAGTGGAAATTCATTTACTTTGGACCTCTCGGGTCGAGCACGAATACTGAACTAGGTTCAGATGCCAATAAAGTGTGTTTGGCCATAGCTGAACTTTGTGTTCGGTGGGAATTCATTTACTTTGGACCTCTCGGGTCGGGCACGAATACTGAACTGGTTTCAGGTGCCAATAAGGTGTGTTTGGCCATAGCTGAACTTTCTGTTCAGTGGAAATTCATTTACTTTGGACCTCTCGGGTCGGGCACGAATATTGAACTAGGTTCAGGTGCCAATAAGGTGTGTTTAGCCATATCTGACCTCTGTGTTCGATGGAAATTTATTTACTTTGGGCCTCTCTTGCCAGGCACGAATACTGAACTGGGTTTAGGTGTCAACAAGGTGTGTTGGCCATAGCTGAACTCTGTGTTCGGTAAAGTCTTATTTACGTTTGGGCCTATCTGGCCGGGCACGAACACTGAACTAGGTTCAGGTGTCAATTAGGTGTGTTTCATAATAGCTGACCTCTGCACATGTGTTCAGTTGAAGTTATTTTACTTTCGACTTCTTTGGCTGGACACGCATACTGAACTAGGTTCAGGTGTCAATAGGATGTGCTTGGCAATGGCAAAACTTGGTGTTCGGTGGAAATTTATTTACGTTTGGGCCTCTCTGACCGGGCACTGAGTTTGGTTCAGGTGCCAATTAAGTGTGTTTGGCAATATCTCAACTTAGCATTCGGTGTTCGTTGGAAATTTATCGACGTTTGTCCCCCCCTCCCCGGCCGGGCACGAATACTGAACTAGGTTCAGGTGTCAGTTAGATGTCTTTGGCAATAGTTCAACTCTGTGTTCGGTGGAAATTTATTAAGGTTTGAGCCTCTCTGGTCGGGCACGAATACTGATCTAGGTTCAGGTGTCAACTAGGTGTGCTTGGCAATTCCTGAGCTCAGTGTTTGGGAAATATATTTAAATTTGGGCCTCCCTGGCCGGGCACGAGTACTGATTCAGGCCCTTGTGCTAATTAGGTGTGTTTGGTGATAGTTTGAACTCAGTGTTTAGTGGAGACCTGTTTACCCCTGGGCCTCTCTGGCCGGGGACGAATTATGGATTACGTTCAGGTGTTAATTTGGTGTGTTTGGCGGTAGCTGAACTCTGTGTTTATTCCCTATTGCATTCATTTGTTTTCTTTTCGTTCTTTATGGACCACACGCCCTGGGGGGCTCCCCACCTTTCCCACCAGTGAGTTTAATTGTCCCTGGGCTATCTAAAGCCCTTTGCGCCCGACTCTTGCAGTTGAGCCGGGACGTTTGCTCTCAAATAGTCCCCGGGGGAATCCCAGCTCTCGCCCGTCTTCTCTTCGGTTTCTTTAGCCGCCATCCAAGCCTCAATGGGAGATTGTACCCAACTTAACCCCGATGGAGGCAGTCGCATCATTTTACGAACGGGTAGTCCAATTGACAACCCTCCTGGGGACCTGTGATGTGGCATCAGTCCCGGATAATGAACATGTTGTTGTGAGAGAACCGCTTTGTGCTGCATCAGGCACGACTCCCTCCCCATGGGTACATGACCCAAAGGGGACCACATGGAACAGCTGGGAATGCAATGTTAGCGTTGGGATGCAATGTTAGGTTTGGGAGTAAGGTTTGTGAGTAAGGTTTGGGAAAGGATAGTGAGATATGGGAAAATGGGTCGCTTGGGTGATAGGAGGCTGCGGGACTACGATCCCGGTGCCTTGCGGAGTGATCCACCTCATTGTTCATACACAGAACAATGGGTCCAATCCTTTCCCAATTCTTAATCAGTGATCCGTAAAACAAAGGCCAGTTTGGATATACTACTACTGACGGTGCCTGAAGATTGACGACATCTGCAACTTTCTTCGGATCTGGCGAGATGCCGTCTTTGGAGAACACGTATCCAAAGAATACCAACTTGTCTTTTCTGAACTCGCACTTGCTCTTGTTCAGGGTCAGACCTTTCTCCCTAAGTCGCTGGAACACGGCCTTCAGGTTCTGGTCGTGTTCTTTGAGCGTCTTTCCAAACACTAGTAAGTCGTCACTGATGTTGATTGCACCGTCAATACCCTCAAGCGTCTGGCGGAACATGTTTTGGAAGATCTCAGCTGCGCTTGAAATACCAAAGTTGAGACGTTTGTATCTCATGAGACCCATGTGTGTGCTGAAGGTGGTGATGTACCTGGATTCAGGTGCCAGTTCAAGCTGATTGTAGCCCTGATTGAGGTCTAGTTTGCTGAAAACTCTGGCCCCATTTAAGTCTCCGATTATCTCTTTCACGGTGGGGGTGACATGACGTTCAAGTTTGACCGCCTTGTTTGCCTGGCGCATATCAACACACACTCGTATCTTGCCTGGTACCACGATTGGGGACACCCATGGCGAAGGCCTTTCCATACGCTCTAGGACGCCTAACTCTTCGTCGCGTTTTAGCTGCTCCTCTAGCTGCTTACGAACATGGAATGGAACTCTTCTCTGCGGCTGCGCGACGGGTGGTACCTCCTCGTCGATCGTCGATGTGCAACCTTATCTGATAGTTCTTAAGTTTGCCTAGCCCATAAAACAGGTCGTCGTACTCTGCTAATAGACCCGAGGGTGTTCCTGCTTCCAGCTCCGACGGTAGGGTTTTGACTTGCTGAACTATCTGTAGCAGACAAAGCTCTTGTGAAGTCTTCCAGCTGAGCAGGGAGCCACTGGATCCCTTCACCACATAGAACTTGGCGTGCAGCTTCTTCGTCTCCGACTCAAGTGTGTGGTACTGAATTTTCCAAGGACACCAAGTGGAACTTTTGACTGGTAGCCCGTAAATTTTCACACTACTCGGTTCAAGCTTGGAACAATTGGGTAACCTGCGGTATTCCTTTTCGTCCAGGATATTTATGCTCGCCCCAGAGTCAGCAATAATCGTGTCATGTGCCTTGATCTTGAAAAGGGGCTGATCCTTCAGGGTCTTCGTGCTCAGAGAGAACGTGTATACTTCACCTTCGTCACTTGATTCGTCCTCGCTCACTTTGTTTACAGTGGGACGGCGTTTGTTTCGGTTACTCCCTTTTCCTTTGGATCTGCATACTGCTTCAAAGTGGTTTAACTTGCCACAGCCCCGGCAAGTGGCTTGATAAGCAGGACAGGACGTTCTTCCTCCGGAATGTGGGTAGTCTCCACCGCAATTTCGGCACTTATCAATCACTTGACTTCCAGACCTCGTGACCACCGCCGCGTGTATTCCGGTTGCGTGACTTCTTGTCAGTTGCGCGTCCGCCATCTTTGTTTTTGCCAGCTTTGGCGTCCCAATTCCGTTGATTTTGATAGCCACCGTGTGAGGATAACTTGTTTACTATTTGACTGTCCTCTATGTTAGCGGCTTGCTTTTGTAACAGCTCCATGGCTCTTCCGGCGTCTAACAGCTGCGTAAGAGTGTACGACGGGTTCTCGAGCGCTTTTGTGCGAAGCTTGTGGGAACTACAACTTTGAACAATCTGTGTTTTGACCTCGCGGTCGACGTCGACAAACTCACAGGTTTCTGCTAATTGCCTTAGCCTCGTGTGGAAGGCTAAAATGCTCGATCACCACTCTCGTTTGACTCTTGCTTAGCCTGACGGAAAACATAAATCTCGTACTCACGATTCTGTATGGGAGTGAAGTAATTTGTCAGGGCTCGTACGGCTTTCTCGAACGTATCTTCACCTTCGCCCGTGTGGTATCGGGTAGCGTGTCAAAAATTTCGTTCGTGGCTTCGCCGGCATAATGGAGCGACAATGCTCGCTTCCTCTTCTTGTCTGTGACGTTCATCGCAACGAGTAGATAGCGGAATCTCGAAAGCCATTTCTTCCATCTAACAGCTTGTGTGCTGGTATCGGTTACGTCAAACTCCGGGAACGTAGGTAGCGCTGCGGCCATGTTTCACGTGTTCTTCGGTCTGACTATCGTAAAGAACCATCCGCTCGTTTGGTCCGAGAATCTTCGTCGCCAATGTAAAGGTGCTTCATAACAGGGAGTCCAAAGTAGCGAAACAACGCACGTTTATTCTCTATACATGCTTCGTTCTACTGATCCTACAACCTCGTGCTCGCACATCCGGGAATCCTAGGCTACACAATACCCCACCATATTTGGTAGCAGCACTATATATGGTAACGACACTACAGCACCTTGTTGTAATAGCTCCAATTTATGCCGGTAAGAGTGAGACAAATAAGTTTGAAATCCACAGGAGAACCATAAACGCCATCGAAAACTGACAACATAATGTTCGCCATTTTGAAGTTAAATTTGGTCAGTATGGACAACGGACTACTGAATTACCGGATCGACGGACAACTCGTTCGGACCACGGACTACGCATAATATAACGGATAATTGCGGTCGACGAGAGGAGACCGCGAGTCTAATTTTGTGTATAGCGAAAAAAATTGAGATTTTTCTCTGTTTATCCATCAATTATCCAATTATCCAATTACCTTGCTTTCACATTTGGCGGCCGGTGTATAGCGAAGAAAATTGAGATTTTTCTCTGTTTATCCAATTACCATCCATTATCCAATTATCCAATTATACAATTACCTTGCTTTCAAATTTGGCGGCCTCGTTTTCACGTAAGATAATGTGGTAACTCGCGGATGGGCGCAGATCGAAGTATCGTTTTGCTTGCGCGATTAAGGTTTTGAAATTAAAAATACAGACGTTTCGGGACTTCTGTCCCTTCATCAGTAAATAGCCGTTAAATAGAAAACGCGCGTCAGCTATTTAAATAGTTCCAAATGTCGCAATATCGCAACATTACAGCGCGCGCGGAAAAAGTCTAAGTAAAACTGAAGTCCGTGTTCATGCCATGTGCTTGGAGTGTTTGGTATTTGAAAATCGCTTGCTCTGCTCGTCTTTTCGTAGTATTTTTCACTCACGGACAGTTGTGTTCACGACGTTATTATTAACAAAATGCGCGAAATAAGTGATGACGTCCGTAACACGCAATTAATAAATTAATTTATTAATTGGAAACGTAACAATTTAATTGGAAACATAACACAACGAATTGGACTTGACTTGACTTGACAACAACGTAGTTTTAACGGCAAAATATTCTGACGAAACTTCGTAAGTGAATGGCAACTGATAATCCCGGCGTTGTAGTAGCTCAGCAAACAAGTAAACTAAAAATGATTCCTCTTATTTCCTTTAATTGCGCCCAATTTAAAACGACCTTATTCATTTTGAAAACCCTTAAAGAGGTGAAATATAGAAAACAGTAGTCTGAAGCTATCAAAAATGACCTGATAACGGTTCGAATCTCGGGGTGGAACCTCTAGGCAATCACCCCCTCTATTCCCATAGCTCCTACACAAACGTAGTCACGCAAAAAATCATGTAACATGCCCTTGTTCTCCTCTCTAACCCTTTCTTCTCTCCAAGCCAAAACAGGGCCAACTTGTAGTCTAAAGTGTACAACCACTCACTTGTTATGGGGAAGGGGGGATAGTTTTTGTGTAACACCCAACTTACTCCTCTAACTAAAAAAGACTTCCCTTCGAACGCACTTATAATCCTTGATTACTACTAGTTTAGTGTAAAACACATACAGCATATAAGATTTGAACTGGTTAATTTTTACAGTCCATTTTCAAACATCGATTTTTTCGAACTTTAGAAATAAAGATTTGTGACCGGTAAAATTCAATACCAAAAAATCTGGGAAATCGGATGATTCCTTGATGACAGTTATCTTTTATTTGTCTTTTGCTACCAAACGTAGCAAAATGTTTAATGGTTCATATTTTACAACTCTAGCAAAAACTATTTTCAATTTTCGCAATTTTCCGATAAATTTGAATTTTTAGTTGCGCCATAACCCAAAATATTAACCTTATCTTGTAGAGCACATCACAGGCTTTCTACTATAGATAAAATATTTCCGAAATACTGTATATGTAAAAGCGCAAAAACCCAAGGGAGGAGTTTCAACTACCCCATCCCCCGTACGGTAGGGGTATAAGTTTGCGTGTACGTCAGAGGGTAATTTTTTACAAACGTTTTGAAATTCATGGCATAAAACTTTTCATTTCCTGTTTTGGTTGTATATGGATGAGCTTCGAGGGTGTAGTAATATGAAGAAAATTTTCGACGAATCATTCAAAAGACAATCAACCTAACAAGTTATTTGTCTAAAGGTTTGATTTGAGGATTTTGAGCCCATCATGTCTCATGCGCAGTAAATAATATACAGGTAAGAATAAGATCCAAAAATGTTTTGATTTCCTTTTAAATATAACTAACTAGATGCTTTTAACTATTATGTAGTAACTTAGTTGTAGTATAACTTTTCTACCGATCCTTTACCTGGCCTTAACGGAGACTTGCGGCCCGACAGGGAACATAACTACAAATGGGGTTCTTGTCTTTAACCGGGTCTCTATTCCATCACTTTTTGTCTTAAACAGGGTATCTTGTTATGGCCTAAAGCCAAGATCAGGATAAGCATACATATTAATTTATAGAAACCTTATCACAAGCCGAATTTTAACCAGTTGTTGACTTCCGTTAACTGCGGTATTGATACCCCCTCCCCGCCCCGGCAGAACTTTCTAGAGAGGTTTCTCTCTTCCAGGAATTTTTCACAAATACAGACACCCACTATTCTCGATTACATAACAATCAGTAGCATATATTTCCCCAGTTTATAAAAATGCTTTTTTTTAAATCCGCTAGTTTGTAATCTGTAGTTCATAGTCCATAGCCTCTAATCCGTAGTCCATAGAAACACAAGACTGACAAATATCGAATTATTTTAGAGCTGTCAAGGAATCATTCGATTTTCCAGACTCTTTAGTCCTCGATTTTCAGACTCTTTTTCTGAAGTTCTAAATAATCATGTTTGAAAATCGACTGTAAAAATTAACGAGTCCAAATCTTGTATCCTGTATGCGTTTTACAACAAGTTAACCGTTATATTATGCGTAGTCCGTCGATCCGGTAATTTGGTAGTCCGTTGTCCATACTGACCACAACATAGGCTCAACAATTTAACTTCAGAATGGCAAAGAATGTTTTACAAACATTATGTTGACAGTTTTCGATGGCGTTTATGGTTCTCCTGTGGTTTTATAACTTATTTGTCTCAATTTTACTGGCATAAATTGGAGCTATTACAAGGTATCAATGAATATTCTCATAGCAAAGTCAACAGCGATGAACTGCACGATAAATATCGACGAAGAGCTGAATTTATTGAAGAGATCGAACTTTTTAAAAATATACTGGATTTGGAGAAATGTGCTTCAAAAAGCTTTTTCCGCTAATTCTAGGATTGTTATAAGCAGAATAAAGCTTAGCTGAACATTTGATGTCTTTTTCTTGCAATTTCATTATAATTAAACTACTTTTTTTAATTACCGAATTTGATGAAATCGCCAGAAAAACGTATAAATCGTTGAGTGAGGTGCAAAAATTCCTTCATACTAAGAAGCTATTTAGTTGCCCAAAAATGTTATTATATTTTTGGTAAGCATCAAGATACTTCTAATCACTTATAGTATTAAAACTACGTTGTTAGCTTGTTGCCCATTGAAGATATTAAGACCTATAAATGTGACCTAATTTTGGTCTCGTGAAAATGACCAAACATGCCCTTCTCTTGTGGTATTGGGAAAGCAACAAATCAACCGATTCCAACAACACATTTTGCTACAAGACTGATCAATATAAAATACTATTTAGTAGTTTTTATTCCCAGGCTGCTGTTTTTGTTGTCTTACCTCACGACTAAATTTAGCTAATTAACATGCATAAATTTGTGCCAAATGGCCATTTTTCAGGGGGTGGGGACCCTACAACTCAGAGAGAATAAAAAATTTTTGACCTTATATTTTGGTACATGCATCTACTCATGACCCTCAATCTTTGTGCCAAGTTTGAGCGAAATCGGCGATTTGAGTATTATCTTCTCCTGCTGGTCCTGTGGTAGACACTCTTAAAATATTTTAGTTGGCCAAATATTGAAATCAGGCCAGGAATGCATTGGTATTTCCAAGGCACATGCCGATCTATTTGTTGGTTTTAAAAGCCAAAAACTTTAGGAAGATCTTTCACAAAAACACTTTTTATCAGTACTTCTTAAGACAATTATCTTAACTACAAGTATCGACGACCATTTTGAATCAAGAAAATTGACGATATATGTATCGTGTTTTGAAAGCAGCGAGAATGGCAAAACAATGAAGAAACACAAGATTTTGACAAAGTCAAGTTCATTAATTGTTTTAACTTTCATCCAACTAATCTTTTATTAAATTTCAATGTTACAAGTTGATATTGAAATTATTTGCTATGTTTTATACATCACCAAAATGCATTAAGAACATCTCCAGTCGCCTACTTTGTTTCAAGAGGCACTGTCCCGTCGAAATAAGAAAAATACTAAGTCTACTTAAGTCGTGTTCTATTGGGATCAACCGTTTCAACCTAAACCGGTTTTGGTTGATTTCGTTGAGGCGTTCTAATGGAACACTTTTCAACCATTTTCGTTTTTTTCGGTTTCAACCATTTCAACCAGGTTCAGAGCTGGTTGAAATGGTTGATCAACCAAACCAACCGAAAACGGTTTTGTCCCAATAGAACACAAAACAAATCCAACCAACCCAACCAACCGAAAATGGTTGATCCCAATAGAACACGCTCTTAACTCACATGTTATATCCCCAAATATACTAAATTGGATAAAAAGATTCTATAGAGAAAAATAGAAGCAGTAGTCCGGAAAAAAGTGCAGGATTGCGAGGATGGAAGTGGATTAAAGTTCATTAAAAAATCAAAAATCCATTCTGGTGGAATTTTGAGATTTTAGTCGTTATTTTGTCTTTTTAGTTCATATTTATTTGCGTTCATCACTTGGCGATTCTTTCTTCCTATTTTAAGATAACAAAGCAAGCTTAACGCAAGCTCCTGACTATTTTATTTATTTATTTATTTATTTATTTATTCACTCCTTTTTTTATTCAATCCTTTTGAGAAAGCTGGTCATAAGCATAAAAACACGATAACTGCCCCTTTTAGCCCCCTCTTTAACCCTAACCACTAAGGAGTTATCCGTTGGGGATTTTAAAACCTGAAGATTCATGTGCCTATTTTATATCATAAAAAGCGGCGTCGACCGAGCTGTGAGAATAGGTACTTTCAATTAGAAATTACTAATAAATTGCCACCCGAAGAGGATCAGCTAGAAAATAATCCAAATCTCCCCGACTCGATGCAAAGACTTTCCATCTGTTGAACGCACGCATGTAAAGATTCACTGTCCCAGGAGCTCTTGACAGTAGAACAGTGGTCTGAATTACTAATCTGCTTGCATGTCAGCTCCCTCAACTCAGGGTTCTTAAAACCTGCTTCTTTCCAAATCCGCTGTTGGAATACATCTAAAAGAAAACAGAGAAAAGAGAAACTGTAAAAAAAAGCGTAAGAAAGAAGACGCCTTACGCCGCCAAATGAAAGAACTAAGAATTGAGCACAAAAAACCACGCGGTATAGACAATTACAACATTCTTTATCGACACAACTCAAAACTAAAATTAATACAAATGCAAAAAGTATGAGCACAAGAATACGATTTAATTTGCAGCTGTTGAAATCACAATAATTGAATTCAAATTACAAGACAAAACAATCGTCACTGACTCATGACATAACGGTATAGCTCTCCGCATGAAAAACCGGGATGACCATAGATCCTGCCTATAAAGGTGTCAAAGGCAGTACATTTGTCTACAGAATTGGATTTCCAAAGACCTCAAACTTGCCTGAACAATGTCACAACATATGAAACAGCTTTCGCTTTCTTTTGTACAGAAGCACGACAATCGTGCCAGTAGTTGATAAATGGCCGGTTCTTACGCATTCACATAAAATATCGTTAAATTAACAATAATTCACGTTAATTTAACGATAAAATGGTCCGTGCACGCGTTCACGCACGTTCACAACTCGCAAGTCACAACGGTTCTATCGTTAAATTAACGATATTATACATTAATTTAACGAAAATGCGTCATGAACGCGATAATATAAAAAATGAAATTAAAGAGAATAAAATATATAATGTAAATAAGATGGAAACAAAAACTGTTCAACAGCTTAGGGTAATTGCGCGTGAAAGCGGTTTGAAAGGATATTCACGCTTGAGGAAGGTGGATCTAGTCAAACTTATCGAAAGTAGTATAGATGTTCCATCTGCAGGCTTACAAACACCACCACGCGGTGTTGTTAATTTTATAGATGAAGAAGAACCACCTCCTAGGGAAAGGCAACAAACACCACCCTCACCTCCTATCCACAGACCGCCAAAACCTTATCAGTTGAAAACTAAACAAACTCGCAGACAGAAAAGAGAAGAAAAGAACTTTGAAGCGCCTTCACCAGTTGAAGTGGTGAATGAAAAAGCTAAAGTTAAACAGATCAAAAGAATAAAGAAAAAACTCCAAAAGGTAAATAAAAAGTTGAGAAATAATAAAAGAGAGAAAAAACAGTTGGTTTCAACAAAGAATACACTCCAGAATGAGTTGGGAAAATTAAAACCTACTCATACAAGTGTGTTCAAGCTTGAAGAGAGAAAGTCTGCTTTGAAAAAGTTTGCTACACAATATACTATCGATGGAGTTAAGGGGTATGGTCCTAAAACATTCTTGTTAGCTGTAAAACCTACCATACTTCAGTTCCTAAACGAACACCGCAACATAAAGTTGAAATTAATCCTAAAGTGTACCATGTCGAAAACAAATATAGCAACAGGTGAAGTAGAGTATACAACTGGACATTTTGTATCGAAGGTTGAAATAATTCTTCAAGGTACTAACCTTGACGATCTCTACCAAAAAATGATAGGTAAGATGTTAGAGAGTTTAGCAGCCTATCAAATGCGGGGTAGTAATTGGATATTTGATTCAATCATTGCTTTGGAACTCCATACAGTAAAATATGATCCGCTCAGAGGTTCCTCTTATATAGAGCTCCCGGATAAGCTCACAAAAAAGAAGGCGATAATAAACATGAAAAACAAAGACGACGAATGCTTTAAATGGTGTGTTACAAGAGCGCTAAACCCGGTAACTAAAGATGGTGGACGTATAACGAAAATATTAAGGAAACAGTCTGGAAAATTAAACTGGGATGGAATCGAGTTTCCACTAGAATTGGAGAAGATTGATCGTTTTGAAAAACAAAACGAGACTATAAGTGTTAATGTTTATGGATATGAAAGATTAGTTTACCCCTTACAAATAAGTAATTACGTAAACCAAAAAAATCGTATAAACCATGTAAATCTCTTACTCATTTCTGACGGTGAAAAGAAACACTACTGTCTCATTAAGAGCATGAGTAGACTGTTATCAAGTCAAATATCAAAGAAAGAGCATAAAAAGTTTTTTTGCTTAAGATGTCTCAACCCTTTTGGTACTCAAGAATTAGTAAATAAACACGAAGAATACTGTAAAGATAATGAGGCTGTTGGGATTAAAATGCCTGATGAAAAAAATGCATCTCTTTCATTTACACACCATTCTCGAAAAATGCGCCATCCCTTTGTTATCTATGCAGATTTCGAGTCACTTATCAAACCGATTGATACAACTCAACCAAGTTCTAAGGAGAGTTATACAAACAAGATACAGATACATAAACCATCAAGTTTTTGTTATTATATAAAGAGTGCCTTTGATAAAAGCGTCTATCCTAATCCGGTTGTTCTTTACACAGCAACCTCTGAAGATGAAGATGTAGCTCAAAAATTTATGGATATGTTAGAATTTGAAGTTGATGATATATACCACAAGTTTAAATTTCCAAAGAAGATGATTTTTAAGGATAAAGATAGACATAAGTTTGAAAGTTCAAATAAGTGTTGGATCTGTGAAGGTAAATTTACAGAAGAGGATAAAAAAGTACGCGATCATTGTCATTACACTGGTAAATTTCGAGGTGCAGCACATAACAGTTGTAATCTTGCATTTAAAAAACCAAGATTTATTCCTGTCGTTTTTCACAACTTGAGCGGGTACGATGCTCACTTATTTATTAAAAATCTCGGTGTTAGAGAAGGTGATATAAGATGTATTCCACAAAATGAAGAAAAATACATTAGTTTCACGAAAGTAATAACGGTTGACACGTTTGAAGATGAGAAAGGTGAGAAAAAGGAAGTAAAACGTGAATTGCGATTTATCGACAGCATCAAGTTTATGGCTTCAAGTTTGGATAATTTGGTTATAAATCTCAAGAGCGCATCAAAGGAAAAGTTTAAAAATACACACAGGTTTTTTAGCGGTGAACAGTTTGAGTTGTTGTTGAGAAAAGGTGTATATCCTTATGAATACATGAACTCCCTCGATAGATTAAATGAAACACAATTACCATCGAAAGATAAATTTTTTTCTAAACTAAGTGGGGAACACATATCTGAGGAAGATTATGAACATGCACAAAAGGTGTGGAGTACCTTTGAAGCGATTACGTTAAGAGACTATCACAATCTCTACAACAAGTCGGATGTTTTACTTTTATGCGACGTGTTTGAAAACTTTCGTGATCTTTGTATGAAACATTATGATCTTGATCCGGCCTGGTATTATACTGCACCAGGATTGTCTTGGGATGCGCTACTAAAATTTACAAAAGTCAATCTTGAACTTTTAACTGACCCAGATATGCTACTAATGTTTGAACATGGAATAAGAGGTGGTATTTCAATGATTTCAAATAGGTATGGTCAAGCCAACAACATCTACATGGAAGAAAAGTATGATGAGAGTAAACTTGACAAATATATTATATATCTCGATGCAAATAACCTTTACGGCTGGGCAATGTGTAAGAAATTACCTACAGGCGGTTTCAAATGGATGAATGAAAAAGAATTGACTAATTGGAGAAATAAGAGTTGTATACTTGAGGTTGACCTTGAATACTCAAAAGAGTTGCACGATCTTCACAATGACTATCCTCTCGCTCCAGAGAGGATGAAGGTAAACAAAGTTGAGAAACTAATACCTAACTTAAACGATAAAAAGAAATATGTTATTCACTATGAAAATCTCAAACTATATGAGAGTTTGGGGTTGAAAATAACAAAGATTCATCGAGGTATTAAATTTAGAGAGAGTGATTGGATGAAAGAGTACATTGATTTAAACACACGCTTGAGAGCAAAAGCTCAAAATGAATTTGAAAAGGATTTTTTCAAACTTATGAATAATTCCGTCTTTGGAAAAACGATGGAAAACATTCGTAACAGGGTGGATATAAGTCTACTCAGATCGGCAAAAAAAGCAAAGATACTTGCTGCAAAACCCAACTTCAAGCACTGCACCATCTTCTCAGAACGTTTATGCGCGGTCGAGATGAAAAAGAAAGAGCTGGTATTTGACAAACCGGTATATATCGGTATGTGCATTCTCGATCTGAGTAAGACCCTAATGTACGATTTTCATTATAATTACATCAAACCAAAATATGGTGAAAAAGCAAAGCTACTATTTACCGATACGGATAGCTTAGCATATGAGATTGAAACAAAAGACTTTTACAAAGATATAAGCGATGATGTAGTTACAAAGTTTGATACGAGTAATTTTCCAAAAGATCAACCATCAGGTATACAGGTAGGAGTAAATAAGAAAGTAGTGGGAATGTTCAAGGATGAAGCTGGTGGTAAAATAATAGAAGAATTCGTAGGACTGAGGTCGAAGCTTTACAGTTATAAGATGTATGAGGGAAAGGAGGAGAAGAAGTGTAAAGGAGTAAAGAAGTCGGTAGTAAAGAAGAGCATAAAATTCGATGATTATAAGAAATGCTTATTTAGTGGTCAAAAACAGTACCGAAAGATGATTGTTATGAGGAACCATAAACATGAGGTATTTACAGAAGAGGTGAATAAGATCGCTCTTTCAGCAGATGATGATAAGAGAAAAATACAATCCGGTAGAATACATACACTTGCGTACGGACATTATAAATTATAGATAATTATAAGTTTGAATTTTCATTTCACGTTCATGAAATGAAAAGAACAATGTATTTCTTTTACAGATCTTTCAGTTCTTTTAGATCTACCCAAGAGTTGAATTTTTCTGGGTAACCGCTCCACTTCACTAGCGCTTTACCTTTTCGAGTGTCTCGCCGAATCACTTTCTCAATACGGTAAACGTCTTGAATAGCCTTTTGCAGCTCTTCCTTATAGAAAGAACCCTTTATCTCTTCACCCAGCTCATCTTTCAGTTTATAAGTTATCGGGTTGGTTTGTTGAATCTTATCGACGGTAAAAATCTCTTCAGTCCAATTTGGTGTGTAACCTTTATCGAAAACAGGGCGTTTGTATTTTGATATTCGAACCTTATCTGAAACTTTAAAAGATGGTTTTGCGTACGTACGTTTCATCTTACCGTACAAATTTAAATAAGTATTACTTTCGTTCTTTTTCTTCGACGCTTCCACAGGTGTCATACCGATACTTCGATGTTTTGAATTATTGTACTCTGCCACCAACTTCGGTAACATATCAAGATACTCGGTATTGTTTTGAATGGTAAAACGCTTAAACATTTTCTCTTTAATCGTACGGTTCCATCGTTCACAAACACTAGATTTTTCTTCATTTTCAGTAGAATATATATGTATCTTATTTTTATCCAACAGTTCTTTCATATTCTTGTTGTAATACTCTTTACCCTTATCCACCCAAAGCGCTTTCGGTTTTCTTCCTTTTTTGAATAGCGATTTGAACGCTTCTACGACACTCTCTCCTTTTTTATCCTTCAACGGTACAATCCATCCGTATTTACTGAAAACATCTAACACCATGAGAAGATATCGATATCCTTTATTCCACTTACTAAATTTCTGCATCTCAACAAGATCGGAGCACCATATCTCATCGATACCGTTTACAATAACACGCCGCCGAGTAAACTTTCGCCTTATAGGCTTGTGCAGCTCATTTGCAAGCTTTTCTTGCCATCTACTCGGCGGCTTTGTCCGTTTCCCAGTCCAAGTTTTTGTTTCGTATCGATAGTGTTTCTAGCTAACCAGTGACCCCATTGTCGATCGTTATAGGGTATAGAATCCAAGGCTTTCACCATTTTTCTATCAGCTTCATTTTTACATTTACGCGGGTCCGGTTTATTTGCACACACGGAATAATCGACGTCATGCTGCATCGCTACGGCATCCGTTTTACCCGTTGGTTTATCGTAGATCTCCAGTATTTTACCCGTTTCCCGATCATATTTTAATTGTTCGTCTAGCGGATTATACGGTCCTGTATAGTTATGTCCTGGAAAGGTAAAACCTTTTTTCGGTTTCGGAAGTTTACCGATCGCTTTATGAATATCGAAACCGCTACCGTGATGTAACGGGTCGAGTCTTTTCGATATGTCTCCCGTGAAACTATCCAAAGCCTGATCTATATATTTACTAGCGGTCGATTTAATCTTATCTTTGACAAAATCTGATTTGATAGCTTTTGATGCTCCTACTCGTCCTAAATTGTAAAGACCTTTCATAGCAGTTTTTGCAGCTATCTCACCAAGAGTATGACTGCCTTCAATATCGAAAAAGCCCCCACCTTGTGAGGGAAATTTGCCCCCATCTTGTGGGGGCAAATTTAGTTTCCCGAACTCTTAACGAAACGGGTTTTCTTGATTCCGCAATTAGCGCAAGTGCACCAAAAATAAGGTCTGCCATTGGTGGCTATCTCATAACCGGATGGTTCAGTACAACCGGTTTTTATTTTTTCCTTGACACAATACGTTAACGCTTCCATCTTATTATACGATCTGTATAATAAAACTTTTAATTTTAAAACACCGAAACAGCGGTGTTACATAAAATATTTTTTTATGAACTTTTCATTGAACATAGTTTCTGTTAAGCTAAACGGCTGCAAGATATCATAATAATCTTTCTTGAGTGACCATTGGTGAAGGAAATAAAGACAATAATAACCGCAAAGGACGCTTTTTACGTTTTGATATTGACTTGAATTATAGATTATATGTTTCACATTTGCACTTGTAAATTCTTCGGGATAACCCATGCCAAAACTATCGAAATACCATATGAATTTATTATCGTGAGATGGAGCGCAACAAACCCAATGAGTCCCGGCATTTTCAAACGAATCGAGATTAATAATGCACGGACCATACTTCGATGGTATTACCTCATCTCTCGAATATATCCCTTTGAAATTAGGAATTTTCAGGTACGCGATCCATTTTAACAGATCAACATTACTCAGAGGTTTGTTAACAAATTTGGGTTTTACAAGAGTGCTCCTATTAACGGTATATTGTTGAACGGGCTGTTCTTCCCTAAAAGTAACCCTTTTCCCTTTTTTTTACATCCTTCACCCCATTGACCATAAAATGGAGGAGGTCGTTCGTAAGGGTACCTACCTATTCTAGGTGCTCCGTAACCTTTTTTAGGTAACCCTATTCTAGGTGCTCCGGATCCACCCATATTCTTAATCGCATCTAAAACTAACGGAATGCCGATGCTTGCCAATATCGTTCCCAACGCTCCACCCATCTGTTTTTTTGTCGGTATTACAAATACTTGTCCTCCCGATTGAAGAGCGTCCAAAATCTGTTCTTTCTGAGTAGATGTCAACAGATTCTTATTTGCGATCAGTTTTTCAATCTTATCTTGCGGAATGAGAAAACCGCCGGTTTGACCGCTTCCGGTTACCTTTTTAACAACTTGGCTTGCTCCTTCACTCGCTAAACCGGCAAGCGCCGATAAACCGAGTGTTTTAGCTAAAGTCGGTGCTAACGATTTCGCTAACGGAATAATAGCGCTGAAAAGACTTCCGCCTTTTCTCATTACTTTTCTAATCTGTGTTTTCGATATTTTTACCTCGACACCGTTCCCAAGCGATTTCGCTTTACTGATCTTATTGATCTGAGTCTTCGATAACAATAGTTCATCGTTACCACTTGTCTGAGACTTCGATAATCTGATCGTGATCGGGCTGTTTGTTTGATACGCTCTCGCAAGTTTTTCTTTTTGCCCTTCTGTTAAATTTACACTGTAAGGATGGTATGTAGTCATTTTGTATTTAGTATTGTAAATACAAAATTTTTTGTTTAAAATAGATCACGCGATAACAAGCTCATTTCCAATCTTATCTATCTTTACCAGCTGATCATACAGAACTATGGCATGTACGTTAAAGTTTGCAGCCGCATCTGCTGTCAATTTATATCGGAATATTAACTGTTTGGGATCTCTCGTTATCTTTTCATCTTGACAAGTCAGATCGAAATAGACTAAACCGTAGAGAGAGGCGTAATTAGCAATATTCAACTGCGTCCCGGTGTTTAGATCAGTTTTCCTCATTGCGTAACTTGATACATCGTTTAACATTCTTATCTTACTTTCGGCATCATAATCTGTTTCCGGGTAAAAGATCCCATTTCCATACTCTAAATTACAAGTCGACAGTGACGAAGCGTTATCCGCTGCATTTAATTTGAACGTGTCCATAAGATAAGGATTATCTTCTGCATGATCATTATTGGGCGGAGCGGCTCTTTTCAGATAAACGAAAACATGTTTAACATTATCGATACTAGCACTTATCTGAAAAAATCCTGATGACTGTGTAGGAGGTGATTTTGCATACTTCTCCCTCAAATAGTTCCATTGTTTTTCTTTCAGAAAAGAGCTGACAAATTTGTCATAAAGAGAATCTTTGGGTGATATTCTAGGAACCCAAAGCAAAAACCTATTCACAACAACTCTTCCCTCATCTACTCCGTTAGCCATATGAATTAGCTCTTTATCGTTTTGAAGCTCAATCTCGAATTGTAGCTGCATGGGTACAAGCATCTTATCTTCCAACTCTTCGAAAAAGGAGAAACGATATAGAGGTATAATCGTATTAATGTTTTTAGCACCACCGGTACCGTTGTCTTGAACCGCTTGTGTCTGTAACCGTCTCGATTCAAATCCTGTATTCGTATTTGCGGTTGTTGCATTCGTATCCAGATACCAGAAACTGTTTTTTGCTGTGGATCTGTTGAAGTCGTCAGAGTATTCTAACAAATTTTTAACAAAAGTAACTTTATGCAGATTATCGGAATCGTAAACAATCTTACCTGAAGATCTAATCGTCATATGCTTAATTAGTGAATGAGCACCGTTAAGAACCGTTATTCTATCGCCTGCTGCATAACCGGCACCGTCTTCTAATTTTTGTAACTGAAATTGTACTTCAATATAAGCATTATACCAGTCGTAAAACGACGATCTGTCATTAATTGTGAATATATAACCACCTTTATCTTGTCGTTCTCCGTTAGCCGGAGCTCTAATCACTGAATCCAGTTGAAATCTTACCATCTCATTTCTTCGTAAATTTTCACTCGCTCGAAAAGCCATGTTTATTATAAGATTATATTTTTTTATCTTTTTCTTTTTATACCGGAACCTGATATTAATCTATTTAACAAAGTATCTGTATCTTCTTCAAAATGCACTTGTTTTGATAGTGGTCGTCTATTGCTAGTACTAGTATTTCTAGTTGCGTTAGTAACTGTTTTGGGAGATATTCTCATTTTAGCTAGTCTTTTCATTATCAGATCACCAGATTTTTCAGCTGCCTTTTTACCTAGTTTTTCGCCGGTATACGTAGTCGCTGCTTCCAATGCTTTTTTCGCAACAGGTTTCGCGAATTTTTTGAAAACGGCTGAGGCGACTTTTTTCGCGGCAGATTTCATCGGTTTAAAAATATTATCAACAATGATACCTGTTCCTTTGTGTTTGTAAACAAATTTTCCCATCTTCGGATGATAGTAACGGGTAAATTCATAAGACTTCATGACTTTGTATATAACATTTATTATATTCTTTTTAAAATTAATGAGAAGGCTGTATCGGCTCCATTTAGGTTTACCTTTCTTCTTTTTCCATCCGTGATACGGATTCGTATACTGTCTATTGTGTTTTTATTCACAGGGTTATATGTTACTCTCTTTGGTTCAAGAGTAAAACTATAAGATGGTCGCAGAACAGATGTTGAAAAGGAGTAAATGATATCGGTAGCTTCACCATCAACAAGCGACTTATTTGTCAGATCGCAATGAATGTTCAAAATATCTGTATCTTGAGACAGATTTGGAACTCTGGGACCGATATTTATCTTATCCTTCAGAACAACTTTGTCAAAGCCGATCAGTTGATCAAAGCTACTCTGAGTCAGATCGAGTTGATAATTTTCTTTCAGTACTATTGTTACTCTGAAAGTTACGGTATTAAAAATCAGGTTGATCGGAAATTCGTCTTCTTTTCCGGATTGTTTTATAGCAGTTGCTTTTTTGATATGTTGATCGATCTCTTCATAATCCCAAACACCACCTGGGAAAGTAATATCGTGAAAAGTTTTTCCACCATCAGAGCTGTATCTGATCAACTGATTTCTGTATTTAGCATTAATATTGAACCATGTAAAGCTCATATTGATAATTCTGTTAAGACCGATAACATATTGCTCATTTGGGTCCAAAACAATCGGTTCAGTAAAATTTGTTGTGAAATCTTCAGGTTTGTTGTTGGCTTCTGTTTTAACAGAATATGATGATAACACTATTTCTCTATCCATTTTATAAGTTAGTGGTATGATATTTTTAATATTTAAAATATTTCTTATAAATCTGTTTATGAACAGTCTTATCGATTATCTTATTTTTCAAAAGTTCGTCTAAAATTTCAACTCCGGTATTGCGCATATCGATATTCGTATTACCGGCAACAATTTCACCTGTAATTAGTTCAAGTTTTTGAATAAGTTCTTTTGGATTGCTGAAAAATATTAGGTTACCACCTCTTTTCCTCCCAAACCCTTTACCGGTCTTTTTTAATTTATCTCTTCTCGCCATAATTAGTAAACTTTCTCTTTGTAGTTTCTCTCTTTTATCAACAAGATCTTCCTTTTCACTAGTTTCTGGCATTCTACTGATCTTATTGCTTAACATTCGTTTTTCTATTCCTAGATGTTTTACCACTCTATCATATTTTTCAAGCGTTTCTTCTGGCGAATCGGTAGTAGTTTCAATAATAGGTAAACCGTATTTTTCAAATACTTCTTTTTCTTCTAGAGCTCTTTGTTGTTTTAATTCCATATATTCACCCGGTGAATATTCCGGTGGAGAATCTTCATATTCCGAAACTGGTGGTTGTTTCTCTTCTCCTGGTAAAACTTCTTCACCAAAATCGATTAAACCTTCTACATCCATCTCTTCATACGGATCAACATCAGGATAATAATCAATTTCTTCCATACTCGACGGCTTTTTCTTCTTAAGTATCGATGTCGGTTTAACGGTATTTTCATACAAGTTGCCTATTTTCGATGTTATCGGTTTAAATATTTTTTCATAAGTCAATTGACTTGTCTCTTCGCCTAATTTTTTCTTTGTTAGCGTATCGTGAACAAAATTAATCTTATTCCCCAACTTACTTTTTTGTTTTGCAAGTTCTTTCCACTTAATTAAACTCATTTTATTATTAAATAATGACTTTAAATTTTATAATTGTTATTTCAATAAGATGAAGTTTATAAACTATGATGTGGATGATGATATGGTAACGAACTACAAGCAGAAATATCCTTTCATGCCAGATCAAAATTTTAGAATGTTGATTTGTGGCCCTTCAGGTTCTGGAAAAACAAATCTTTTACTAGATATGATTTTTCGTTTACTGTATTTTGACAAGGTATATCTGTATGCAAAAAATTTAGATCAATCAAAATATCAGTTCTTATTAAGAAAATTTGATCCGCTTAATAAAGATGCAGGTTATGAAGTGATATCCATATCGCCCGATGAGATTTTACCGGTTTCTGAATTAACGGACGATAACCAAAAAATAATTATATTCGATGATTTTGTATGTGAAAAGAACCAAAATCCGCTGATCGATTATTTTATCAATGGTAGACATAAAAATTGTAGCGTTATCTATCTTTCACAAAGTTATTATAAAACACCAAAAGATATACGTCTAAATTGTTCGCATTTTTGTATTTTTGAATTTCCAAGTAATAACGAAATTTCTATGTTTTGTCGTGAAGTTAACGTTGATAAAAATCAATATGAAGCGGCTACTAGAGACCCATATTCTTTTCTATACATTGACAAACCGAAGAAAAGAGTATTAAAAAATTTTGACGAAAATATAATCTGAATAATTAAAATGAGCTATTCAAATGGGCTATTATCGGACAATCAAAATAAAACGGAAGGAAAACAAGGACCGCAAGGATTACCGGGTGTCGGCTTTAAATTAACGTCAACGGGTGATTACGATATTCAAAACAAAAGATTGGTGAATATAGAAAATCCAACCGATCTGAAGGATGCTATCAATTTTGGTACTGCTAAAACACACTTTCTGAATTTGGATGGAAGCACGCATATGACCGGTGATTTGGATCTTAGAGGAAACAGAATGATTTTACCCGGAGGGATCGACATGAACAGAAAACTGATCACAAATATGGACACGGATGAAGATAACGATCTGTCCGCTGTCAATATGGTAACTCTGAAAAAATTTCATCCTAATGTTCCAGAACCGACACACGAGGTCATAAAGGATATCGATCTGAAACTACGTTATAACGTGAAACACTCGAAACAACAGACTTTTCAAGATCTATTGGGAAATTATAACAATCTAGTCTCTTACGACGATGTCAAGAATATCTTCGTATCTCGCAAAGAGACATTTCCGATGGAGACTAGTTTGGACCTGGGTAACAATACGATTTATAACGTAAAAGATCCGACAATCGCCGATCAAGGAGCAAACAAAAGATACGTGGATTCTGTAGCATCAAAAAAGCTTTCTTGGAGTGGCGGAACAATGACCGGTAATTTGGATATGAATTCGAACGAAATCAACAATATTGCAACACCGACACTCGATCATCAACCAACACCAAAATCTTATGTCGACCATTATTTTCAACAATTTAATATCAAGATAGGAAATACGGTTGCTCACATGATAGAGTCAGAAGCGAAGTTGAAAAAGTATGTCGACGATTCTCATATCGAAAGTGATACCCGTCCGAAAGATGAATTTCGATATCTGATGGAAGATGTGGACCAATCGAGTAGCGAGAGTAACATCAGAGTGTCAGGAATCAGTGAGTATGCACGTTCACCGCATCTATTCAATAAGAAAGCATACGATTTAGTAATAACTAAAAACGGTAGTCGTTACTCAGGGAGACTCGGTTTCAATATGTATAAATTACCCGAAGGTGAATTTACCATCTGTATTACATTCTTTCCTGGTTCGATGACTAACGTAAGTGTCAATGTTGTAAGTACAAGTTTGAATATCAGAAAACAGGTTATGAAAATTATCGATAGTAAATATGTAAGATTGATTGTCAACATGCATAAATGGCGGATCTCTCCGCCCGAGTATATCTATATCGATTTAAAATACAGTGATTCTTCTGAAACCGATAAATCGTCATCAAAACTTATCATTTACGGTATCAAAGGTTCTCATTCAGATGTTCCGGCCACTGTTTACGATTATCCTTATATTTTCGAAAGTGGGAAAATGGTACTGCAGACCGATCTGGATATGAATAATCATAAAATTATTAATTCGTCAAGTCTCAGCGGTAGCATCGTTACCGGTGCTTACAAGAAAACTGCGAATCAAATGTTTGCTAAATTTTCAGGAGTACAAGAAGTTATAGTTCCGGTTAAGTGTAAAATTGTAAAATGTTGGATAAATATCCTCGATACGCTCGAAACATACCCTCCTATTTTTGTGACGATAAACAATACGATAGGAAGGGGAGAGGGTGGTAAGAAACAGGTCTGTACCCTTGATAAGGATGTAGTTTTGCTGGAAAGTGATGTATTTCGTGTAAGAGTACAAAGTTTAAATGGCACTACCCCATCAATCAATAAATGTTCGGTAAGTCTGTGGCTTGAGACGACTTAGTTACGAATTAAAATTTTATTATACGTTACGTATAATAAAATAGGTGATCTTTCACACACTAGTGTCTTCAAGCGCTTCTACAACCTCTCTTGCAATGTCACGAGATTCCTTCAACCATTTTGGAATAAAAACTTGTTCATTTATAAAAGAAATAAGAACAATAATTAATGCAATCATTTAAAATTATAATAGTAAACTTTATAATATGAAGCAAGATATTTTCACATTTAATCACATCGATACATCGATCGATAAGACAAAATTAGAAGTGATTAAAGCTCTTTACAGTTTTTATCACAAGAAATGGTGGTGTTACAAAAAGACTTTTAGACATCTCAAGCGGATGAATCTCTTGTGTAAGCTGTCTTCATCATCTCTTATCGCAGGCGGTACAATTGCTGGCGGAATTACGTTAAATCCAATAATTTTAGGCGTAATTTCCGGTGCAGGGTTGATGGTTAAAACATTTTCCGATTATAAAAATTATAATCGAAGGATTGAGATGAGTAAATTTGCATTTACAACCTATCAGAAAGTTTTGGTTGACTTGCGTTCATGTCTGCGAGGAAAACAGTTCGATCACGATTCGTTTGTGAGCGATATGAGGTTGATTGATGAAATTATAATCGATTTATGTCCAGTAATAAATAGCCGTGTTGAAAAAAGATACGAGGAAAAGTTCATAACATCACCACACTAGCGTATGGTCTTAAAAATATAAAGTACCTTATAAAGCAATGGAAAAGTCTGTGAAAGAGTTGAAAGCTGAAGCAAAAGAGCGGAAAATTAAAGGATATTATCTGATGCGGAAAGCCGAACTCATCGATGCTTTACAAGCTGTAGAATTGAAAGAACCTGTTAAATCACCAGAGCGTAAAGAAAAACTTTGCCCACACGGGAAAAATAAATACAATTGTAAGAAGTGTTCGGGATCAAGGATTTGTGAACACGGTAGACAACGGTATGTTTGTAAAGATTGTGGTGGAAGCGGAATCTGCATTCATGGAAATAACAAGTACTATTGCAAGGAGTGCGGTGGAAAACAGTTTTGTGAACACAATCGAGTTACATATTATTGCAAAGAATGCGGTGGAAAAGGAATATGCATACATAAGAAAGATAAACGCTGTTGTAAGGTTTGTAAAAATGGTCTTAAGAAAATAAATTTGTAATAATAACAACATGCAACTGACAGATCTTTCAGAAATTTGTAATGAAGATAATATTATTTTCAGTAAACCGATAAAAAATGACCTTTTCAAATTTCAAAGGATTAAAATCCAAACCGATTACGGTGATAATAAGAAAGGACCGCTAGTCATCGAAACACCGCTTCTTTTCAGTTTTGGTGTAACCGAAAGAAGAAGTAAAGAAGACGAAAGTAATTCCTTACTTGGCTATTCTATACCGGTCTGTTTATGGTCTAAAGATGGCAAACCGACACGGGAAGAAGATGAGTTTCATATATCGCTGGAAAGTTTTGAAGCACTTTGCCGCAAGCACTTAGAAGACACTTTTGGTGCAGAAATTGCTAACGATTTAAATAGTCTTTTATATTACAAGGATTGGGATTTGAAAGACTATCCACCAATATTATATGCTAAACTCAATTATTCAGAAAAGTCAAATAAATTCTTAACGCTATTCAAAGCAAAAGGAAACAAAAAAGTTGAACCGCTCGACTATTTAAATACATATTGTCATGCAAAATTAGCTTTGCTGATCGATAGTATCTATATCAGTCAAAAATCTGTTTCGATTCAGGTAAAGGTTCATGAGGTATATTTCAGACCGTTGCCACAACGAGAATCGTTGTTATCGATACCTGAAGAAAGCGATGATGAAGCTTGAAAGTTCTATGATTTTTCATTTCTTTTTACTAGAAATGAAAAAACGTCTTAAAAAATAAATATGGTAATATAACAAATATGAATCCTTCAAAAGTTTTTGAAAATTCATCAAATATTATTTTCCATAAACCGGTGAAAAACAGCAAAACCGATTTTGAAATAATCAAAATTGAAACCCATAAAGGGCCGCTAGTAATCGATTCACCATTTCTTACAATTTTTGGTGTAAAAGAGACTTATAGTCAAAGCGATAGTAGTAAACTACTTGGTTACATCATTCCTGTTCGCTTATACGGTGAAGAAGGATGCAGCCGAATGTCAACGGAAGAAGAAGAAAAGTTTATTGATTGTATGGTTTTTATTAGAGACATTTGTAGGAATCATTTAAAAAGTGTTTATGGTGAAAAAATAGCTAATAAGATAAAAGGTATTTTTTATGGTTTTCAGTTTGAAGGTATGGGTACAAGAGCATGGTGTTCAATAAGGCCAACAATGTTTAATGTTAAACTACCAAAACATTCAAAACAAAGGGATAAAATTTTAACAAGAATCGAAAAGAGAAAGCTAGAAAAAGTCAAAATGGCTCTGATTATCGATAGTATTTATATCAGCAAAGAAGAAGTTTCATTTCAAGTGAAGGTACATGATATATATGTTAACCCACAAAAATCGCTACCAATACCTGAAGAAATCGAAGAAGATGAAGTTTTTTCTTCAAATCGTGTTGTGTTAACAATGAGTATCGATTAAAATATACCGAGTGACGACAAATTATTTATTTCTTTGTATGTGAATTTCAACTCATGTTTCATGAGTTGAAATTTTTACAGTTTAATCTTTGCTTTCACTTATTTCAATTTTTTCTCCAGCAACTGTTGTTTTTCATCTTTACAATCCTTACAAAAACGTTTGTTTTTCCCATGATTACAGATACCGTTTCCACCGCATTTTTTACAAGTATATTTCACACAACCGTGTTCACAGATACCGTTTCCACCGCATTCTTTACAATAGTATTTGTTATTTCCATGAATGCAGATACCACTTCCGCTGCAATCTTTACAAACATACCGTTGCCTGCCGTGTTCACAAATATTTGATCCTGAGCATTCCTTGCAATAGTATTTATTTTTCCCGTGTAGGCAAAGTTTTATTTTACGCTCTGGCGGTTTCGTGGGTTCCTGTCGTTCTACAGCTTGTAGCGCATCAATTAATTCAGCTTTCCGCATCAGATAATATCCCTTAATTTTTTTCTCTTTCGCCATAGCTAACAATTCTTTGACTGTAAATCTTTGATTGCTTTTCGATTCTTGCTTTTCCATTGCTTTTATTAAGTATATTTTATTCTCTTTAATTTCATTTTTATATTATCGCGTTCATGACGCATTTTCGTTAAATTAATGTATAATATCGTTAATTTAACGATAGAACCGTTGTGACTTGCGAGTTGTGAACGTGCGTGAACGCGTGCACGGACCATTTTATCGTTAAATTAACGTGAATTATTGTTAATTTAACGATATTTTATGTGAATGCGTAAGAACCGGCCATTTATCAACTACTCGTGCCCTACCAGGGTCATGAAAATAAACGCGTAAAACGACAACTCTGAAGGACAAACTTTTTGTCCCAAATAAACGGTCTTTGGCTTTTCCTCTCACAAATAAGCGATCGGACTGTGGGAGCAATAATTTTGGACAAACGAGCTCCAGTGTACATCATCGGCACACAAAAAGATCCAGAAATAAGACGATTTCCGTATTGGTGCAAAAGCGTACCCGCTGCTTTGCAGATGAGCAATGACTTTATCAACTAAACAAACTGGCGGCACCAGCCAATTGTTATCAAAACCCCTATCTTCGGTAAAGGCGACTACTGCTTCAGCGCCAAGCTGATAGAACCTAGTATTAAAGCGAGCAAGTTTAGCATTATACTTGCGAACCTGTCAACTGAATGTGGTCCCCATGTAAAATCTAATATTGCAAAAAACTTCGTCATTTAATGAATAATCGTCGAAATCTACTATTCTGCTCAAATAATCAGCATTTACATTGGTATCTCTAGGGATCCATTTCATCTCCAGGAAATATCAAGGGACAGACACGTCGTAAATATAGTCAGTGCTAAAGACTGCAAATCTTTGACTTACTGATTAACTATGGTCACAACATTACCATTATCAGTGAACTAAGCGACCTGCTGTCCGTTCAATTCGTTAGCGAAACTTTCCAAAGTTAACTGAACAGCTTTCAGTTCCCTCCAAGTAGCACTCTTACCACTTTGACTCCTCCGGAGACCAATTCTGTTGAAAAAGGCTACCCTCGCTCTGTACGAAGGAACCACATGCACGATCGGACGCATCAGAATATACTATTTTAAATTAGTAGGTTTGGTCTCCGTAACCCAAGCTGGTCATTGGGCATGGTGCTTCCAGAACAGAATCTTCTGCATTGCTATAGGTCCGTTAGTTTAACTTTGGAATACCATGACAACTTACTGTTCGGGACCTCGTACAGTGGCGGATCCAGGGGGAGGGTCGGGGGGGGTCCGGACCACCCCCGCCCCCGCCCCCCCTCCATCAGACTTGTGTCTCCCATGTGGTTCATAAAAATAATAGATTAAAATTGTTTTATACGTAGTTTTTTCACTTCCACCAATTGACTGGTTGTCAAGTTTTTGACTTAACAAACGCTTTTCGACCCTCAGAGTGCCGGAAATGGCGTTTTAGAGGGTAAAATCGGAAAAACTTTCCGGGGGACATGCACCTGGACCCCCTTTCAGAAATTCCTGGATCCGCCCCTGTCGTACAATGGTCTAGTCATAATACGCGTTACATTCCCAACGCGAACTGCTAATGAAATGATCAAACCTATTAACGAAGCTAATTTTTCGGCATTAACCTCACGGGACCTACATTGAACCATGGCATTGATGAGACTTTTAAGTTTTGTCATCCTCTGGATAGTTGCCGAAACGGTGCCTCGCTTTGTATCTAATACAACACCTAGCCAGGTAATAACTTGTGAGGGTTCCCATAGGGACTTCTGTTCGTTAATCAAAAAAAAAAATCTAAACAAATCACCATGCACTTTCAAACTGTTGATTTCGGCCGTGATATTATTCGCGCCTCCGCCCGATCAATCATTAAGAAAAACAACGATAGGGATTCCATTACACCTAAAATCTTTCACTAAAAGTTTGAACAATTTAGTGAATAAATAGGGGCGAACGATGACCCGAAAGGCAAAACTGTGAATTGAAAATATTGCATTATACCGTCCCCAAAGACCCATGCAAAGGTCCAAAAACTTCCTATGATTTGCGAATATTTCGACAGGGTGGTACGCCAATTTAAGATCAAATAGGAAAACTCATGTAATATAACTTTCAGAGCTACTTTTAAATCCTCACATTTAAATTTCTGTTTGAAAACATGCATGTTGATGTGCCTCAAAACTAAGATTTATCTCTTCTTTCCAGACGATTGTACCGATACAGACAAGGGATTAACTATCTCTGGAACAAAATTAATATGTTCCACACATTTATTATCCAGGAGTTCGTTAATTGCATCCGATACAAAAACCTTCATCTGAATAGCGAATGAATTGTTAGCAATAATCTTAGGAGGGGGAAAAGAAGCAAAGGGAATTTTGTAACCTTCCTTCACGAATAACGGACATTTTGAAACATGTTTGGATAATCTACCTCTAACATAAAGTATTGGTTTCGTTTAACAATCAATTTCGTAAGGTTTGGATGAACCGATTTTCAGCAAGCACGAATCTATACAATCATCAGGGAAATTTTCTGAATTTTCATAATCTAAAGAATACTCAGAAAACAAGAAATTGACTACACCTTGCTGTGATTGCTGCTCCACTAGTCATCTGGTACTCCTCGCAACGCCGTCGGGCATTGGACCCTCCAGTGACCTGGCTTTCCACAATGATAGCAAAATCCCGGCTTCACTTGAGTCTTATAGCGCTAATGTCAGTATCTGCCTCACACCCGGAATACGCTTGTTGAACTGCTTCGAGTTAAACTCGCCAATGGCTGGATCTTTTCTGGTAGCAGCTCCAACGGCCGTTTTGGTGGCTCTGGCTGATGTTTGCTTCGCATGGGCCTCGGCTCTCGCCTCCGCCTTGTACATCTTTTTCTCGTCTTCCGAATCCTTTGCAATCTCGCTTTTCTTGTATTCATGAACAGTAGCCCACCCAAATTCTAATTTATCGGCGAGAAGAATGTGCTTTTGTCTTTCTTTAAGCAAAGTCTCACCTTTCTCCAGGGACTCTTTAATTTTCTGCAAACCGTTAGATTGGACGGACGATTTGGCCTCGTCTATGATATCCTGCAACTAAGCGTTAAAGCGGAATTGGTCCGCGTTTGCTTTTTTCTTGAAACGACGAGGCTCGTCGAGCTTGAGTTTCTTGATTTCCCTGATTTGTGAGTCGACAGATTCTGTTTGCGACCTCTTAAGCTCGGTCGACGACTCTTTTAGCATCTCCTTCATTGAGTCTTGCAAGGCCTGGTTGTTCTGTTGGACCGACTGTTGAACTAATTTAGCGACGTCGTCCTCGCTGAGAGTCGTCACCTTTAATCGCGACGAAGGTGAACTTTGAAAACTACTGAAGCCGAATGGTGCAGGCCTGGAATGACTAACCACGTGCGATACTTCGTTTATAACGAAGTTATGCTACCCACAATGCACTATAACAATAGTGCCCAGTCCCTGCTGTTCCCGTGCCGTAGAAATATCATTTTCTGTCTAATTCGTTGACTACGTTACTCAAACGCCAGAAATTACATTTTGCAATGCATATGACATATAAGCTTGCCAAAACATAATTAATAAGTTAGTAGATAAGACGATATGTTTGGAATTATGCCTTCTACTAACATTAAATAATACCGTATATAAACTAGTTCAATAAAACTATTACTTGCTTTAGGGGTACGTTAATTCAACAATGATGTAAGACTAAAAAATGAAATGAAGGCTTTCTGTAACAAACGTTATCATCTGTTGGAGAAAAAATAAACAAAGACAGCTGAAGTAGGCAAGGTAAAATGGAAAATATTCTCAGTTTTATTCCAAATCTTCTAAGGTGTTGACGAGTTTATTGCCATAATTTGTCACAGTCGGATATATATTAAAGGCTGGTTTTCACTAACGACGGAGTCGGAGTCGGAGTCGGAGTCGTAATCAGAGGCGCAAAGCGTTACGGTCTAAAAATATATATAGTGAAAATCAAACCGACGGAATTGGAAGAAGATTACGGATTCATAAGCGGAATCGGAAGAAAATGGAACCGTTCTGATTCTTTTGACCCCGATTCGATTTCGTCGAGCTTTTAACTCCGCTTACGACTTCGATTTTCGATTTTCACTAAGGCAGAAGCGCTCTTACGACTCCGACTCCGACCACGACTCCGACTCCGTCGCTTGTGAAAACCAGCGTTATGAAAATAGCCGTTAATATCACAAGCAGGCCGCTTGATCCCAGTTTTTATACTTAGTGAATCGCGAACTAGTCGTTTGGAAATGAAACAAAGTTTGTTTCGAAAACAATAAATGAAAAAAAATAAAACGTGTCTAAAGGCCTGTTTATTCAGAGCGCGACCACGGCCATGAACGCGACCATTGCGACTTTAAGCGCGACTTTCCACTCGAACGTTCGCACGACCCACCGTTCATACAGAACGCGGTAATTCGGGCTGTGAAAGTGGCAATTAAGCTACCATGCACCATTAAAATGAAAATGGCAGCAAACGCCTCGGACACAGATTCTGGTGACATTTTAGCATTTTACCTCTTCAGACGGAGAATAGGAGAAGGAAGAGGAGATTCAGGCGTATATCTGTACACCCGATTTTACAGAAGTGTCATATTTTTGGCGAATACCACCACTTAGTAAAGGAGCTTCATTTCCACCCAGACAAGTTTCATCATTACTTCATAATGACAGAGGAACAGTTCGACAAGGTGCTGGGACTGATATGTTGTCAACCGGTGCGCGAGAAAGTCAAATTTTTTACGCGTACCGCGTGTCAACTGGGCCGAGTTACACGAAAACAAAAGAACTGATTGGTTGACAAGAAATAGTTCATGCGACTATTGCATAAAAATTCGTTCTTGAGGCAATCTCTGCGACTTTAATTTCCGCACGAACCAATTTCCAGGAGCGTTCGTGGTCGCCTTTGGTATAAACGGATTCATACAAATTGCTTATGCAATGCGTACGCCGCGTTCGCGTTCATGGTCGAGTTCGCGGTCGCGCTCGCGTTCGTGGTCGTGCTCTGTATAAATAGGCCTTTAGTGTGACATAAATGCAGCTGTTTCGAGAAAGATTGTCGGAAAAAAGCGCAAAAGTGCACGCGACAATCCCGTAAAATAATATGCGATGTGATCAATCAATTTTAATAAGTCAAATAAATACATGAAACCCGCGATGCTTCGTCCGAACGGGGAAGATCTTAGGTGGCGGGCCATCAGGATAAATCGGATAAATGAGTTTTTAGGATATAGCATGGATGACTACCCACAATACCTTTCTGGATTGTCGAGTGCACTTTCACGCTTTTTTCCGACAACCTTCTCGAAACAGCTGTATGCATCGTGTGAAATGAGATAATCTGATGACGTGATGCGTTATATTTGTTGTGATCTTTGGTTGAGGAAAAAGTGCCGTTCATTGCGTGCCATGAATTGCATCATCATTCAAAAGCATGTGCCTACAAGTTGTTTTGTCAAACTCAGAACGAATTCAAGCGCATTTGGTTGAACAAATTCAAAATTAGTACGACAGAAAAGCTTTCTCAGCATTGTATAAAATTAGGCGAATTGTTGCTTGAAAGCGATGAAATTGGTAAAAACAAAGAAATATGAGTCTATTCACAGAATCCCTCTCTGTTGTTTTCTTAGCTCTGAAGCGCTTGTTACCTTGCAAAGAGCGTTCCAGTTTACAACGTAGTTTTTGTCTGTTTGCGTTGTTGTCCTTATTACAAAAATCTTGAAACCACCCACTACAATCAAACTTGTCTCCTTATAGGACTTTGAAGCCTCCGAAGAATAAGCAATAAAATTTAAAGGCGAGTAATACCGGACAAAACAGTTAACCCGTTAGGCTTTAAAAGTGGGCCGTTTGGTCCCAGCTTTTAAATTTTATACTTAGTGGAAGAGTTTAACACTCAGTGGATTGTCGAGAACGATAAATTAAAGATAGCATCCACAATTCACAGCCATAATTCCAGTTCACAATTCTAGAGTTACGAACCACAATCCTTTAGAAACCTTCAGACTTTAATGGCCATAACAAAGGAGCTACAATTGATGTCGAACCGTACTTGACAGTGCGCATCCTTTTTGATCAGACGCTATGAGTCATAGCGAGGGAAGTAGCGTGAGTCATAGTAGTCGTAGCGTGAGTTTTTTACCTCAGTGACAAATACTACTGATACCAAAAATCATACTAGCAGCCGCGTTGGCATTACTAAAATTTTACTACCGTTTAAAGATCAAAAGTCAGCCGACACTGTCAAAAGACAACTACGAGATTTGAGCAACAAAATTGGAAAAACACAACAGCCGGTGTTTACGAGCAGAAAAAATTGAGGATGATGTTAAGATGCGCGACAAATAGCCTCCGTTAATCAACGAACAAAGCGTTGTGTATTTTATTTAAATGTGGCTTTGTGCGATGCAAGCTATGTCTGCTCCACTCGCCGACACTTATATCAACGTGTTTTCGAATATCAGAGCTCACCCGGAATCGAAATCATATCAAGAAGGAACACAATATGGAGCCAAGGAACCTCCAAGATCATTCTACCATCTTAAAGAAATGCAAGAGTAAACTTGACTGCCTGATATATGAAATGTTATATATTAGAGAATTTAAGCCAGTACTCAATACACAGTCAGACTCAATCAGAGCAAAATTGAAATTGTTTGTTCAATTAACGCAGTTTCCTATTAGTAACTTTTTCTTGTCACTTAACGAATTTTGTCACCTTATGCGCATAATTGTAGATCTATTTATAATGCAAGAACTGACGTACACATTTTACTTGACAATGACATCCCGAAGATGTCGAAACTTCGTTTAGTGACTTTCGCTAATTTTTGTATTGAAAATATTTCCTCAAGCGTTATAAGCCTTAGGCCTAGGGCAAACGTCGAACTTAACATGTGCCGAATCTAATTCAAATGAGCAAGAACAATAGATTTTGCTCATTTGCATTAGATTCGGCACATGTGAAGTTCGACGTTTGCCGTGGGCCTTACTTGTGCGGCAGTACGCAGCTCTTACAAGGTCTTCTCTGATTTGCTGAGAAAACAATAGAACAAACAACACAACAATGGCTAACAATAGACCCTACACCTAAAAACAATAGAGCTGCATGATATACAGGTCCAATGAAATTAGAGGTTGTAAAGAGCTGCGTGGTATCTGTTACTCGTCGAAAAGGTATTTGCAATGAAATGACTGAGTTTATTTTTGTGAGCGGCCGCACTTCAAAAGGTTGAACTTTGAACGTGAGAGATCATGTTATCATTTGCTATATTCTTTATTCTTTTTTGTGACATTGTTAAGTTTCTATAAAATTATTTATCTGATGGGAACGAGGAACGAAATAAGCCCGCCAAAGCATTGCCAAAGCATCCGCCGTGCAGCAACCACGACGGCGAAGGCAGCGAGAGCGGCACAAGACGTACAAAACAATAGGATTTATGAGCGAAAGCAATGCTTCTATTCTATCCTATCCTATCCTATGTGCATTTTACTCTTTGGTATTCCCTGAAAACAACATCATCAAATGATCAAATTATAGACACGACGGTTTTCTTTTCTCTTTTTAAAAATTGAAAGTCGTCCCTACGAAGTCTACGAATTCAACAGGGAGTCAAAAATTACCGCGCTAGTGAAGATGATTGACAGATCGGAAAAGTTAACCTGGGATCAATTCAATAAAACTTAGTGTAATGTACAAGTGTAGCCATTGTTTCAGAGGTTGAAAACAATAGCTACACTTGTAAATTACACTCGTAAAAGTTTTATTGAATTGACCCCTGCACTAAACTACCTAGCGAGGTGGTTTGAAAAAACCCAGTTAAAAAAATCTATTGTTCTTTAATAAATTTCCATGGAAACCGCTAACACGGTTTAAATTCGGTGAACGCCAAAAATACGTGGCCGCATCAGGAATTTTGTTAAACCAGCTAATTTTAATCAATTAATTGCAAGTAACCCGGTCAACTACTCTAGTGCGGCCGCAGCCAATGGTAAACAATCGTTGTTTCCCGCTACATTGACACGTGCAGTGGGAAGCCTTTCATAAATTAAATGAGCCAATCAGGGATCACCATTTCAATCCCGTAGATGTTTGGCGCCACGTTCAAAACATCAGTTCATACGCCATTATCACGACCCGCCATTTTGAATAAAAACAAAAGATTTACGCCGCCAAGGCTCGCAGTAAAAAAGTTGAAAACGAGGTTGGGGGGGGGGGGGGGGCAAAAACAAAGCATTATATTCCCCGGGGAGTCAACATGGCCGCCGCGTGATAAAGGCCTATTCAGTCGGCGAAGAAACGCAAGAGTAAAGATACATTGCGAAAACGGAAAAGTTCGAACGAGTTTATCTTGCCCTCATCATCATCTCAACTACACTGTTACAGCAGTCCGTCTGAAGACCACTCAAGGAGATATGTTAGCAAATGGAAATATTGGCAAAGGTCAGAAAATAATACTTCAATTTACTTTTCATTGTGCGTCTTTCGTTGCAACATGTAGAGACAACATGCGACAGGAAATTTCGTTATTTCGTCGTTAAATGGTCTTTCTTTTACAATTTTCATTTTATAGCCATAAACTGAACCTAGTTTCTTGTTTTGTAGTGTGTGACATTGACAGTGGAAACGGGACATTTCCAAAACAAGACGAGCACGTTAATATTAAAATGTGTCCCGACGAATTCGCACACGAGGCCGGCATTGAGGAAAACAACATCTTGTTAGCTAGGTCTTAGCTGTGTTTTAGCTGTGTCGAGTTCATGATGATGAATATAAAAAGGTAAGCCTTGTTCTTTTGCCAAATGTGATGTCAATTCTAAAAACGAACGTTTGTTTTATTTTGTCTGAATAACTGATCCGTAAAAAAATTGTAATATTCCGGTGTGCAACATTTTGACCAAGTTGTTGCCAAAAAGTATATAATAATTATTTAAAGACAAGTTAACATACACCGGCGCTATTCACCAAGTGTCAAAACAGTTTGTGAGAAACGTCAGCTATTTATTTAAACAACAAAGTATGTAAAATAGAGAGAAAGAGTTGCGTTGACTTCGCATCGCGTTCGCGGAGGCCGGAAGCAACGAGACGCAACCGTATCATTACAATTAAGTCGGATGTCGGATTTTCACAACTTGGATGATGGATTTTCACAACTCAGATGCCGGATGGCACCTATATAGGCATCCTTGGTGATATGGTGTGCTCTACCAGATCTAAAGTAAATATTATAGGTCATGACGCTGCTGGGGATCTTTAATCATCTTGCATTTTACCACAAATTCAAATTTATGGGGAAAATATTTTCTTGCTGGAGCTGTAAAATATGACAGAATTAACAATTTGTTGCTTTTGGATGCGTTTAATGTTTTTTTTTTTCACCGGAAAAATGTGAAACACGTATTTTTATTCGAAATGGCTTAACCTTGTGCTAATTATGATGTCATATCTTGTCACCATAGCTACCGATTGCCTCCAAACCTTACTGAAATGTGTCTCGAGGATAAACGAAGAAAATAGCATGTGCTTACAATAAATGTTCTCGATAAAAATCGAAGACAAACCTTAAGGGGGGGGGGGGGGAGGAGGAGGTGTGACTTCCGCTCTTCTCCCCCTTGGCCTTGTGCATGTACGTCCGAGGATTAAAGAGGCAAACACGACGGCGAAACTGTAGATGTTATGAACAATATATAAAACACAAATGAAGACAAGACACATTTTTTTTCAGAACACCTCATTGTTTGTTGTTCATTCAGGGTATACAAAATGTAATATTACATTTGTATAATCCACTTTTTAGAATAGTCTTAGGATTTAATTTAAGTTTAGCATTTTATTAGATTTTAATACAGTAAAAAAGCAACATATTTATATTTGGCTGTATATAAGGGGGTCTCGACAATGCAGCAAAGAAGACAAGACAACAACAGAAACAAGACAACAGTTCAATAAAGATAGGCAGCGGTAACCCTTTTGATTTTATTGCTGGATGCTTAATAATAAGGAGATATTGCCAATACAAAGCTATAATAAACAAAAAGGGCGGGGTTTGTTTGCGCTGCTATACAAAACAGGATTAGAAACATCAAAGATCAGACAGCAGGTTAATAAAAGACAGTAAACTGCGATTATATTGGCTTTAATTTCATGGATGCTGAGTGATAATTATTTGGAGAAATTGCTAATATAAAATAGAAATCTATAAGGACAACACATACGCCAGGAACCATGGACTGTGCCCCGGGTAGTCCAGCACGTATCCAAACGATGTCTGTGATTCGCTAAGAAAACAATAGATTTGTCCCGCTGGGATAGGGATTAGGGATAGCGGCATTGTTCAAGTGATATATCAATTGTATCGTTTGCCAATCACAGACAGACTGTCAATTTAAATTAATAACTTAGGGAGTGTTTTCTCCGGAACTAATTCAAAATTATTCTTTACAATGTATCATTGTAGAAATAGTAGATAAATAGTCTCTTGAAACTAGATGTACATCATCCCAATCATCGGAGGGAGAGATCCATGGCAGCAGAACAGCCGGACCTTGCTCATTCTTCACGTGTTTGCTAATCTCCAAAGGATAAGACCTTTAGTTAAAATGTTGTCAGCACTCAAATAGTATCTCATTAACGACCTTGAGTCCTGATAATAAACCTAGTGTATGCAGCGCATAACCTTTATTCAAAAGGAGGAGAAGAAAATATCTACTCTCGCATAAATTTTTAATTATTTATTTTAGATAAATTATTGATATGCACTTTAGAAATCACCCAAAATAAATTTGTTTAAACTGAGCATTCAGCTGTAAAGTGAAACTACACGATTTTATGATTTTAGTATCCTATTTTAATGATTGGTGAAAACACGAGTTAATGTTTAAGTATCAGCAGCTTTTTGTGTACCATTGGGGTGCATAAAATGCATTATATTTGCATCTGTAACGTTTTGCTGAAATTCAGTGAAATAAAAACCGTCTGTGTTTAAATATCTACTATTTAAAATTATTAACAGGTTAAAATATCGATCCCATTTACGAATTTAAAAATGGTAATTATGATAAAATATAGCAAGAATTACAAGTTTATTAGTATTATTTATGTAAGGGATAATGCCCGAGCTCCGAGGCCTTCTTAAAAATAATGACCGAGCGCGTAGCGCGAGGTCATTATTTTTAAGAAGGCCGAGGAGCGAGGGCATTATCCGTTTTAATGCACCTTTTCATTGTTTTAGAACAAGCAAACCAACGACTTGCTGTGAAATTTTGCTCATTAGTGACAGTAGTGATTGTCTAAATCCCGTAAGGATTGTGCAAGCATTTTAATCATTGTAATGACTCCCGTGGGCGAAGTTTTTCTTGCCGTTACAATCAGTTTAGAATTGATCAACTATGGCCTCGATGAAACGCGGTGATGCGATGTGAAGCGCCGTTTGTGATATTCTTTACTGGCCAAGTAGGATACTTTTTGCAACAAGATGCGTATAAAGTTCTCAAGTTACCGCAAAATAGGAAAAAGGAATCAGGAGGATGCAATCTTGGAAAAAATGTGAGCTAGCGAAGTGAAATTTTAATAGCACACTTTTGAAACGTTTCAATTCTTACATGACAAGGGTAAAAAGTTCCTTGACAGTCAGCAGTAGTAATAATCAGAAATTTGGGGATATGGGCTTTTGATAAGACTACGAGCAGTCTCTCTTTCCCAGCTTAGTCCATCGAGCGAGAAACGAAGAAACATTAGCGAACGGTAATGGCCGTGCGAAACTGGGGCGCCTCCAGTTTCGCGCGGCCATTATCTATTCGCTAATGTTTTTTCGTTCCTCGCTTGATGGACTAAGCTGGGTAAGAGAGACTGCTCTTAGTCTAGCTTTAGATAAAAATAGGAAATTCACTTTCGATAATTTTTCATTCCACGTTCAATGTAATGGAAAATATTGAGATTTTGCCTTATAGTGTCTATGGTAAAGGTTTATTTAAAACTATTAACCAAGGTAGTTGAAAACTTAAAAACATAAGTCCCTCGGAGATACAGGGTGTATGTTGTTGGTCCAGAGGGATGTTTTGTTTATTTTGTTGACATGTACATCAAAAGTATTTGTCAGGGGTGTTGCGAGTGCTATCCATGTTGGAATTTTTAATAAATTATGCTGATGTGCTAAATTGAGAAGATTCTAGAAAATCACTGAGGTGGAACAGTAGGTTATTATTGTGATCAGTGAGGTGGAACAGGAGGTTACTATTAAAAATAGTAACCTCCTGTTCCACCTCACTGACCACAATAATGACCTGTTGTTCCATTTCAGTGAGCATGTATGCAGATTATTGGAAATAATAACCTGTTCAAAACAATGAAAAGGTGCATTAAACACATTTAGCTTTCGATGTGCTAATGAGCCAACCGCTGTTTATAATAATAGTGATCAAGAAAAGAGCTATATTTTTTATTTAGACGTTTTGCTTGAAAGCGCTAAAAAAATATATGAAAAGAAAATGCGACACTAAGGCCCCGTCCACACGTATCCGGATATTTTTGAAAACGGAGATTTTTTTCTCCGTATTCGAAAACATCCGCGTCCACACGGACCGTATTACACGTATTACACGTATACACGAAAATTTTTCGAGTACGCTAGACTTCACATGATGAGCATGCACAGGCTACTGGCACATGCGCGCTGTGAGAAGCATAAGCCCGCGAAAATCAAAGAGTTTGCCGCCATCTTTGTTTTGACGTCATCGTATTCGAAAACCTTCGTTTTCGACCGACTACACGAATACGATAAATCTCCGTTTTTAAAAATCTACAGTCTGGAGAGCGTATTCAAAAACCTCCGTATTTGTTGCCGAAAACGCCGTTTACGTGTGGACGGGAGGTGCAAACGAAGAAAAAAATCTCCGTTTTCGAAAATATCCGGATACGTGTGGACGGGGGCCTAAATGCCTAAATGCATCAGTCAAGCAAGCATTATAAATTTTGTGGCTCAAAGATAAACCATCTGTTGTATTTTAACCGGTGTGACCAAGCCTCTTGGATCCGAAGTGTGTTTTAATCAATGCGGTGAGATGTTTTTCAGTTCGGATTTCAGAAGTGAAGAAGCGGAGATGTAAAGAATTTCTTAAAGATAAAACAAATTACATTTTCCGATGGGAATTTACGCTGATACCAATCTCTGATTGACTTTTTCTTTGTGTTCTTGTTAGTTTTGGAGAGCTGTTTATAAAACGTTCTCAAATCCAGTCGTTTCGTGATTTCTTTCATTGAAGACTACAGCGGCCTCGATGCGCTATTAATGGTTCGCGTTTTGCTTTTAAGTAATGATCCGCATAAGAAGGAAAGCGCTGAACGGCAACGCACGATAGAATGTCAACTGTTTTCATTGTTGCAACTAGTGATCTGATTTGCCTAGACTCTAAAACCGCTAAAAAGTTAAGGTTCAAGGTGCAATTTGGCCGAGTTTTTAAAGGTTTCAAGTAATTTAAGACCCAATCGCAGAACATGCAATTTTTAAAAGATATTGTATGTGGGGAACTTCATGAAAGAAGCAAAATTATTAGCTATTGTCTTCTGCTCTTCTGATTGGTTAAGCATGAACATTTCCTAAAATTTATTTGACGAAAATGGATTTTCTTTATTTTTATACTGAAATATAATTGTGAACCATCAGCCCCTCCTCTATTCTTGAAACCAAAGATATTCTATGTGGGAAAGACCCAATGCCACAGAACAATGAAGTTTAAACGCGTTCCAAACTAAAATGTGGCATAACGATTTAGACAAATTCAGAGTAAACACTAAGGAACACTACAAAAATGACTTATTTTTACGGGTAAATTATCAACCTACCTCGGAAATTGGCTTTTACACGTGGTAGTTTCTACAACCTCTTCGGAAATTGGTGAAAAATTCACCAAAATTAAAATGTGAAGTTTTTTCGGAAAAGCCAATTCACCACTTTTTTAGTTGGATAATTTTTAATGTTTGCTCTAAACCGTAAAATCATGCTAAAACTGATAGGAGAGTTTTCTTTGTTTGCAAGGAAGCACAAAATTCTTTCGAGGGAATTTATGATTTTCATGAACTACATTTGAAACCTGTTCAGAATTTCTGATCTCCCCCGAATCCTAAAAGAGGTTTCGGAAATTCTGATCCCCCCATCAATAACCGAACAAACACAGCTATATACAACTTATTCTAAAAGGATTCAGAATTCAGAAATTCTGATCCCCCCGGTCAATTAACCGAAAAAATATATACATCTTATTTTTAAAGGATTCAGGAATTCTGATCCCCCCGTCAATTAACCGAACAAAAACAGTATATATACATCTAATTCTTAAAAATTCAGAAATTCTGATCCCCCTGTCAGTTAACCGAACAAAAACAGCTATGTACATCAATTTCTTAAAAATTCAGAAATTCTGATCCCCCTGTCAGTTAACCGAACAAAAACAGCTATATACATCTAATTCTTAAAAATTCAGAAATTCTGATCCCCTGTCAGTTAACCGAACAAAAACAACTATATTCATCTAATTCTTAAAAATTCAGAAATTATGATCCCCCTGTCAGTTAACCGAACAAAAACAGCTATATACATCTTATTCTTAAAAAATTCAGAAATTCTGATCCCCTGTCAGTTAACTGAACAAAAACAGCTATATACAGCTAATTCTTAAAAATTCAGAAATTATGATCCCCCTGTCAGTTAACCGAACAAAAACAGCTATATACATCTTATTCTTAAAAAATTCAGAAATTCTGATCCCCTGTCAGTTAACTGAACAAAAACAGCTATATACAGCTAATTCTTAAAAATTCAGAAATTATGATCCCCCTGTCAGTTAACCGAACAAAAACAGCTATATACATCTTATTCTTAAAAAATTCAGAAATTCTGATCCCCTGTCAGTTAACTGAACAAAAACAGCTATATACAGCTAATTCTTAAAAATTCAGAAATTATGATCCCCTGTCAGTTAACTGAAAAAAACAGCTATATACATCTAATTCTTAAAAATTCAGAAATTCTGATCCCTCTGTCAATTAACCAAACAAAAACAGCTATATACATCTAATTCTAAAATGATTCAAAATATCTGATTCTCATATCACGGGTGAGGTGCAGGATTGCAGAAAATTAATTCAGTTTTTTTTCTTACTCCTCTATACCACTTGTTACTGGACAATTTTAATTATATAGGATTCAGAAATTCTGATGCCTGTCACTGAACTGAACAAAACTGGCTATTCACATCTCATTCTAAAAGGATTCAGAATTTCTAATTCCCATGTTACGAGTGTGGTGCAGGATCGATTGCAGAAAATTAATTCAGTTTTTTTAGAACGAAGTATGATACAATGGGATGTATTCTTATTCAATGATAGAAATATGACTTCCATCTCGTTAAACTAGTTTTCTGCAGTTCCGCACCTTAGTGCATGTCACTTACATCATGTACATGTGACTTAAAACAGAAATGAATCGGAATGTCTGACCTCATCACTTTACCCTTTCACTCCCAGAGTCAATTATGGAGACATGTAGTGCAGTCCTAACTTTTGAGTCTGTGGACGAAATCCTACATTGTATGTAAAGCAGTACAGTACTTTCACATGATACAGTTACCATTTGTTTTCAATATTTTACAAGAAGTTGGGGATTTTCTTGAATTTTGATATTTGGCACGCTTGGGAGTTAAAGAGTTAACTAAACAAAAAAATTAGTGAAATTTGTGGTCCTCTCAGTTTGCTATCAACTTAAGGTGTTTCCCTCCAGTTTCCATGCAGCCGCACCGACCATTTTTAAGCGGCCGTTTAACTAACTTTCCTTTATTGAAGTAGTATGAAACTTACACAAAATATTGTACTTAGTTTGAAGTTTATGAGATTGTAACAATTTTGAAAATCGGATTTAAAATTGCGGAGATAAACGAGAAAAATTGAAATCGCTTGAGTCTAAATTCCGAGCGATTGCGATGGCATCTAGAAAAATCAAAACTATTACGATAAACTATGACATATGGCAAACAAAATATCTAAAAATTAGAAAATTTTGTCAAGCCGATTTTTAGTAAATCAGGAGAACATTTCGAACTTGTGATTTTGCATGTGTATGAGCACATCAATAAGTTCCTCAATTAAGCTTATAAAAGTTTAATTTCTCAATCTCAAATTTACGTCCAAATTTTTGTTTAAAGTATGAGATGAAACTATGAAAGTTTGAAAGCGTTTCTCGTTTTAGTTTTGGAGATTCGATTTGCTATAGGAAACCATAGTTTTTTGACTGAGTCCTTGATATTGTAGTTTTAGCGCTTTTCTATATATTTCAAAAACCGCGAGATAGATTTTTTAAAAACTTTTTTAGTCGTTTCTTTATAATATGAACAACATTGTCTCTGAGTTTCATCTTGATTGAAACATTGCAACATGGTCAAATAAAATAATAAAGTTCACCCAAAACGCGATTGAGACTTGGTGCTTTGATTGCACTGTTGAAGGCGCACAAAAACGCTTTAACTAATTAATTCAGGTGAAGCGCAACGCATTTCTGCGTGTCCATTATGTTTTGCGGAGTAACGTTAGGGGCTGTGTTCCACGTTATTTTTATCATTCCCACGAATTTCAGTGGGACGTTTATTTGTAAGCAGGTTTTTTATTCGCATTTGACGTGCTCTGGACTCTCTCGACATTTTGAATTGTAGGGAAAAGAAAGAAGTCATTGCGATTTGCATAATTCTCAACACGCAGAAATGCGTTACACTTCACCTGAATTAATTAAAGCGTCTTTGCGACGTGCGCCTTCAACCGTGCAATCAAAGCACAAAGTCTCAATCACATTTTAGGTGAACTTTATTATTTTATTTGACCATGTTGCAATGTTTCAATCAAGATGAAACTTTGAGACAATGTTGTTCATATTATAAAGAAATGACCATAAAAGTTTAAAAAAAATCTATCTCGCGGTTTTTGAAATATGTAGAAAAGTGCTAAAACTACAATATCAAGGACTCAGTCAAAAAACTACGGTTTCCTACAGAAAATCGAATCTCCAAAACTAAAACGAGAAACGCTTTCAAACTTTCTCAGTTTCATCTCGTACACTAAACACGCATTTTGGCGTAAATTTGAGATTGAGAAATTAAACTATTATAAGCTTAATTGAGGAATTTGTAGATGTGCTCATACACATGCAAAATCACAAGTTCGAAATGTTTTTCTGATTTACTCAAAATCGGCTTGACAAAATTTTCTAATTTTTAGATATTTTGTTTGCCATATGTCATAGTTTATCGTAATAGTTTTGATTTTTCTAGATGCCATCGCAATCGCTCGGAATTTAGACTCAAACGATTTCAATGTTTCTCGTTTATCTCCGCAATTTTAAATCCGATTTTTAAAATTGTTACACTCTTATAAACTTCAAACTTTGTACAATATTTTATGTAAGTTTCATTCTAATTCAATAAAGGAAAGTTAGTTAAACGGCCGCTCAAAAACGGTCGGTGCGGCTACACGGAAACTGGAGGGAAACACCTTAAGCAGTTAAAAAAAACCAACCTGACAAAATTCAGGCTTGAATTAGGCTTCTAATTAAATCTAAAAGGGATTCAGAATTTTTGTTGCCTCCATCACTTAAACAAACAAAACTAATAGGAAGATCTAGCCTGTTTCTGGATGTTTTCTTTGTATTATGTTATTCCTCTGATGGTCACAGCAAGATGCCACTGATCATCCTTCTTTGGGCATGATCAACAGAGGTGGATCAACATACTGTCATACATGTACATAAATGGATGACCTCATTTGTAGTTATGCTAGTAAGTGATTCCATTTCCTGAAAATCAGATATGGTATTGACTTTAAAATTACTCAAATTTAACACTTATTACTCATGCGCGAAGCGACATGAGGTAAGGTTTCGGTTCCATTTTCTTGTTATTATTATTATTATTATTATTATTTTTTGTGTCACGATTTTGCATGCAAATTTATGCACGCATATTTTAAATTGTGCACTTCCGGGTCATGTCTTCGCCATTTACACTTCCTGTTTAGTGACTTCCGGCTACTGTCACTTCCGGTAAAAGAGCGTTACTTACGTGTCACGACAGCATCTCCTACAACCCTACATACATTACTATGTTCACGTTTGGTATATATAAGACTTAAAAGAATCACTGGCTTCATTGTGGAACAGCCTTCATTTCCAAAACATTCAATAGTAAACAACGTGGTTTGCAGGAACGATTACTGAATGAAAGGAGTAACTTATCTCCAGGTCGGACATCTTCTTATCATGTTTAAAATATATCATAAAAATTTTCTTACGCATGCGCATGAGTAAAGGCTGCTTGGATCCTCTAGTTAATCAATAAAGTTAATATTATTGTACATGTATTTCATGTCATTGAGTAACTAACTGTTCACATGAGAATCACAAACTCATCTTGGGGTGAGGGGGGGGGGGGGGGAAGAGGCAAGACAACTCGGGTGGGCGAGTTGTCTTGCCTCGGCAGGTACATGTAGGGTAACCCTGGCAGGTGGAACAACTTTTTCTCATATAAACACTTTGGCTTGCCTACACGAGACGAGACAGCTCAAATTGTGCCAGGAGCCTGTGTGTTTTTAGTCAGTAGAGACCAAACGCGCAAAAAAATGGCATCCTGAGAGACTGGTGTGCTAGAGGGGACAGCTGTTACAACTCACAACTCCATATAAACACATCGTTTTCTTGGGGGGAGGGTTGTCTCGGATGCTGCGAAGCGCTTGTTTCTTTGCAAAAAAAGCGTTCCAGTTTACAAAGTAGTTTTTGTCTGTTTGCGTTGTTTTTCTTATAACAAAAACCATCCACTACAATCGAACTTGACTCCTTATAGGATTTTGAAGCCTTCGAAGAATAAGCAATAAAATTTAAAATGGCCGCGCGAAAATCCAATAAACAGAGGTTTAAGGCGAGTAATACCGGACAAAACAGTTAACCCGTTAGGCTTTAAAAGTGGGCCGTTTGGTCCCAGCTTTTATACTTAGTGGAAGAGTTTTACACTCAGTGGATTGTCGAGAACGATGAATTAAAGATAGCATCCACAATTCACAGCCATAAGTCCAGTCCACAATTCTAGAGTTACGAACCACAATCCATTATTCATAGTCCAGTCCACATTTCAATTCACGTTACATATCGACCAAACTTTGTAAACACCCCATTTTGGTGCCAACATAGTTAATCGAGGGTCTGGTTATAAAACCTTCAGACTTCAATGCCCTTAACAAAGGAACTACAATTGATGTCGAACCGTACTTGACAGTGCGCATCCTTTCTTTTTTGATCACACACTATGAGTCAGCGTGGGAAGTAGCGTGTGTCATAGTAGTCGTAGCGTGAGAAGTCTTAGAGAAGTACTCCCACAGAGGAGGATAGTAATAAGCTCTTTTCGAAACATCTTTTCCTAGCTACAGTACCCTGCACATCTTGTTGATTCCAATATTCCACAGTTTTTGACCTCAGTGATAAATACTACTGAAAGCAAAAATCATACTAGCAGCCGCGTTGGCATTACCAAAATTGTACTACCGTTTAAAGATTAAAAGTCGGCCGACACTGTCAGAAGACAACTACGAGATTTGAGCAACAAAACTGGAAAAACACAACAGCCGGTGTTCACGAGCAGAAAAAAAAAATGAGGATGATGTTAAGATGCGCGACAAAAAGCCTCCGTTAATCAACCAAGAAAGCGTTGTGTATTTATACACTCGCCAACACTTATATCAAAGTGTTGTCGAATATCAGAGCTCATCCGGAATCGAAAATCATATCAAGAAGGAACACAATATGGAGCCAAGGAACCTCGAAGATAATTTTACCATCTTAAAGAAATGCAAGAGTAAACTTGACTGCCTGATATATGAAATGTTATATATTAGAGAATTTAAGCCAGTACTCAATACTCAGTCAGACTCAATCAGAGCAAAATTATTGTTTAATTAACGCAGTTTCCACCAGTAACTTTTTTTTGTCACTTAACGTATTTTGTCACCTTTTGCGCATAATTGTAGATCTATTTAAAATGCAAGAACTGACGAACACACTTTACTTGACATTGGCTGCGGCCACACTAGAGTAGTTAACCCGGTTATTTGCAATTAATTAATTAAAATAAACTGGTTTGACAAAATTCCTGATGCGGCCGCGTATTTTTGGCGTTCACCGAATTTTAACCGTGTTAGCGGTTCCCATGGAAATTAATTAAAGAACAATAGATTTTTTTAACCGGGTTAGGTCTATTTACACCACCTAGCTAGGTAGTTTAGTGGAGGTTAACTTTCCCGATCTGTTAATCATCTTCGCTTACGCGGTAATTTTTGGCTTCCTGTTGATCATTTGACGATATTGTTTGCAGGGAATAACAATATGTAAAATGCACGTGCAGAGGCATTGTTTTCGCTCATTAATCGTATTGTTTTGTGCAGCTCTCGTTAGCAAATAGGCCATTTGCACGATGACGTCATTTGACTACTACTACCAGAATTCATTTCGTTTTTCCTTTCTTATTTGAATTTTGTAATCCCAGTGCGGTTTAAATAACAATAGCCCTAATTTGCACTACAAAACAAAAAAACTGAAGGATTCTGGTTGTAGTAGTCAAATGACGTCATCGTGCAAATGGCCTATTATAACATGATCTCTCACGTTCAAAGTTCAACCTTCTGAAGTGCGGCCGCTCAGAAAAATAAACTCGGTTATTTCACTTTTCACCGAGTCATTTTAACCGGGTTATTTTAACCAGTTTACTAAAAAAATAACCCAGTTAACACACCAAGTGCGGTCGCAGCCAATGACACCCCGAAGATGTCGAAACGTCGTTTATTGACTTTCGCTATTAACTTTTTGTATTGAAAATATTCCCTCAAGCGTTATAAGCCTTACTTATTCGAAAAGATGTTTGTTATGAAATAACCGAGTTTATTTTTGTGAGCGGCCGCACCTCAGAAGGTTGAACTTTGAACGTGAGAGATCATGTTATCATTTGCTATATTCCTTTTTCTTTTTTGTGACATTGTTAAAGGCCCATGTTCACCCAATCTGCTTTGCGCGCCCGGTCTGACTTTCGCACAGACGGAAAATCGAAAAATCGACGTGCCAGCTAATCATAATGCTACACTGAACAATTGAACCGTTTCAAGACAAAAACACAAGCGCGCAAAGCAGATAGAGTGAACATGGGACTTTAAAGTGCCCCTGAGATCAAATTTTTGATTTTGATTTTTTTACATTTTCCTGTACAATTAGACTTTCTTATTCATCTTGCCAAATTTCAGTTCATTACGAACATCAGAAGTCATTTTATTTTAACATTTATTTCCGAGAATTTACGGCCGCCATTAATCAACCTTGTTCCAAGGCTTGGTTGCGAATGGGAGAAAGTGACGTCAAAGACTCAAACATACCTCACGAGTTGAAATTATGATAACAATAAGTATTGAAAATCACACGGAAAGCAACAAAAACTTTAGACTTGTTCTTCGTGCAATTTTCTATGCTTATTGTCATTATAATTTCAACCCGTGAGGTATGTTTGAGTCTTTGACGTCTTCGCAACCAAGCCTTGGAACAAGGCTGATTAATGGCGGCCGCAAATTCTCGGAAATAAATGTTAAAATAAAATGACTTCTGATGTTCGTAATGGATTGAAATTTGGCAAGATGAGTAAGAAAGTCTAATAGTACATGAAAATGTGAAAAAAAATCAAAATCAAAAATTTGATCACAGGGGCACTTTAAGTTTCGATCTATTCATCAGATGGAAACGAAGAATGAAATAAGCCTACCAAAGCATTGCCAAAGCATCCGCCGGGCAGCAACCACGACGGCGAAGGCATCGAGAGCGACACAAGACGTACAAAACAATAGGATTCATAAGCGAAAGCAATGCTCCTGCATGTGCATTTTACTTTTTGGTATTCCCTGAAAAACAACATCATCAAATGATCAAATTATAGGTTTTGTGGAGAACATAAACACACGACGGTTTTCTTTTCTCTATTTAAAATTGAAAGTCGCCCCTACGAAGTCTACGAATTCAACAGGGAGTCAAAAATTACCGCGCTGGTGAAGATGATTGACAGATCGGGAAAGTTAACCTGGGTTCAATTTCAATAAAACTTTTACAAGTGTAATTTACAAGTGTAGCCATTGGCTGTGTTTTCACGAGGCGGTTTTTCTCGCTTAACATTCCTGTAGGTAATTTGTTTACTGACCACGTTAAGCAGCTTAAAAAATTTATGCGTTTTCACGGACAGAACTTTATTCATTTTTATTATACCATGCGCGATATATTTTCTTTTGTTAAAACAATAGAAAATTATAACACAAAAGAACGACAATACAATGCCCTTCTTTGTTGTTTAATTGCCGACAAGCTTAAGCTACCTGGTTTGGTGGCTTAAATTTAATGAGAATTCTATTGTAGTTCGCCGACTCGCTTAACTTTAAGCGAGTTGGACAAGCAACTGTTTTCACGAGATTTCCGACTGTCACTCGCTCAGCGACTTGAAAAATCGCTCGTGAAAACACGGCCATTGTTTCAGAGGTTGAAAACAAAAGCTACACTTGTAAATTACAAGTGTAAAAGTTTTATATAATTGACCCCTGGGATCAATTCACTAAAACTTAGCTAGTGTAATTTACAAGTGTAGCCATTGTTTCAGAGGTTGAAAACAATAGCTACACTTGTAAATTACTCTTGTAAAAGTTTTATTGGATTGACCTCTGCACTAAACTACCAAGCGAGGTGGTTTGAAAAAAAGCCGGTAAAAAAATGTACTGTTCTCTAATCAATTTCCATGGGGGCAAAAACAAAGCATTTTATTCTCCGGGGAGTCAACATGGCCGCCGCGTGATAAAGGCCTATTCAGTCGGCGAAGAAACGCAGGAGTAAAGACACATTGCGAAAACGGAAAAGTTCGAACGAGTTTATCTTGCCCTCATCATCAGCTTAATTACACTGTTATAACAGTCCGCCTGAAGACCACTCAAGGAGATATTTTAGCAAATGGAAATATTTGTAAAGGTCAGGAAATAATACTTCAATTTACTTCACATTGTGCGTGCGTCTTTCGTTGCAACATGTAGAGACAACATGCGACAGGAAATTCGTTATTTCTTCGTTAAATGGTCTTTCTTTTACAATTTTCATTTAAAAGCCATAAACTGAACCTAGTTTCTTGTTTTGTAGTGTGTGACATTGTCAGTGGAAACGGGACATTTCCAAAACAAGACAAGCACGGTAATATTAAAATGTGTCCCGACGAATTCGGACACGAGGCCGGCATTGAGAAAAACAACATCTTGTTAGCTAGGTCTTAGCTGTGTCGAGTTCATGATGATGAATATAAAAAGGTAAGCCTTGTTCTTCTGCCAAATGTATGATGTCAATTCTAAAAACGAACGTTTGTTTTATTTTGTCTGAATAACTGATCCGTAAAACTTTTGTAATATTCCGGTGTGCAACATTTTGACCAAGTTGTTGTCACAAAATATATAATAATTATTTAAAGACAAGTTAACATACACCGGCGCTATTCACCAAGTGTCAAACAGTTTGTGAGAAACGTTTCGTCGTCAACTATCTATTTAAACAACAAAGTATGTAAAATAGAGAGAAAGAGTTGCGTTGACTTAGCATCGCGTTCGCGCGAGAAAGCTTTGCGCGAACACCAACAGTGGCTGCAAGCAACGAGAGGCAACCGTATCATCACAAGTCGGATGTCGGATTTTCTCAACTTGGATGTCCGATTTTCACAATTCGGATGTCGGATAGCACCTATAGGCATCCTTAGTGATATGATGTGCTGTTCCAGATCTAAAGTAATATAAGACATGGCGCTGCTGGGGATCTGTCATCATCTTGCATTTTACTAAAAATTCAAATTTATGGGGGAAAAATATTTTCTTGCTGGAGCTGTAAAATATGACAGAATTAACAATTTGCTGCGTTTGGTTGCGTTTTATATTTTTTTCACCGGAAAAATGTGAAACACGTAATTTTATTCAAAATGGCTCAAACTTGTGCTAATTATGATATCATATCGCGTCACCATAGCAACCGATTGCCTCCAAACATTACTAAAATGTATCTCAAGGATAGACGAAGAAAATGGCATGTGCTAACAATAAATGTTCTTGAAGAAAATCGAAGAAAAACCTTAAGGAGTGTGTGTGGCGTCCGCTCTTCTCCCTCTTGGTCTTGTACGTCCGAGGATTAAAGAGGCAACCACGACGGCTAAACTATAGAATAGCCGACCACTTATTTACATGTCATTAAATATGAATGCTTTCTTTTGTTTGCATGTACCTCGTTTTCCAAACGTTCAGGGATATGGAAGTGGCCGGGTATTCTAAAATCGCTCCGGACACCTAATGTTCAGCCTTCCTGGCGGATCAGATCATACCATCTTCTTTCACCGTCCCAGCGTGAGCAGGTTCAAGTCAGCACAGGACATCCACCTCTGAGAAATAATTCTAATGAGAGATGCCTCATATTGGTCAGTTATATTCTTTATGGGCTGGGTTTGGCGGGTAAATAGATCTCTGAATGAACCTTTCAAAGCATACCTCATGCACACACGTTCGGCCAGAAGTCCCTAGACTTGTAGTTCGATTTAACTTTGTTGTAATTAGATTAACTTATGGGAACCCCAGGGTTATTGTGGTTTTTCCCTCCCTCCCCCCCACGACTCCCAATTTTTTTGGTTGTCTTAGCGGGTTATACGGTTAGGTCGGCCTTTTGTTCGAATTAGATTCGGCTTGATTTCGGCTTTTCGACTTTTCTTCGGATAAAATTTGTCGTCGTCATCGTCTCTTGCGCAATCTCCTGCTTAGTTACACCGAATTTAATTATTTATCTTTTTCACTTCACTTGACAGTCTACGCGCTGGGCAAGTGAGGCTTTCACTTGTAAGGTTCAACCAGACATTATTTAAGGCATAATTTAGGAAACTATAGAGACTACAGGCCATTCAACTATTGCGAGGAGACCTTATTTGGCCACTCCTTAAAAGTTTAGTGGTTTCTGTGGTTACAGGAAGATAGTTTGTTTAGCCTCGCAAATTTGGGTCTGCTTTTACCTCTTTGATCGAGTTAGATTTGACTTGCAAAACATTTTGACATACGACACAATTGAACGTCGTGACATATCTTAAGAAATTCTAGCACCTTTCAAGGGAAAATTTCCGATGAGGTATTGGCATACTACTCAGTTTGTCAGCTTAGATCAGTAAAAAGGATTTAAGTCTTACAAGCAGAGTAATATGCGATCAAGCGGTCCTTCACGTGGAGAGCAAACGCCTTACCGCAGTTTACTGCGGGACGAAATGGGACAATGCACACACCTTAGGATAGATTGTTTACAAATTATTAACGTAGGCAGCCTTCGAGACCAACCTACGACGCAGAGCCATCGCCGGAGGATCAATATCAAGATGATAAGCTTTTCATAGAATTAGTAGTCTGCGTAGTAGGCAAAAAATTAGTATAAGGCGCGATTATATTTCGGGGACGGGCGTGCGGAGGATACAACTATCCTCTGCGCGTGCGTCCCTGAATTCGCACCTAATTGTACTTTTCTGCACTTTTCACAGGGTATAGAGATTATTTACGAGGTAACAGATAAATGGGAGGATTTTGTCGCTATGTCATAGTTGACATTTAGACGATCGGGTTTGTTTTCTTGTTAATCTTGCCTCGTGGGAGAAACTTCTTGTCAGGAAGCCCTGTATTGCACCACGCTGGCGCAGATCGTCTACAAATGGTAGGCGCAGGTAGTCTTCACATCGACAGCCCACAGATAACGGTTGCTTCGTCCTGCAGGAGTTGTCAACAGTTTAATACTGTTGTCACCTCTTGTAGTTCGCCAAGCGGCCTGTTAAATACTGCGCCCGTCCGTGGTACAGAAAACGAAGTGGCCGGCCAAAGAAAGAAGAACAAAGATCGTCGAATGCCATAGGAAAATAGAGAACATAAAGTAGGTGAGGTAGGTGCCATTGCGGCGATGGAAGAGCCCGACGTGATATTTTAGTTCTAGTCATAGTCTCATAATTCTGCTGAAGTTGAAACGAGGATTTCCGCTTAGCACCTGAGAAAAGGTAACTTGAAGGTAAAGACCTGATTAGGAAAAAGAGCAGTCAGGGTAGAGATTATATTGTTACAACTAACGTTGATGATGTCCACATTAGACTCTTAAAATATGATAAAATCCTCTCGGTGACAAAAGTAAACCTAGGTCTTTCATTTATTGCGACAGAGCAAGGCAATTCGAGCCCCCATCTGCAAAAAGAGTAGCTGTGGAACTAAAGAAAATTGTTGAACTGTTTTTGCGCCTGTTGCGTCAGTTAATAAGCTAGAATTTAATGTTTGTTGAAACAGCTTTTAATAGAATAATAATATTTTTGGCCGGCCGGAATTCATCTTTGGGAGCAATTCCAACTCGTCAGCAGGACAACAGCTCCCCAGGAGGAGACCATGACCCAGAATCCGCGACGGCGGCGGAGAAGCGTGACACAGTACAGCAACCCATATAAAGTTGGGTCGATTTAAATGGTGAACGTCTGTTTAAGGTGGCTCCGTTGTTATTTCCGGCGCACTCGTCTGTGACAAACTTTGTCCCATAACTTTTCCGGCTCTAAAGCGATGCTTCTAACACTTTGCGAAAACTTACAGCTAGCATTTAGCAATAATATGATAGAATTCGATTTTAATGGGGAAAAATATATTAAGTGATAATCGGGCTTAAATGAACCCCGCGTTTTGAACAAAATCGCACCCTGTGAAAAATTTTGCTGTTATATTTGTGTTAAATTTCTGGAATCAGCTTACATCAACTTAATACATACCCTTACCAAGTTTCATCAAAATCGTTGGAGCAGAAATGCGGAGAAATTAACGCCATCAAAATTTAGCCCTAAAATTCTCTTAAAATTTTAAACACTTCATGCTCTTTGACAAAACAATCTACGAACAAAAATTTGTGGGGAAGCCTCCCAATGCATCTTGCTTAATCTGAATTATAAGCCGATTGCAAATCGTGCGTACCGTTAAAAAGTATAGGGCGATCTTTGTTTGCACTTTTTGCCTCATTAGCATATGTGCATCATTTTCTAATCGAGCTACAACAAAATCAACTCTGAATATTGAAAGGGCATAGTACAATTAGCTTTCTCTGGAAATTTTAACCCGATACACTAGATACTCTTTGTGCAATGCTGTTTTCAAAACTCTAAATTTTACAAAGAATGTATGGGCTCATTAGCGCTTTTGCCACCCAGCAATTTTGCAGTTTTGGATAGCTTATATTTTCTTAAATATTACATGCAAAATGCTAAAAATTGGGTAGATTACTAAAGTTAACAAGCTCTTTCAAGTGTTGAAGTCAATTCGTATTTAGCGCAATGTCTTCTCTACGTAAATTTGTACGCTAATGAGACAAAACGTAAACAATGACGTCAGCAAAGATCGCCCTATTCACTAGTTCTGTAAATATCGTAAAATGCTCCAAAACCTGCTCAAATTTCCAATGCTGCGTTTTCCATCACTTTTCGAAAATTATCATGCATATGCAGTTTGGTGTCAACTCCTTCCACATGAATTTCAAGGTACTGCAATACTTTTACATCCATTGTTTTTTTCCTAGAAGGGCTTTCAATTGGAGAAACAGTTGTTGGGATTATAAACTACTCCGCATCTGAGCTCAGGCGAAGCTGACAAGCAGTTTTCACAGTTTTGTTTTTGAATACGAAATGAGCACGTTTGGAATTTATTCTTAGAATTCGCACCTTAGTTAGGGGGCGCCGTGATATGCGCGCGTAGTCAGCGTAGTCCCCGCATTTAAAAACATTGCACCCCATGGAAACTTCTAATAGAGCGTGCATGCTCCCTCCCCTCCTGGGGTAACTAGCGCGCATATTTCGTTCGCCCCCTTATACTTTTTAACGAATACTTTTTAACGGTTCGCACGATCTGCAATCGGCTGATAATTCAGATTTAGCAAGCATTGGGAAGGCTTCTCCCAGAAATTTAGGTTCGTAGATTGTTTAGTCAAAGGACATGAAGTATTTAAAACTTAAAGAGAATTTTAGCGCTAAATTTTGAAGGCGTTAATTCTTCCGCATTTCTGCCCCAACGATTTTGCTGAAACTTGGTAAGGGTATGTATTAAGTCAATGTAAGCTGATTCCAGAAATTTAACACAAATATAACAGCAAAATTTTTCACAGGGTGCGATTTCGTTGTTTGGACTTGCGTTTTGTTTGAAATTATTTTTGATAGCTTAACTTTGACGCGGTCTATTTCAGTTTTGGTGGTTTCACTAAATTTGGCTGTCAGTTGTTCTTGCAAGTAACCAAATTGTCGTAAAAGTTCTTTTTCTTCATCTCGTTTTTCTCTAGCTTTTCTCTTTTCAAAAATAGTTTTTGTAGCTCTGATTTCCATTTTTATTATTTCCCAAAATAGTCCTTTGTCGTTGGTGTCTTGATATTTTGCTATAAATTGCGGGATACTTTTAGTTATGTGTTCTGTGTAATCTTTGTCAGTAAGTAGGGAGTTATTAAATTTTCAGAAGCCTGTTCCACTTTTGTTTCTTTTTCTTCAGAAGTTAAAGATAGTTGGAGTGCTGAATGATCTGAAAATCTAGTTGAGACTATTTGGCAATCGGTAATCAGGTGTTGCATATTTTTGAAGGAAAGAATAATCTAGTCGGCATTTAATTTTTCAGGATGCATTGTGCCAGGTGAAGCCAGGAATGTTCGGGTGCATTTGTCTCCATATGACAACTAACTGAAAGGTGTTTGTGAATTCATTTATTTCTTCAATAACGGTTCTTTTGAGTTCGAATGAGCGGCCTCCGCATTTGTCTATATCATTAAGAGCTCAATTTAGATCTCCGCCAAGTAACACCCTTTCGTTTACAAATTGATTAATTACTAAAGTGGACAGATCCCTAAGGAATTGAATTTGTTGTTTTTGGTCATTTGGTGCACAGATATTTAAGAAAATAAATTTTGTCATCAACGGTTACTTCTGCTGAAACGTATCCACCATTTTTGTCACTTATTACATTTTGGATTTCTACGTTCGATCGGAGTTTAAAAAGTATCATCACACCTCGACTGTGAGTTGAACCGTGACTTGCAACAACTTTGCCACCCCATTCGTATTCCCATAGATTAATAGTTTCTACTGAAGAGTACGTTTCTTGGAGATATATGTCAGAATTTCGTTGATGAAGCCATCGAAATATCTGTCTTCTTTTTGTGGTTGTGTTCATGCCTCTTACATTTAGTGATAAGATTTTAGTGATAAGACTCATCATGAAAAACATTATGTATTCTAAAATCTACTGCGAACAATTCGCGGATTCTGTCATTCTGGAGAGGAACAAAGGAAAAAAGCGGAATATTCGACACAAAATTAAAGATATTACTAACATGAATTACGGACAACAAGCAAATGCTGACAGAACAGTCGCAAAAAAAAATAAATAAATAAAAAAACAAAAACAAAGAAATGATGTACCTGTGATGTTCCTAAATTTTAGTCGGTAAACTTTCTTACTTGGCGAGATAACACTTTAGAACGTGAATGTTCTGGCCTTGACTAATTATTTTTATGTTATGGGATTACCGCTCTCCATGAGTTTGCCCAGGGCGCTGAAAAGAATGGGCGATGCAACGCGCCCACAGCGCTTGGGCGATGTGTGATGCGGAGTGAGACTGGGCCGAGCGCCCTCGAGAGAGACGGAGTTAAAAAAAAATAGCGGCAAATTGAGATAGATGGCTGATTAAGACAAGGGATCGCTGCAAGAAAACGGTACAAGATATCCACTTGATGTTTTCGACATGAAGATTTCAATGTATTTTCAAAGCTGTAGGCGAGAAAGAACGGGTTTTACACTGTAACATTTATCACGAATTATTTGAAATAAAACGAGCTTGTTAGAAATGCATTACGCAAAATGTTTGCACGCAAAAACTAAAACATTAATTCCCTGCGAACTATGACAGTAAACAGCTAAATGTTAAGAGAATAGATAGAGGAACTTTTGCTCTTTCATCCGTGTAAATTTCGTTTTGAACTTTTTTGAACTTTTTTAGTTACATACTATAGAATTAAGGTGGTTGTTCTGTAATGCAATTAATATTGAGACTGACTAGCTGTGGAAGCATATTTTTGTTTAAAAAAAACTTCATGTGCCCTATTCAGGCACTACTAAAGCATTGAATGATAGGTTTGATCGAATGAAGGCCCCAAAACACTTAAAACGTTTCATTGATAACGTGTAAATAGGTGAAACAGGCAGTGATTATAGTTATTGATAGCAGTGTAAATTAAAGTGATCCTCTGATCCTAATGGCGTTATGTACTGTACTGCATTATAAAATCTGAGGCAATTTTAAAACCGGATTTTCTGCTTCCAGTCACACAGTTATTTAGTCATTTTTTAAAGACCTGTGAAATAATAAATACCAGCGTGCTGTGATACTGAGTGGTAGCACATTAATACGTTCCAAACATAATTTTATGACAGACAACACTTACAAATGATAATGTATACAGATAGGCGTAGCCTAACAGCGGAGCTCTCTGAACAGAAACGATGATGATAAGCTTAACTTAGGTGAGAGGTCGGAAGCACAAGAAAAATTAGAATTAAGATTTACAACCAGGCTTTTTTTCAATTTTAGCAATTCTCAAAAACAGTAAGCTTATTACGCGACCGTCTGCATAGTACATTTAGACTGCACAAATTCCACAAAAGCTCACAAAACAACTTTTTCTCGGTATAGAATAACTAGTATGACTAATTTCCGAATAAAATACACCTGTTGCGTATGGAAAATTGCCCGAGAAACTGATTTGGAAATCAAATTGCAAAAAATACACATCATCTTTGCGCAAGGTGACGCAAGTGAAGTTAGAACTATAAAATCCAAGCCTTGTTTTGTTAACATAACATCGCTTTTCAACCTATGTATAATGAGTAAACAAACACATAAAAATGGAAAACAGATGTCCATTAGTTAATGTTTAAAAGCAAAAAGTGCACCATTAGCGCAGCACATGGCGAAATTCAAGATATCAATCCTGTCTGAATTTGAGCACGTTTTATAAATATTTCTCCAAAACTAACGAGAATACAAAGAAAAAGTCAATCACAAATTGATATCAACATAAATTACCATAGAAAAATGTATTAATTTATTTTACCGTTAAGTCCCTCGGCTGCGTGAAAAATATTTAAAACTCCTCTTCTTCGCGGGTTCTGAAGTTCCTTGAAGCAAGATTTCATCGCTTAAAGCTCTTATTTTTCTGAGTGTTCTTTAAAACTTTCTCTTTCTATTCTGAATATTTTATTTGTGTTATTGTAAAATCACGGCCGGTTTTGGCCGGCACGGCCGTTGTCAATGGGTTATAAAGGAGTTTAGCTCAAAACAAATGCTTCGACGCACGATCTACTAGCTTCAATTCTCCTAAGACGAAATCTGGTTTAAAACTAAGCACTTAGCTCTATATTCCTCTAAAAACGCTTGACTTGCAGAGTTACGCAGCCTCAAATGCGGTCTTGACCACTGTTTGAAAAATGTGAAACCTCTCGAGTAGCAAACCGCGAAAAAACGCAGGGAAAAACCGTTTTGTCCGCCAAACACAACGAAAGTGTTTTTATTTTCTATTCAAAAACTCATTAATAATTCATGAGCATATCAGCCAATCACACGACGCAAATCGATCACGTGTATGATCATTTATACCTGGTAATCTGCGGTCATTATGAAAAGCCTGGTGGCGGCTTTGATTTCAGTCACAGGGGAGTTCGGGGCTGAATGGGCAAACAATACAATTATCGCTGAATTTTTAATGAGAATGATTTTAAAATGACCGTGATATTTATATTAAGATCACACGTAATCTTTATATAAAGATTACTGATATGCGTAGTAATTGTTCAGGATTCTTAGTGCAACAAATGGTGACTTTAATATTTTTGTGCAGTACTGTTTTACGAAATCTGGTCTTTCGCCATTCTATTTGGAATCTTCTCAACAAAATAAACAACCAACAGTTTAACAAGTGAGCCGTTATTTGAATGACTCGTGTAAATTGCCAGGTAAGCGACTGGTTCGCAGATGCAAGCTGTTTATTTCTACTCGTTCTCTACCTCTGAAAAAAAATTGTCAGCCGTTTTATCTACCGTACCTGACAACTTTAGTATAACATTTTTCAGTAGATGTTTTCCCTCAGAACTATAAAATCCCAAAACTTTCGACAGGAGCCGGGAAGCAATGATCACTTCATCGAAGACGTGGCACATGTGTTGTATGCTAATCAGTCTAGTCTGCTTGTTTTTCTCGTATGCTAATTTCCTCTTTGCACAAAAGCGCAAATGTTTTAATTCCGAAGGGACACGCTTTTGAAAGAATGTTTTTGAAGCCGTTCAAAAAACTCGCAGCACGTGTATTATCAGGTGTAAAAACTCTCGGCTTCGCCTCGAGTTTTTAAACCTGATAATACACTACTGCTCGTTTTTTAAACTATACTTAAAATGTTTTATTTATCAATAACAAATCCCTAAGGTTTACAATATTATCCTGAGAGGCTAGTCATTTCCGGTTACAATAATACAAGGTCACTTCCGGTTTACAGTCACTTGAAAGTCAAGTCTATATGGGATTATTTATAAAGTTCATTTCCAGTCATTCGGTCCACTCGAAAGTTCTTTCCGGTTTGTACATGATTACTTTAGTCATTTCTGGTATTGAATGATGATTTGCCAGTAGCTAAAGTCACTTCACAAAGCAGAAAATTTCTGTTCAGTCATTTGGGAGAAATCAATTTGTAACTGTGTTGTGATGTCATTCCTTATGTCCCTTACAGTAGCCCGAGAGTTCTTGGTGCCATTGTGAAAAGTTGCTTTATTTCGAAAAACCCATATACCATAAAGTATGGTCTTAATGAAAAAGCATGTCATTCTCATCGTCAGCAGAAGTCCATAGGTAAAAGAAAATAGTCCTAACATTAACTAAAAACCTAGTATTGAGTAGTGATAGGGTGAGAGTGAAAACACCCCCTCCCCCCTTCCACAGGTTCAAATTTTAATCTAGCTTGCCTTGGAAAGGCGTGGTAACCAGTTATCCGGTTCCACATTTGCAGTACCATTGCTAAACCAGACACCCAAGATTCGCATTCTTGACACCCACGTCAGGCCATAGGGAGTGTCCGGATGTGAGCACCAAGCTCCTAACCTCATGGCTTCTGTCTTTGCCACATTTAATTTAAGCCCCATTTACACGAGCAAAAAAATCGGCACGGCACCCCTAAATTTTGGTACCGTGCCCAAACTATTTAAGCACGGCACTCCCAGTTTACACGAACAAAATAGTGGAATTTCTCTCAAATGGGCACGGTACCTACTTCTATATTGGCACCCCTAATATTCGCCTGTATTTCCCCGGGAAATGGCGGGAAATGATATTATTGTCACTGTTTAACGGTTATTGATTAGAAATCGGCGCCTAGAACAACAGGAAGGACATCAACGTTTGTTAGGAAAGACATCTGAAAGGAATGTATCGTAACGTTTCTTATAATATACTCAGGAAAATATACAGTTTCTGATTGGCCAATGACGAATGCATAATTAGACTGTAGAGTGCAAATATAGGTTGTAAAGTGTAATAAGAAAGCTGCGAACCTTTTGCACTTACTTTAAAATCTTGGAATTTCAAGCTTAAAATTAATATTTCTTTAAATGATGTGATCAATTTCTAGATTTCAAGCATTGTTTCCCCGTCAAAAGTCAAAATTTCAAAAATAAATATAAAAATCACGATCACGAAATGCACATGCAGTTCATACGATTTCCTATACGTTTCGTATCGGTCTGTCTGTATCAAGCGTGTGTATCGTCCGCCATTTTGAAATTACAATGGTTGCTACGCATGCGTGACGCCTTAAAATTCGTTCAAATTATTAGAAATCGAACATTTTTTGGCACGGTGCCTTCTTTTACCCGTGCCGAGACTACCTCCTGGAGGTAGTCTCGGCACCCCTAAAATTTTGGGCACCAGTGCCACATTGTGTTTGGGTCCGACACGTTTACACGTGGATAATTGAGAGTGCCGTACCCAAAAATCATTAGTACCGTGCCGAATATTTAGGGTGCCGTGCCGAATTTTTAGCGCGTGTAAATGGGGTTTTAGTCTCTGTACCTGTCTTGTATTTGTGAAGTATGGTAAAGAATTTGTCTAAAGAAAAAATGTCCTTTACAAAACATGTGGAGTCATCCACATATTGGCGAACTTTAAAACGCTTTCCTCAGGCTTCTAGAACGAGAAAACCTTCAATAGAATAGAATCTATTTTTTATGATCATGTAAAGCGCATTAGATCATAAATAAATGTATTTTGCGCTATATAAACAATAAAGTTATTATTACTATTATTATTATTATTATTATTATTAATAGTATCACCCTTTCTTATACTGTTAGCCAAAACTTCTGCGCATAAAATGTAAAAAAGTGGAGACCGGGGATCTCCCTGTCTCACCCCCCACTCGAGTGGAATTTCTTTGGTTAAAAAACTATTAACTATAATTTTCATATGTGCTTGACAGTATAATGTAGAAATCCAGCGCTGGAAATTAGGGCTAAATCCAAAACGACTCAAAACATTGGTAACAAGTTTAACAATGTTTTTCTACCCTGTCAAAGGCTTTCTCTTGATCAATATTCAGCAAGATACCAGTTTCATTGGTAATATTTATATAATCTAGAGTTTCACGCAAGAGAAGTAAATTCTCAAAAATCGTCCTTCCTGGGACGGAACAAGTTTGATCTTCTTGAATAATCGTGGGTTACACCTTTGAAAGTCTGTTGGTCAGAGCTTTTGAACAAATTTTGTAATCAACATTGAGTACCGAAATGGCCGGGCCACCAATTTTTGAGGTTTTTCTTATCATCTTTCTTGTAAAGTAATCTAGTCACACTTCCTTGCATTGAATCACTGAGAGAATCATTTTCCAAACTAAATTTATAATTTCGAACAGAATAGGGCCTAAAAGATAACAGAATTTAGCGTACATTTTAGAGGTAATCCGTCTGAACCGGGGGTTTTCCCTGAAGAAAGTCCACGCATTTCGTGGTTAATTGCAGCCAAAGATAAAAATCCTTCGCAGGTTAAAATTTCGCTCTCACTTAATCTGTTTTCAAGTTTGTTCAAAAATTCGGTTTGGACTGTTAAATTAACAGGTTCTTGCGAGTACAAATTATGGCAAAAATCGAAATGCGTCGGAGTCTTGTGAAAACACATCAACACCGGCGGAGCTATAGTGTGTGTGCGCTCACGTGACCCTTGAATTACCGTCCGCCATGGTGCAGGACCACTTAGATGAGTTTTCCTTGTGTTTACCTTCTAGAGAGCGGGCAGTGCGAGCGCTATTGAAATCATAACTCGCGTTTCTTTTGACGTTGTGAATTGAAATCGAAAAGGTAGCTAATTTACAGTGCTTTTTTGTCATTTGTGCTAATTTATATCCCAAAAACCCTTTTCTGTCGATAATTAGGGCCGTTTTTGTTTCGATCAATTCGATTTGCCGATTTGCCAGCCCGATTCAGTTTTAAACCTTGAAAACATTATCACAGAGTAGAAAATCAGCCACACTTATAAAATCGGTTTTACGTCAACAATATTTCTTATAAAATGGAATCATTTTCATGGTCGTGACAAATCGTAGAATCAGTCTTGTAGTGCGTCTCTCTTAATAGTTAGTTTAGTTAATTTGTCGGTTCCTTAACCCTTTAACTGCCAATCGTACATATTCGTACGAAAATCACTAGTAGTGATTTAAAAATCTGCAGCTTTCACATATCTACACAAATGATAGTAATGATCCCTTGTTAGGGCAAAGCGATAAGTTTCATAGCATCAACAACCAACTACTTGACTAAAACTATGGATTTCCGCTGCATATGGTTGTTCATTCGGCAGCAAATCCAGAAATGCCCGATTTCTACTTCCGAGGAAAACAACAAAAAACGCACATCTTTGCATCAATTTCTTTTAATGAAAAAGTAACTCTAAATCCAAAAAGTGTACATTTGCAGCTAACTTCGAACCTATTCCTCTGCATCCACTTAGAAAAATTTACATCAATATTTCAACAGACCGAGCAATTTCCATTCAATCAGAGCTATTCTTTCAAACTCATAATATCCTTATGCACGGCCGAAAGGAGTTCTGGGTAATACGACCATACCGGCGGAATGCAAGTCTACCTACCTCTGTTTGATATATTTTTTAGTGTGTCGAGCCACCCAGACCAACTGGCAAAATATTGCACCGATTGCATTCTTTAGAAGTCAAAAGACGTCCAAATTGCCTTGGTAGGTCTCGAAATCCAACCACAGAAGGGCCAGAGAGACAACTTCACTCATGGACCGCCATGTTTTGCTACGGATACTTTTGGCGTTCCAGTCATAGTCAAATCATCTCTCACCTCTGGTTTCTTTCAGACGTTTGCCTCTGCCCACCATTCCAGCTTAATGATGCCAGCCTGGGGGTTTCTGCAGTGAAAAATGACTCGAAAAAGCACTTATAAACCAAATTCTTAACAGATTCGAGTCCGTGTGATCGCTAATCGAGCGAGCAACGGCTGAATACTGACGTCACAATGAAAATTCGAGCCCACGTTGATTTGAAACAGCGTGTATTTTTATGTGAGCTATTAAAATGCAGTCACGAAATTCTACAGATTGCCTAGCCCCACAAAACTGCTTTGGGAACCCAAAGAAATTTGGCAGTTAAAGGGGTTAATTGCACGCTGCAATTTGTCTGCACGAAATTTTGTTTCGAAGCGGTTTCTGCGGGGAACGTGTTCCCCGGCTGCTTACTATGTAGCCAAGAAAACCGGTATTTTCGGTTGGAAAGCAAAAGGTACAGTTGATTTCAAGAGAATTTGGGTTGGAACTAGTGGAAAAGCTTAAGCGATTAGTAGCCCGGCAGAACCTCCTAAGAGTATTCTATCTTTAATTTGTTTAGAAATGCCAAGCGCTTCGAAAAGTTATTTTGGTTTTGTAATTGACGAATTCTCCGAGCTTGTGCATACTATAAAATCGCTGTGTTCTCGACACTTAGAAAATCTGAGTGTCGAGAACATAGCGATTTTATAGTATGCACAAGCTCGGAGAATTCGGCAATTACAAAACCAAAATAATTTTTCGAAACGCTTGGCATTTCCAAACAAAGATAGAATACTCACAGGATGCTTCTGAATGAGGCTTTCGGGCATATTAGCATATTTGACAGCGTCGGAGGCTCAAGTTATATTTCAGTCACCATTTTGATTACGTCAGTCCTCCAACATGGCCGCCGGTAAGTTTGTGACGTCATCCGCACACACACTATAAATAGATTGAACAGTATTTTTCTGAGCACGTGTTGCTTCGAGCGTAAAAATGAATTTGGTTGGTTTTTCACCTTCTTCAAGCCATTTGACTCTGCTACGAATAGACTATTTTGCTAGTGTTGTGTTCCCAGTGCATCTTGGGTAGTTCCAGTCCTTTGTGGGGGCAAACGACCAGTTTGGCAAGTAATTTGAAATTTTAGTTTTGGCCGTTTGCCCCGACTAGAACTACCCAAGATGCACTGATAAGAGCCCGTTAAGCTTCGATCAAAGAATTTATAGTTGCGTGGCCTTATCGGTCTTTCGCGGATTAATATGAGTTGTTTACTTCGACCAAAATCTATAGCAACTAATTTTATAGATTCTTTAAGAAAATTCCACCAATCTTGAATGGAAGTAAATGCTTTCCGGTACAATACATGTTTCTTAATAATTTCTGAGATCATGTCGCAAATATCAAATTCTAAATTTAGCCTCCAAAGTCCTGGTTCACGAAAAAATGCATTATGCAAATTAGAACTTAAATCAACAGAATCATGATCGGAAAAAAACACAAGGCAAAATTTCACATTTTAGAAACGAATCATACAAGTCCTGAGCAATAAAAAAAATTATCCAAACGTGTACCGATAGTTGTATCCGCATTAAAACATGTGCATTGCATTTTTCAGTCGGCCGTGTTTTTTTGCGCCAGATATCAATATTAAGCGATAAACACTGTGCAAATCTTTCAAATCCGTGGAAATTGTCGGATTTCCTTCAAGCTTATCAGAAACGTTTTCAATGCAGCTAAAATCTCCAGCAATAATTTTAAAAGAGTTCGGAAAAATATTCATGAATTGTATCATAAAAGCATTTACGTTCACTTGGATTCGTAAATCGAATCGAATTTTATGGTTTTCAGACCACGCGCCAAAGGATGCAAACACTTGATCTATCTATTCAAATTCACAAAGATTGAATGTGTGAAAGAAACAGTATTTTTAGGAGTTATCCTTGATGAGCATTTGTCATGGAAGCCGCACATTCTTAGCGTCTCTAGAAAAATATCAAAATCTATAGGCATTATTTTTAAGTCAAGTTTTTGCCTTCCCAACACAGTTTCAGTGTGGGGGTCGACATATCACAGTAACTTAAATCGCGTTATTATTCTGCAAAAGAAGATAATAAGAATAATATCTAAAGTTTCTTTCGATTCTCAAACTGATGTTCTATTCAAATAACAGGAAATTTTGGAATTCTCTGACATTTATTATTTAATTATATCAGATAGGTAAATTTATGTATCTATTTAAAAGAGGTTTCCTTACTGTATAAGCATAACAGAAAAATCGACTTCCTCCGCTATAATTTCGGACACATAGAGTTTTAGTGGGAATCAAACCCATGATCATTGCTCTTAACGGTGACCCTTCGGCATCTACCAAAAGTTGCAAAGGACGAACAGTAAATCCGAGGTTTCAATTAAATTCAAACCCGTGGCCTTTGCTGTAACTGTGGACCAACTGGTCTCTACCAAACGTTGCAAGTTGTAATGGTATTCGAAACCATCGTCCTTGCTCGACAATTCTGAAGTTACTCTTCAAACTATGTAGTTTGCAAACAAACAAAGCAAACGAGGAAAATGTGAGACTTTAGTTGCATTCAAACCGTTTGTTATATCGGTGAAGATAAGGAGAATAGATAATCTTATCACAACATAGGTAAACTCTGGTTTGCATTCTAACTTCCTTGTTCTTGAGAATACTTTTTATTCAGGTCAGGAAGTTCCAGGTGTCATAACAGCCAAAAAAGACGCTTCCTGTGACATCGTATGGAGATTTGCCGAGGCTTACCTTCAAGAGGTAAGTGACTGTATAAGCATAACAGAAAAATCGATTTTCTTCGCTATAATTGTGGACATATCGAGTCTTTAATGGGAAACAAACAATTGATTTTTGCTTTAACGGTGGACCTGCTGGTCTCTACCAAACGTTGGTGGTTGTTATGGTATTCAATACCATGGTCCTTGCTCAACAATTCTGAAGTTACTCTTGAAACAATGTAGTTTGTAAACAAACAAAACACAGGAGGAAAATGTGAGGCTTTAGTTGCATTCAAATCGTTTGTTATATCGTTGAAGCTACTGAGAATAGAGACATTCATCACAACATAGGTAAACTCTGGTTTTGCATTCTAACTTCCTTGTTCTTGAGAATACTTTTTGTTCAGGTCAGGAAGTTCCAGGTGTCATAACAGCCAAAAAAGACGTTTCCTGTGACATCGTATGGAGATTTGCCTGAGGTGGGCCTACAAGAGGAATATGATTGTATAAGCATAACAGAAAAATTGACTTCCTCCGCTATAACTTCCGACATATAATGTCTTAAGGGGGAATCAAAACCATGATCATTGCTCTTAACGGTGACCCAACCTGCATCTACCAAAATTTGCAAAGGACGAACAGTAAATCCGAGGTTTCAATGAAATTCAAACCCGTGGCCTTTGCTGTAACGGTGGACCTAGTGGTCTCTACCAAACGTTGCCAGTAGTAATGGAATTCCAAAAACCATCGTCCTTGCTCGAAGTTTCTGAAGAGGTAAGTGACTGTATAAGCATAACAGAAAAATCGATTTTCTTCGCTATAATTGTGGACAAATCGAGTCTTCAATGGGAATCAAACAATTGATTTTTGCTTTAACAGTGGACCTGCTGGTCTCTACCAAACGTTGGAAGTTGTAATGGTATTCAAAACCCTGGTCCTTGCTCAACAATTCTGAAGTTACTCTTCAAACAACGTAGTTTGTAAAAAAACAAATCACAGGAGGAAAATGTGAGGCTTTAGTTGCATTCAAACCGTTTGCTATATCGTTGAAGCTACTGAGAGTAGAGACATTCATCACAACATAGGTAAACTGTGGTTTTGCATTCTAACTTCCTTGTTCTTGAGAATACTGTTTATTCAGGTCAGGAAGTTCCAGGTGTCATAACAGCCAAAAAAGACGTTTCCTGTGACATCGTATGGAGATTTTCCTGAGGTGGGCCTACAAGAGGATATGATTGTATAAGCATAAGAGAAAAATCGACTTCCTCCGCTATAATTTCGGAAATATCGAGTCTTTAATGGGAATCAAACCCATGATCTTCGATTTAACGGTGGACCTACAGGTCTCTACCAAACGTTGTAAGTAGTAATGGTATTCAAAACCCTGGTCCTTGCTCAACAATTCTGAAGTTACTCTTCAAGCAATGTAGTTTGTAAAAAAACAAATCACAGGAGGAAAATGAGGCTTTAGTTGCATTCAAACCGTTTGCTATATCGTTGAAGCTACTGAGAGTAGAGACATTCATCACAACATAGGTAAACTGTGGTTTTGCATTCTAACTTCCTTGTTCTTGATAATACTTTTTATTCAGGTCAGGAAGTTCCAGGTGTCATAACAGCCAATAAAGACGTTTCCTGTGACATCGTATGGAGATTTGCCTGAGGCGGGCCTACAAGAGGAATATGATTGTATAAGCATAACAGAAAAATCGACTTCCTCCGCTATAATTTCGGACATATCGTATCTTTAGTGGGAATTAAAACCATGATCATTTCTCTCAACGGTGACGCAACCTGCATCTACCAAAATTTGCAAAGGACGAACAGTAAATCGGAGGCTTTAATGAAATTCAAACCGGTGGCCTTTCCTGTAACGGTGGACCTACTGGTCTCTACCAAACGTTGCAAGTAGTAATGGAATTCCGAAAACCATCGTCCTTGCTCGACAATTCTGAAGAGGTAAGTGACTGTATAAGCATAACAGAAAAATCAATTTTCTTCGCTATAATTGTCGACATGTCGAGTCTTTAATAGGAATCAATCCATTGATTTTTGCTTTAACGGTGGACCTACTGCTCTCTACCAAACGTTGGAAGTTGTTATGGTATTCAAAACCATGGTCCTTGCTCAACAATTCTGAAGTTACTCTTCAAACAATGTAGTTTGTAAAAAAACAAATCACAGGAGGAAAATGTGAGGAAACCGTTTGCTATATCGTTGAACCTACTAAGAATAGAGACATTCATCACAACATAGGTAAACTGTGGTTTTGCATTCTAACTTCCTTGTTCTTGAGAATACTTTTTATTCAGGTCAGGAAGTTCCCGGTGTCATAACAGCCAAAAAACACGATTCCTGTGACATCGTATGGAGATTTGCAGAGGCTTACCTTCAAGAGGTAAGTGACTGTATAAGCATAACAGAAAAATCGATTTTCTTCGCTATAATTGTAATCATATCGAGTCTTTAAAGGGAATCAAACGATTGATTTTTGCTTTAACGGTGGACCCTCTGGTCTCTACCTAACGTTGGAAGTTGTAATGGTATTCAAAACCATGGTTCTTGCTCAACAATGCTGAAGTTACTCTTCAAACAATGTAGTTTGTAAACAAACAAAGCAAACGAGGAAAATGTGAGACTTTAGTTGCATTCAAACCGTTTCCTATATCGTTGAAGCTACTGAGAATAGAGACGCTCATCACAACATGGGTAAACTCTGGTTTTGCATTCTAACTTCCTTGTTCTTGAGAATACTTTTTATTCAGGTCAGGAAGTTCCAGGTGTCATAACAGCCAAAAATGACGCTTCCTGTGACATCGTATGGAGATTTGCCGAGGCTTACCTTCAAGAGGTAAGTGACTGTATAAGCATAACAGAAAAATCGATTTTCTTCGCTATAATTGTGGACATATCGAGTCTTTAATGGGAATCAAACAATTGATTTTTGCTTTAACGGTGGACCTGCTGGTCTCTACCAAACGTTGAAAGTTGTAATGGTATTCAAAACCATGGTCGTTGCACAACAATTCTGAAGTTACCCTTAAAACAATGTACTTTATAAAGAAACAAAGCAAACGAGAAAAATGTCAGACTTTAGTTGCATTGAAACCGTTTGCTATATCGTTGAAGCTACTGAGAATTCAGACGCTCATCACAACATATGTAAACTCTGATTTTGCATTCTAACTTCCTTGTTCTTGAGAATACTATTTATTCAGGTCAGGAAATTCCCGGTGTCATAACAGCCAAAAAACACGATTCCTGTGACATCGTATGGAGATTTGCCGAGGCTTACCTTCAAGAGGTAAGTGACTGTATAAGCATAACAGAAAAATCGATTTTCTTCGCTATAATTGTAATCATATCGAGTCTTTAAAGGGAATTAAACGATTGATTTTTGCTTTAACGGTGGACCCACTGGTCTCTACCTAACGTTGGAAGGTGTTATGGTATTCAAAACCATGGTTGTTGCTCAACAATGCTGAAGTTACTCTTCAAACAATGTAGTTTGTAAACAAAGAAAGCAAACGAGGAAAATGTCAGACTTTAGTTGCATTCAAACCGTTTCCTATATCTTTAAAGCTACTGAGAATAGAGACGCTCATCACAACATGGGTAAACTCTGGTTTTGCATTCTAACTTCCTTGTTCTTGAGAATACTTTTTATTCAGGTCAGGAAGTTCCAGGTGTCATAACAGCCAAAAATGACGCTTCCTGTGACATCGTATGGAGATTTGCCGAGGCTTACCTTCAAGAGGTAAGTGACTGTATAAGCATAACAGAAAAATCGATTTTCTTCGCTATAATTGTGAACATACCGAGTCTTTAATGAGAATCAAAGCCATGATCTTTGCTTTAACGGTGGACCTGCTCGTCTCTACCAAACGTTGGAAGTTGTAATGGTATTCAAAACCATGGTCGTTGCTCAACAATTCTGAAGTTACTCTTAAAACAATGTAGTTTGTAAACAAACAAAACACAGGAGGAAAATGTGAGGCTTTAGTTGCATTCAAATCGTTTGCTATATCGTTAAAGCTACTGAGAATAGAGACATTCATCACAACATAGGTAAACTCTGGTTTTGGATTCTAACTTCCTTGTTCTTGAGAATACTTTTTATTCAGGTCAGGAAGTTCCAGGTGTCATAACAACCAAAAAAGACGTTTCCTGTGACATCGTATGGAGATTTGCCTGATGCGGGCCTACAAGAGGAATATGATTGTATAAGCGTAACAGCAAAATCGACTTCCTCGGCTATAGTTTCGGACATATGGAGTCTTTAGTGGGAATCAAAACCATGATTGTTGCTCTTAACGGTGACCCAACCTGCATCTACCAAAAGTTGCAAAGGACGAACAGTAAATCCAGGGTTTCAATGAAATTCAAACCAGTGACCTTTGCTGTAACGGTGGACCTACCGGTCTCTACCAAACGTTGCAAGTAGTAATGGAATTCCGAAAACCATCGTCCTTGCTCGACAATTCTGAAGAGGTAAGTGACTGTATAAGCATAACAGAAAAATCAATTTTCTTCGCTATAATTGTCGACATGTCGAGTCTTTAATAGGAATCAATCCATTGATTTTTGCTTTAACGGTGGACCTACTGCTCTCTACCAAACGTTGGAAGTTGTTATGGTATTCAAAACCATGGTCCTTGCTCAACAATTCTGAAGTTACTCTTCAAACAATGTAGTTTGTAAAAAAACAAATCACAGGAGGAAAATGTGAGGAAACCGTTTGCTATATCGTTGAACCTACTAAGAATAGAGACATTCATCACAACATAGGTAAACTGTGGTTTTGCATTCTAACTTCCTTGTTCTTGAGAATACTTTTTATTCAGGTCAGGAAGTTCCCGGTGTCATAACAGCCAAAAAACACGATTCCTGTGACATCGTATGGAGATTTGCCGAGGCTTACCTTCAAGAGGTAAGTGACTGTATAAGCATAACAGAAAAATCGATTTTCTTCGCTATAATTGTAATCATATCGAGTCTTTAAAGGGAATCAAACGATTGATTTTTGCTTTAACGGTGGACCCTCTGGTCTCTACCTAACGTTGGAAGTTGTAATGGTATTCAAAACCATGGTTCTTGCTCAACAATGCTGAAGTTACTCTTCAAACAATGTAGTTTGTAAACAAACAAAGCAAACGAGGAAAATGTGAGACTTTAGTTGCATTCAAACCGTTTCCTATATCGTTGAAGCTACTGAGAATAGAGACGCTCATCACAACATGGGTAAACTCTGGTTTTGCATTCTAACTTCCTTGTTCTTGAGAATACTTTTTATTCAGGTCAGGAAGTTCCAGGTGTCATAACAGCCAAAAATGACGCTTCCTGTGACATCGTATGGAGATTTGCCGAGGCTTACCTTCAAGAGGTAAGTGACTGTATAAGCATAACAGAAAAATCGATTTTCTTCGCTATAATTGTGGACATATCGAGTCTTTAATGGGAATCAAACAATTGATTTTTGCTTTAACGGTGGACCTGCTGGTCTCTACCAAACGTTGAAAGTTGTAATGGTATTCAAAACCATGGTCGTTGCACAACAATTCTGAAGTTACCCTTAAAACAATGTACTTTATAAAGAAACAAAGCAAACGAGAAAAATGTCAGACTTTAGTTGCATTGAAACCGTTTGCTATATCGTTGAAGCTACTGAGAATTCAGACGCTCATCACAACATATGTAAACTCTGATTTTGCATTCTAACTTCCTTGTTCTTGAGAATACTATTTATTCAGGTCAGGAAATTCCCGGTGTCATGACAGCCAAAAAACACGATTCCTGTGACATCGTATGGAGATTTGCCGAGGCTTACCTTCAAGAGGTAAGTGACTGTATAAGCATAACAGAAAAATCGATTTTCTTCGCTATAATTGTAATCATATCGAGTCTTTAAAGGGAATTAAACGATTGATTTTTGCTTTAACGGTGGACCCACTGGTCTCTACCTAACGTTGGAAGGTGTTATGGTATTCAAAACCATGGTTGTTGCTCAACAATGCTGAAGTTACTCTTCAAACAATGTAGTTTGTAAACAAAGAAAGCAAACGAGGAAAATGTCAGACTTTAGTTGCATTCAAACCGTTTCCTATATCTTTAAAGCTACTGAGAATAGAGACGCTCATCACAACATGGGTAAACTCTGGTTTTGCATTCTAACTTCCTTGTTCTTGAGAATACTTTTTATTCAGGTCAGGAAGTTCCAGGTGTCATAACAGCCAACAATGACGCTTCCTGTGACATCGTATGGAGATTTGCCGAGGCTTACCTTCAAGAGGTAAGTGACTGTATAAGCATAACAGAAAAATCGATTTTCTTCGCTATAATTGTGAACATACCGAGTCTTTAATGAGAATCAAAGCCATGATCTTTGCTTTAACGGTGGACCTGCTCGTCTCTACCAAACGTTGGAAGTTGTAATGGTATTCAAAACCATGGTCGTTGCTCAACAATTCTGAAGTTACTCTTAAAACAATGTAGTTTGTAAACAAACAAAACACAGGAGGAAAATGTGAGGCTTTAGTTGCATTCAAATCGTTTGCTATATCGTTAAAGCTACTGAGAATAGAGACATTCATCACAACATAGGTAAACTCTGGTTTTGGATTCTAACTTCCTTGTTCTTGAGAATACTTTTTATACAGGTCAGGAAGTTCCAGGTGTCATAACAACCAAAAAAGACGTTTCCTGTGACATCGTATGGAGATTTGCCTGATGCGGGCCTACAAGAGGAATATGATTGTATAAGCGTAACAGCAAAATCGACTTCCTCGGCTATAGTTTCGGACATATGGAGTCTTTAGTGGGAATCAAAACCATGATTGTTGCTCTTAACGGTGACCCAACCTGCATCTACCAAAAGTTGCAAAGGACGAACAGTAAATCCAGGGTTTCAATGAAATTCAAACCAGTGACCTTTGCTGTAACGGTGGACCTACCGGTCTCTACCAAACGTTGCAAGTAGTAATGGAATTCCGAAAACCATCGTCCTTGCTCGACAATTCTGAAGAGGTAAGTGACTGTATAAGCATAACAGAAAAATCGATTTTCTTCGCTGTAATTGTGGACATATCGAGTCTTTAATAGGAATCAATCCATTGATTTTTGCTTTAACGGTGGACCTACTGCTCTCTACCAAACGTTGGAAGTTGTAATAGTATTCAAAACCCTGGTCCTTGCTCAACAATTCTGAAGTTACTCTTCAAACAATGTAGTTTGTAAAAAAACAAATCAGAACAGGAAAATGTGAGGCTTTAGTTGCATTCAAACCGTTTGCTATATCGTTTAAGCTACTGAGAATAGAGACATTCATCACAACATAGGTTAACTGTGGTTTTGCATTCTAACTTCCTTGTTCTTGAGAATACTTTTGATTCAGGTCAGGAAGTTCCAGGTGTCATAACAGCCAAAAAAAGACGTTTTCTGTGACATCGTATGGAGATTTGCCTGAGGTGGGCTTACAAGAGGAATATGATTGTATAAGCATAACAGAAAAATCGACTTCCTTCGCTATAATTTCGGACATATCGTGTCTTTAGTGGGAATTAAAACCATGATCATTGCTCTCAACGGTGACTCAACCTGCATCTACCGAAATTTGCAAAGGACGAACAGTAAATCCGAGGTTTCAATGAAACTCAAACCCGTGGCCTTTGCTGTAACGGTGGACCTAGTGGTCTCTACCAAACGTTGCAAGTAGTAATGGAATTCCAAAAACCATCGTCCTTGCTCGACAATTCTGAAGAAGTAAGTGACTGTATAAGCATAACAGAAAAATCGATTTTCTTCGCTATAATTGTGGACATATCGAGTCTTTAATAGGAATCAATCCATTGATTTTTGCTTCAACGGTGGACCTACTGCTCTCTACCAAACGTAGGAAGTTGTAATGGTATTCAAAACCATGGTCCTTGCTCAACAATTCTGAAGTTACCCTTCAAACAATGTAGTTTGTAAAAAAACAAATCACAGGAGGAAAATGTGAGACTTTGGTTGCATTCAAACCGTTTGCTATATCGTTGAAGCTACTGAAAATAGAGACATTCATCACAACATAGGTAAACTCTGGTTTTGCATTCTAACTTCTTTGTTCTTGAGAATACTTTTTATTCAGGTCAGGAAGTTCCAGGTGTCATAACAGCCAATAAAGACGTTTCCTGTGACATCGTATGGAGATTTGCCTGAGGCGGGCCTACAAGAGGAATATGATTGTATAAGCATAACAGAAAAATCGACTTCCTCCGCTATAATTTCGGACATATCGTGTCTTTAGTGGGAATTAAAACCATGATCATTTCTCTCAACGGTGACCCAATCTGCATCTACCAAAATTTGCACAGGACGAACAGTAAATCGGAGGTTTCAATGAAATTCAAACCCGTGGCCTTTGCTGTAACGGTGGACCTACTGGTCCCTACCAAACGTTGCAAGTAGTAATGGAATTCCGAAAACCATCGTCCTTGCTCGACAATTCTGAAGAGGTAAGTGACTGTATAAGCATAACAGAAAAATCGATTTTCTTCGCTGTAATTGTGGACATATCGAGTCTTTAAGGAGAATCAAAGCCATGATCTTTGCTTTAACGGTGGACCTACTGCTCTCTACCAAACGTTGGAAGTTGTAATGGTATTCAAATCCATGGTCCTTGCTAAACAATTCTGAAGTTACAAACAACGTTGTTTGTAAAAAATAAAACACAGGAAGAAAATGACTGACTTTAGTTGCATTCAAACCGTTTGCTATATCGTTGAAGCTACTGAGAATAGAGACGTTCATCACAACATAGGTAAACTCTGGTTTTGCATTCTAACTTCCTTGTTCTTGAGAACACTTTTTATTCAGGTCAGGAAGTTCCAGGTGTCATAACAGCCAAAAAAAGACGTTTCCTCTGACATCGTATGGAGATGTGCCGAGGCTTACCTTCAAGAGGTAAGTGACTGTATAAGCATAACAGAAAAATCGATTTTCTTCGCTATAATTGTGGACATATCGAGTCTTTAATGGGAATCAAACAATTGATTTTTGCTTTAACGGTGGACCTGCTGGTCTCTACCAAACGTTGAAAGTTGTAATGGTATTCAAAACCATGGTCGTTGCACAACAATTCTGAACTTACCCTTAAAACAATGTACTTTATAAAGAAACAAAGCAAACGAGAAAAATGTCAGACTTTAGTTGCATTGAAACCGTTTGCTATATCGTTGAAGCTACTGAGAATTCAGACGCTCATCACAACATATGTAAACTCTGATTTTGCATTCTAACTTCCTTGTTCTTGAGAATACTTTTTATTCAGGTCAGGAAGTTCCCGGTGTCATAACAGCCAAAAAACACGATTCCTGTGACATCGTATGGAGATTTGGCGAGGCTTACCTTCAAGAGGTAAATGACTGTATAAGCATAACAGAAAAATCGATTTTCTTCGCTATAATTGTGGACATATCGAGTCTTTAATGAGAATCAAACAATTGATTTTTGCTTTAACGGTGGACCTACTGGTCTCTACCAAACGTTGGAAGTTGTAATGGTATTCAAAACCATGGTCCTTGCTCAACAATTCTGAAGTTACTCTTCAAACAATGTAGTTTGTAAAAAAATAACAAAGGAGGAAAATGTGTGACTTTAGTTGCATTGAAACCGTTTGCTATATCGTTGAAGCTACTGAGAATTCAGACGCTTATCACAACATATGTAAACTCTGGTTTTGCATTCTAACTTCCTTGTTCTTGAGAATACTTTTTATTCAGGTCAGGAAGGTCCAGGTGTCATAACAGCCAAAAAACACGATTCCTGTGACATGGTATGGAGATTTGCCGAGGCTTACCTTTAAGAGGTAAGTGACTGTATAAGCATAACAGAAAAATCGATTTTCTTCGCTATAATTGTGGACATATCGAGTCTTTAAGGAGAATCAAAGCCATGATCTTTGCTTTAACGGTGGACCTACTGGTCTCTACCAAACGTTGGAAGTTGTAATGGTATTCAAATCCATGGTCCTTGCTAAACAATTCTGAAGTTACAAACAACGTTGTTTGTAAAAAATAAAACACAGGAAGAAAATGACTGACTTTAGTTGCATTCAAACCGTTTGCTATATCGTTGAAGCTACTGAGAATAGAGACGCTCATCACAACATAGGTAAACTCTGGTTTTGCATTCTAACTTCCTTGTTCTTGAGAATACTTTTTATTCAGGTCAGGAAGTTCCAGGTGTCATAAAAGCCAAAAAAGACGCTTCCTGTGACATGGTATGGAGATTTGCCGAGGCTTACCTTCAAGAGGTAAGTGACTGTATAAGCATAACAGAAAAATCGATTTTCTTCGCTATGATTGTGGACATATCGAGTCTTTAATGAGAATCAAAGCCATGATCTTTGCTTTAACGGTGGACCTGCTGGTCTTTACCAAACGTTGGAAGTTGTAATGGTATTCAAAACCATGGTCGTTGCTCAACAATTCTGAAGGTACTCTTCAAACAATGTAGTTTGTAAAAAAACAAATCACAGGAGGAAAATTTGAGGCTTTAGTTGCATTCAAACCGTTTGCTATATCGTTGAAGCTACTGAGAATAGAGACATTAATCACAACATAGGTAAACTCTGGTTTTGCATTCTAACTTCCTTGTTCTTGAGAATACTTTTTATTCAGGTCAGGAAGTTCCAGGTGTCATAACAGCCAAAAAAAGACGTTTTCTGTGACATCGTATGGAGATTTGCCTGAGGTGGGCTTACAAGAGGAATATGATTGTATAAGCATAACAGAAAAATCGACTTCCTTCGCTATAATTTCGGACATATCGTGTCTTTAGTGGGAATTAAAACCATGATCATTGCTCTCAACGGTGACTCAACCTGCATCTACCGAAATTTGCAAAGGACGAACAGTAAATCCGAGGTTTCAATGAAACTCAAACCCGTGGCCTTTGCTGTAACGGTGGACCTAGTGGTCTCTACCAAACGTTGCAAGTAGTAATGGAATTCCAAAAACCATCGTCCTTGCTCGACAATTCTGAAGAAGTAAGTGACTGTATAAGCATAACAGAAAAATCGATTTTCTTCGCTATAATTGTGGACATATCGAGTCTTTAATAGGAATCAATCCATTGATTTTTGCTTCAACGGTGGACCTACTGCTCTCTACCAAACGTAGGAAGTTGTAATGGTATTCAAAACCATGGTCCTTGCTCAACAATTCTGAAGTTACCCTTCAAACAATGTAGTTTGTAAAAAAACAAATCACAGGAGGAAAATGTGAGACTTTGGTTGCATTCAAACCGTTTGCTATATCGTTGAAGCTACTGAAAATAGAGACATTCATCACAACATAGGTAAACTCTGGTTTTGCATTCTAACTTCTTTGTTCTTGAGAATACTTTTTATTCAGGTCAGGAAGTTCCAGGTGTCATAACAGCCAATAAAGACGTTTCCTGTGACATCGTATGGAGATTTGCCTGAGGCGGGCCTACAAGAGGAATATGATTGTATAAGCATAACAGAAAAATCGACTTCCTCCGCTATAATTTCGGACATATCGTGTCTTTAGTGGGAATTAAAACCATGATCATTTCTCTCAACGGTGACCCAATCTGCATCTACCAAAATTTGCAAAGGACGAACAGTAAATCGGAGGTTTCAATGAAATTCAAACCCGTGGCCTTTGCTGTAACGGTGGACCTACTGGTCTCTACCAAACGTTGCAAGTAGTAATGGAATTCCGAAAACCATCGTCCTTGCTCGACAATTCTGAAGAGGTAAGTGACTGTATAAGCATAACAGAAAAATCGATTTTCTTCGCTGTAATTGTGGACATATCGAGTCTTTAATGTGAATCAAACCCATGATCTTTGCTTTAACGGTGGACCTACTGGTCTCTACCAAACGTTGGAAGTTGTAATGGTATTCAAAACCATGGTCCCTTCTCAACAATTCTGAAGTTACTCTTCAAACAATGTAGTTTGTAAAAAAATAAAACACAGGAGGAAAATGTGTGACTTTAGTTGCATTGAAACCGTTTGCTATATCGTTGAAGCTACTGAGAATAGCGACGTTCATCACAACATATGTAAACTCTGGTTTTGCATTCTAACTTCCTTGTTCTTGAGAATACTTTTTATTCAGGTCAGGAAGTTCCAGGTGTCATAACAGCCAAAAAAGACGCTTCCTGTGACATCGTATGGAGATTTGCCGAGGCTTACCTTCAAGAGGTAAGTGACTGCATAAGCATAACACAAAAATCGATTTTCTTTGTTATAATTGTGGACATATCGAGTCTTTAATAGGAATCAATCCATTGATTTTTGCCTTAACGGTGGTCCTACTGCTCTCTACCAAACGTTGGAAGTTGTAATGGTATTCAAAACCATGGTCCTTGCTCAACAATTATGAAGTTACTCTTCAAACAATGTAATTTGTAAAAAAACAAATCACAGGAGGAAAATGTGAGACTTCAGTTGCATTCAAACCGTTTGCTATATCGTTGAAGCTACTGAGAATAGAGACATTCATCACAACATAGGTAAACTCTGGTTTTGCATTCTAACTTCCTTGTTCTTGAGAATACTTTTTGTTCAGGTCAGGAAGTTCCAGGTGTCATAACAGCCAAAAAAGACGCTTCCTGTGACATGGTATGCAGATTTGCCGAGGCTTACCTTCAAGAGGTAAGTGACTGTATTAGCATAACAGAAAAATCGATTTTCTTCGCTATAATTGTGGACATATCGAGTCTTTAATGAGAATCAAAGCTATAATCTTTGCTTTAACGGTGGACCTGCTGGTCTCTACCAAACGTTGGAAGTTGAAATGGTATTCAAGACCATGGTCGTTGCTCAACAATTCTGAAGTTACTCTTAAAACAATGTAGTTTGTAAACAAACAAAACACAGGAGGAAAATGTGAGGCTTTAGTTGCATTCAAATCGTTTGCTATATCGTTGAAGCTACTGAGAATAGAGACATTCATCACAACATAAGTAAACTCTGGTTTTGCAATTTAACTTCCTTGTTCTTGAATACTTTTGATTCAGGTCAGGAAGTTCCAGGTGTCATAACAGCCAAAAAAAGACGTTTCCTGTGACATCGTATGGAGATTTGCCTGAGGTGGGCCTACAAGAGGAATATGATTGTATAAGCATAACAGAAAAATCGATTTTCTTTGCTATAATTGTGGACAAATCGAGTCTTTAATGGGAATCAAACAATTGATTTTTGCTTTAACGGTGGACCTGCTGGTCTCTACTAAACGTTGGAAGTTGTAATGGTATTCAAAACCATGGTCGTGGCACAACAATTCTGAAGTTACTCTTAAAACAATGTAGTTTATAAAGAAACAAAGCAAACGAGGAAAATGTCAGACTTTAGTTGCATTGAAACCGTTTGCTATATCGTTGAAGTTACTGAGAATTCAGACGCTCATCACAACATATGTAAACTCTGGTTTTGCATTCTAACTTCCTTGTTCTTGAGAATACTTTTTATTCAGGTCAGGAAGTTCCCGGTGACATAACAGCCAAAAAAGACGTTTCCTGTGACATGGTATGGAGATTTGCCTGAGGTGGGCCTACAAGAGGAATATGATTGTATAAGCATAACAGAGAAATCGACTTCCTCCGCTATAACTTCCGACATATGATGTCTTAAGTGGGAATCAAAACCATGATCATTGCTCTTAACGGTGACCCAACCTGCATCTACCAAAATTTGCAAAGGACGAACAGTAAATCCGAGGTTTCAATGAAATTCAAACCCGTGGCCTTTGCTGTAACGGTGGACCTAGTGGTCTCTACCAAACGTTGCAAGTAGTAATGGAATTCCAAAAACCATCGTCCTTCCTCGAAGTTTCTGAAGAGGTAAGTGACTGTATAAGCATAACAGAAAAATCGATTTTCTTCGCTATAATTGTGGACAAATCGAGTCTTTAATGGGAATCAAACAATTGATTTTTGCTTTAAGAGTGGACCTGCTGGTCTCTACCAAACGTTGGAAGTTGTAATGGTATTCAAAACCATGGTTGTTGCACAACAATTCTGAAGTTACTCTTAAAACAATGTAGTTTATAAAGAAACGAAGCAAACGAGGAAAATGTCAGACTTTAGTTGCATTGAAACCGTTTGCTATATCGTTGAAGCTACTGAGAATTCAGACGCTCATCACAACATATGTAAACTCTGGTTTTGCATTCTAACTTCCTTGTTCTTGAGAATACTTTTTATTCAGGTCAGGAAGTTCCAGGTGTCATAACAGCCAAAAAACACGATTCCTGTGACATGGTATGGAGATTTGCCGAGGCTTACCTTCAAGAGGTAAGTGACTGTATAAGCATAACAGAAAAATCGATTTTCTTCGCTATAATTGTGGACATATCGAGTCTTTAATAGGAATGAATCCATTGATTTTTGCTTTAACGGTGGACCTACTACTCTCTACCAAACGTTGGAAGTTGTAATGGTATTCAAAATATCCTTGCTCAACAATTCTGAAGTTACTCTTCAAACAATGTAGTTTGTAAAAAAACAAATCACAGGAGGAAAATGTGAGGCTTTAGTTGCATTCAAACCGTCTGCTATATCGTTGAAGCTACTGAGAATAGAGACATTCATCACAACATAGGTAAACTCTGGTTTTGCATTCTAACTTCCTTGTTCTTGAGAATGCTTTTGATTCAGGTCAGGAAGTTCCAGGTGTCATAACAGCCAAAAAAGACGTTTCCTGTGACATGGTATGGAGATTTGCCTGAGGTGGGACTACAAGAGGAATATGATTGTATAAGCATAACAGAAAAATCGACTTCCTCCGCTATAACTTCCGACATATAATGTCTTAAGTGGGAATCAAAACCATGATCATTGCTCTCCACGGTGACCCAACCTGTATCTACCAAAAGTTGCAAAGGACGAACAGTAAATCCGAGGTTTCAATGAAATTCAAACCCGTGGCCTTTGCTGTAACGATGGACCTACTGGTCTCTACCAAACGTTACAAGTAGTAATGAAATTCCAAAAACCATCGTCCTTGCTCGACAATTCTGAAGAGGTAAGTGACTGTATAAGCATAACAGAAAAAACGATTTTCTTCGCTGTAATTGTGGACAAATCGAGTCTTTAATGGGAATCAAACAATTGATTTTTGCTTTAACAGTGGACCTGCTGGTCTCTACCAAACGTTGGAAGTTGTAATGGTATTCAAAACCATGGTCCTTGCTCAACAATTATGAATTTACTCTTCAACCAACGTAGTTTGTAAAAAAACAAATCACAGGAGGAAAATGTGAGGCTTTAGTTGCATTCAAACCGTTTGCTATATCGTTGAAGCTACTGAGAGTAGAGACATTCATCACAACATAGGTAAACTGTGGTTTTGCATTCTAACTTCCTTGTTCTTGAGAATACTGTTTATTCAGGTCAGGAAGTTCCAGGTGTCATAACAGCCAAAAAAGACGTTTCCTGTGACATCGTATGGAGATTTTCCTGAGGTGGGCCTGCAAGAGGATATGATTGTATAAGCATAAGAGAAAAATCGACCTCCTCCGCTATAATTTCGGAAATATCGAGTCTTTAATGGGAATCAAACCCATGATCTTTGATTTAACGGTGGACCTACAGGTCTCTACCAAACGTTGTAAGTAGTAATGGTATGCACAACCCTGGTCCTTGCTCAACAATTCTGAAGTTACTCTTCAAACAATGTAGTTTGTAAAAAAACAAATCACAGGAGGAAAATGAGGCTTTAGTTGCATTCAAACCGTTTGCTATATCGTTGAAGCTACTGAGCATAGAGACATTCATCACACCATAGGTAAACTCTGGTTTTGCATTCTAACTTCCTTGTTCTTGACAATACTTTTTATTCAGGTCAGGAAGTTCCAGGTGTCATAACAGCCAAAAAAGACGTTTCCTGTGACATCGTATGGAGATTTGCCTGAGGTGGGCCTACAAAAGGAATATGATTGTATAAGCATAACAGAAAAATCGACTTCCTCCGCTATAACTTCCGACATATAATGTCTTAAGTGGGAATCAAAACCATGATCATTGCTCTTAACGGTGACCCAACCTGCATCTACCAAAATTTGCAAAGGACGAACAGTAAATCCGAGGTTTCAATGAAATTCAAACCCGTGGCCTATGCTGTAACGGTGGACCTAGTGGTCTCTACCAAACGTTGCAAGTAGTAATGGAATTCCAAAAACCATCGTCCTTTACTCGAAGTTTCTGAAGAGGTAAGTGACTGTATAAGCATAACAGAAAAATCGATTTTCTTCGCTATAATTGTGGACATATCGAGTCTTTAAGGAAAATCAAAGCCATGATCTTTGCTTTAACGGTGGACCTACTGGTCTCAACCAAACGTTGGAAGTTGTAATGGTATTCAAAACCATGGTCCTTGCTAAACAATTTTGAAGTTACAAACAACGTTGTTTGTAAAAAATAAAGCACAGGAGGAAAATGTCTGACTTTAGTTGCATTCAAACCGTTTGCTATATCGTTGAAGCTAGTGAGAATAGAGACGCTCATCACAACATAGGTAAACTCTGGTTTTGCATTCTAACTTCCTTGTTCTTGAGAATACTTTTTATTCAGGTCAGGAAGTTCCAGGTGTCATAACAGCCAAAAAAGACGTTTCGTGTGACATCGTATGGAGATTTGCCGAGGCTTACCTTCAAGAGGTAAGTGAATGCATAAGGATAACAGAAAAATCGATTTTCTTCGCTATAATTGTGGACATATCGAGTCTTTAATGGGAATCAAACAATTGATTTTTGCTTTAACGGTGGACCTGCTGGTCTCTACCAAACGTTGGAAGTTCTAATGGTATTCAAAACCATGGTCGTTGCACAACAATTCTGAAGTTACTCTTAAAACAATGTACTTTATAAAGAAACAAAGCAAACGAGGAAAATGTCAGACTTAAGTTGCATTCAAATCGTTTGTTATATCGTTGAAGCTACTGAGAATAGAGACATTCATCACAACATAGGTAAACTCTGGTTTTGCATTCTAAATTCCTTGTTCTTGAGAATACTTTTTATTCAGGTCAGGAAGTTCCCGGTGTCATAACAGCCAAAAGACACGTTTCCTGTGACATCGTATGGAGATTTGCCTGAGGTGGGCCTACAAGAGGAATATGATTGTATAAGCATAACAGAAAAATCGACTTCCTAAGCTATAATTTCGGACATATCGTGTCTTTAGTGGGAATCAAAACCATGATCATTGCTCTTAACGGTGACCCAACCTGCATCTACCAAAAGTTGCAAAGGACGAACAGTAAATCCGAGGTTTCAATGAAATTCAAACCCGTGGCCTTTGCTGTAACGGTGGACCTACTGGTCTCTACCAAACGTTGCAAGTAGTAATGGAATTCCGAGAACCATCGTCCTTGCTCGACAATTCTGAAGAGGTAAGTGACTGTATAAGCATAACAGAAAAATCGATTTTCTTCGTTTTAATTGTGGACATATCGAGTCTTTAATGGGAATCAAACCCACGATCTTTGCTTTAACGGTGGACCTACAGGTCTCTACCAAACGTTGGAAGTTGTAATGGTATTCAAAACCCTGGTCCTTGCTCAACAATTCTGAAGTTACTCTTGAAACAATGTAATTTGTAATAAAAACAAATCACAGGAGGAAAATGTGAGGCTTTAGTTGCATTCAAAACGTTTGCTATATCGTTGAAGCTACTGAGAATAGAGACATTCATCACAACATAGGTAAACTCTGGTTTTGCATTCTAACTTCCTTGTTCTTGAATACTTTTGATTCAGGTCAGGAAGTTCCAGGTGTCATAACAGCCAAAAAAGACGTTTCCTGTGACATCGTATGGAGATTTGCCTGAGGTGGGCCTACAAGAGGAATATGATTGTATAAGCATAACAGAAAAATCGACTTCCTCCGCTATAATTTCGGACATATCGTGTCTTTTAGTGGGAATCAAAACCATGATCATTGCTCTTAACGGTGACCCAACCTGCATCTACCAAAAGTTGGAAAGGACAAACAGTAAATCCGAGGTTTCAATGAAATTCAAACCCGTGGCCTTTGCTGTAACGGTGGACCAAATGGTCTCTACCAAACGTTGCAAGTGGTAATAGAATTCCAAAAACCATCGTCCTTGCTCGATAATTCTGAAGAGGTAAGTGACTGTATAAGCATAAGAGAAAAATCGATTTTCTTCGCTGTAATTGTGGACATATCGAGTCTTTAATGGGAATCAAACCCATGATCTTTGCTTTAACGGTGGACCTACAGGTCTCTACCAAACGTTGGAAGTTGTAATGGTATTCAAAACCCTGGTCCTTGCTCAACAATTCTGAAGTTACTCTTGAAACAATGTAATTTGTAATAAAAACAAATCACAGGAGGAAAATGTGAGGCTTTAGTTGCATTCAAAACGTTTGCTATATCGTTGAAGCTACTGAGAATAGAGACATTCATCACAACATAGGTAAACTCTGGTTTTGCATTCTAACTTCCTTGTTCTTGAATACTTTTGATTCAGGTCAGGAAGTTCCAGGTGTCATAACAGCCAAATAAGACGTTTCCTGTGACAGCTTATGGAGATTTGCCTGAGGCGGGCCTACAAGAGGAATATGATTGTATAAGCATAACAGAAAAATCGACTTCCTCCGCTATAATTTCGGACATATGGAGTCTTTTAGTGGGAATCAAAACCATGATCATTGCTCTTAACGGTGACCCAACCTGTATCTACCAAAAGTTGCAAAGGACGAACAGTAAATCCGAGGTTTCAATGAAATTCAAACCCGTGGCCTTTGCTGTAACGGTGGACCAAATGGTCTCTACCAAACGTTGCAAGTAGTAATAGAATTCCAAAAACCATCGTCCTTGCTCGACAATTCTGAAGAGGTAAGTGACTGTATAAGCATAACAGAAAAATCGATTTTCTTCGCTGTAATTGTGGACATATCGAGTCTTTAATGGGAATCAAACCCATGATCTTTGCTTTAAGGGTGGACCTACTGGTCTCTACCAAACGTTGGAAGTTGTAATGGTATTCAAAACCATGGTCCTTGCTCAACAATTCTGAAGTTACTCTTCAAACAATGTAGTTTGTAAAAAAATAAAACACAGGAGGAAAATGTGTGACTTTAGTTGCATTGAAACCGTCTGCTATATCGTTGAAGCTACTGAGAATAGCGACGTTCATCACAACATAGGTGAACTCTGGTTTTGCATTCTAACTTCCTTGTTCTTGAGAATACTTTTTATTCAGGTCAGGAAGTTCCAGGTGTCATAACAGCCAAAAAAGACGTTTCGTGTGACATCGTATGGAGATTTGCCGAGGCTTACCTTCAAGAGGTAAGTGAATGCATAAGGATGACAGAAAAATCGATTTTCTTCGCTATAATTGTGGACATATCGAGTCTTTAATGGGAATCAAACAATTGATTTTTGCTTTAACGGTGGACCTGCTGGTCTCTACCAAACGTTGGAAGTTCTAATGGTATTCAAAACCATGGTCGTTGCACAACAATTCTGAAGTTACTCTTAAAACAATGTACTTTATAAAGAAACAAAGCAAACGAGGAAAATGTCAGACTTTAGTTGCATTCAAATCGTTTGTTATATCGTTGAAGCTACTGAGAATAGAGACATTCATCACAACATAGGTAAACTCTGGTTTTGCATTCTAAATTCCTTGTTCTTGAGAATACTTTTTATTCAGGTCAGGAAGTTCAAGGTGTCATAACAGCCAAAAAACACGTTTCCTGTGACATCGTATGGAGATTTGCCTGAGGTGGGCCTACAAGAGGAATATGATTGTATAAGCATAACAGAAAAATCGACTTCCTAAGCTATAATTTCGGACATATCGTGTCTTTAGTGGGAATCAAAACCATGATCATTGCTCTTAACGGTGACCCAACCTGCATCTACCAAAAGTTGCAAAGGACGAACAGTAAATCCGAGGTTTCAATGAAATTCAAACCCCTGGCCTTTGCTGTAACGGTGGACCTACTGGTCTCTACCAAACGTTGCAAGTAGTAATGGAATTCCGAAAACCATCGTCCTTGCTCGACAATTCTGAAGAGGTAAGTGACTGTATAAGCATAACAGAAAAATCGATTTTCTTCGTTTTAATTGTGGACATATCGAGTCTTTAATGGGAATCAAACCCACGATCTTTGCTATAACGGTGGACCTACAGGTCTCTACCAAACGTTGGAAGTTGTAATGGTATTCAAAACCCTGGTCCTTGCTAAACAATTCTGAAGTTACAAACACCGTTGTTTGTAAAAAAACAACTCACAGGAGGAAAATGTGACTTTAGTTGCATTCAAAGCGTTTGCTATATCTTTGAAGCTACTGAGAATAGAGACGCTCATCACAACATAGGTAAACTCTGGTTTTGCATTCTAACTTCCTTGTTCTTGAGAATACTTTTTATTCAGGTCAGGAAGTTCCCCGTGTCATAACAGCCAAAAACGACGCTTCCTGTGACATGGTATGGAGATTTGCCGAGGCTTACCTTCAAGAGGTAAGTGACTGTATAAGCATAACAGAAAAATCGATTTTCTTCGCTATAATTGTGGACATATCGAGTCTTTAATGGGAATCAAACAATTGATTTTTGCTTTAACGGTGGACCTGCTGGTCTCTACCAAACGTTGGTGGTTGTTATGGTGTTCGAAACCATGGTCCTTGCTCAACAATTCTGAAGTTACTCGTAAAACAATGTAGTTTGTAAACAAACAAAACACAGGAGGAAAATGTGAGGCTTTAGTTGCATTTAAATCGTTTGTTATATCGTTGAAGCTACTGAGAATAGAGACATTCATCACAACATAGGTAAACTCTGGTTTAGCATTCTAATTTCCTTGTTCTTGGCAATACTTTTTATTCAGGTCAGGAAGTTCCAGGTGTCATAACAGCCAAAAAAGACGTTTCCTGTGACATCGTATGGAGATTTGCCTGAGGTGGGCATACAAGAGGAATATGATTGTATAAGCATAACAGAAAAATCGACTTCCTCCGCTATAGCTTCCGACATATAATGTCTTAAGTGGGAATCAAAACCATGATCATTGCTCTTAACGGTGACCCAACCTGCATCTACCAAAATTTGCAAAGGACGAACAGTAAATCCGAGGTTTCAATGAAATTCAAACCCGTGGCCTTTGCTGTAACGGTGGACCTACTGGTCTCTACCAAACGTTGCAAGTAGTAATGGAATTCCAAAAACCATCGTCCTTGCTCGAAGTTTCTGAAGAGGTAAGTGACTGTATAAGCATAACAGAAAAATCGATTTTCTTCGCTGTAATTGTGGACATATCGAGTCTTTAATGGGAATCAAACCCATGATCTTTGCTTTAACGGTGGACCTACAGGTCTCTACCAAACGTTGGAAGTTGTAATGGTATTCAAAACCCTGGTCCTTGCTCAACAATTCTGAAGTTACTCTTGAAACAATGTAATTTGTAATAAAAACAAATCACAGGAGGAAAATGTGAGGCTTTAGTTGCATTCAAAACGTTTGCTATATCGTTGAAGCTACTGAGAATAGAGACATTCATCACAACATAGGTAAACTCTGGTTTTGCATTCTAACTTCCTTGTTCTTGAATACTTTTGATTCAGGTCAGGAAGTTCCAGGTGTCATAACAGCCAAATAAGACGTTTCCTGTGACAGCTTATGGAGATTTGCCTGAGGCGGGCCTACAAGAGGAATATGATTGTATAAGCATAACAGAAAAATCGACTTCCTCCGCTATAATTTCGGACATATGGAGTCTTTTAGTGGGAATCAAAACCATGATCATTGCTCTTAACGGTGACCCAACCTGTATCTACCAAAAGTTGCAAAGGACGAACAGTAAATCCGAGGTTTCAATGAAATTCAAACCCGTGGCCTTTGCTGTAACGGTGGACCAAATGGTCTCTACCAAACGTTGCAAGTAGTAATAGAATTCCAAAAACCATCGTCCTTGCTCGACAATTCTGAAGAGGTAAGTGACGGTATAAGCATAACAGAAAAATCGATTTTCTTCGCTGTAATTGTGGACATATCGAGTCTTTAATGGGAATCAAACCCATGATCTTTGCTTTAAGGGTGGACCTACTGGTCTCTACCAAACGTTGGAAGTTGTAATGGTATTCAAAACCATGGTCCCTGCTCAACAATTCTGAAGTTACTCTTCAAACAATGTAGTTTGTAAAAAAATAAAACACAGGAGGAAAATGTGTGACTTTAGTTGCATTGAAACCGTCTGCTATATCGTTGAAGCTACTGAGAATAGCGACGTTCATCACAACATAGGTGAACTCTGGTTTTGCATTCTAACTTCCTTGTTCTTGAGAATACTTTTTATTCAGGTCAGGAAGTTCCAGGTGTCATAACAGCCAAAAAAGACGTTTCGTGTGACATCGTATGGAGATTTGCCGAGGCTTACCTTCAAGAGGTAAGTGAATGCATAAGGATGACAGAAAAATCGATTTTCTTCGCTATAATTGTGGACATATCGAGTCTTTAATGGGAATCAAACAATTGATTTTTGCTTTAACGGTGGACCTGCTGGTCTCTACCAAACGTTGGAAGTTCTAATGGTATTCAAAACCATGGTCGTTGCACAACAATTCTGAAGTTACTCTTAAAACAATGTACTTTATAAAGAAACAAAGCAAACGAGGAAAATGTCAGACTTTAGTTGCATTCAAATCGTTTGTTATATCGTTGAAGCTACTGAGAATAGAGACATTCATCACAACATAGGTAAACTCTGGTTTTGCATTCTAAATTCCTTGTTCTTGAGAATACTTTTTATTCAGGTCAGGAAGTTCAAGGTGTCATAACAGCCAAAAAACACGTTTCCTGTGACATCGTATGGAGATTTGCCTGAGGTGGGCCTACAAGAGGAATATGATTGTATAAGCATAACAGAAAAATCGACTTCCTAAGCTATAATTTCGGACATATCGTGTCTTTAGTGGGAATCAAAACCATGATCATTGCTCTTAACGGTGACCCAACCTGCATCTACCAAAAGTTGCAAAGGACGAACAGTAAATCCGAGGTTTCAATGAAATTCAAACCCCTGGCCTTTGCTGTAACGGTGGACCTACTGGTCTCTACCAAACGTTGCAAGTAGTAATGGAATTCCGAAAACCATCGTCCTTGCTCGACAATTCTGAAGAGGTAAGTGACTGTATAAGCATAACAGAAAAATCGATTTTCTTCGTTTTAATTGTGGACATATCGAGTCTTTAATGGGAATCAAACCCACGATCTTTGCTATAACGGTGGACCTACAGGTCTCTACCAAACGTTGGAAGTTGTAATGGTATTCAAAACCCTGGTCCTTGCTAAACAATTCTGAAGTTACAAACACCGTTGTTTGTAAAAAAACAACTCACAGGAGGAAAATGTGACTTTAGTTGCATTCAAAGCGTTTGCTATATCTTTGAAGCTACTGAGAATAGAGACGCTCATCACAACATAGGTAAACTCTGGTTTTGCATTCTAACTTCCTTGTTCTTGAGAATACTTTTTATTCAGGTCAGGAAGTTCCCCGTGTCATAACAGCCAAAAACGACGCTTCCTGTGACATGGTATGGAGATTTGCCGAGGCTTACCTTCAAGAGGTAAGTGACTGTATAAGCATAACAGAAAAATCGATTTTCTTCGCTATAATTGTGGACATATCGAGTCTTTAATGGGAATCAAACAATTGATTTTTGCTTTAACGGTGGACCTGCTGGTCTCTACCAAACGTTGGTGGTTGTTATGGTGTTCGAAACCATGGTCCTTGCTCAACAATTCTGAAGTTACTCGTAAAACAATGTAGTTTGTAAACAAACAAAACACAGGAGGAAAATGTGAGGCTTTAGTTGCATTTAAATCGTTTGTTATATCGTTGAAGCTACTGAGAATAGAGACATTCATCACAACATAGGTAAACTCTGGTTTAGCATTCTAATTTCCTTGTTCTTGGCAATACTTTTTATTCAGGTCAGGAAGTTCCAGGTGTCATAACAGCCAAAAAAGACGTTTCCTGTGACATCGTATGGAGATTTGCCTGAGGTGGGCATACAAGAGGAATATGATTGTATAAGCATAACAGAAAAATCGACTTCCTCCGCTATAGCTTCCGACATATAATGTCTTAAGTGGGAATCAAAACCATGATCATTGCTCTTAACGGTGACCCAACCTGCATCTACCAAAATTTGCAAAGGACGAACAGTAAATCCGAGGTTTCAATGAAATTCAAACCCGTGGCCTTTGCTGTAACGGTGGACCTACTGGTCTCTACCAAACGTTGCAAGTAGTAATGGAATTCCAAAAACCATCGTCCTTGCTCGAAGTTTCTGAAGAGGTAAGTGACTGTATAAGCATAACAGAAAAATCGATTTTCTTCGCTGTAATTGTGGACATATCGAGTCTTTAATGGGAATCAAACCCATGATCTTTGCTTTAACGGTGGACCTACAGGTCTCTACCAAACGTTGGAAGTTGTAATGGTATTCAAAACCCTGGTCCTTGCTCAACAATTCTGAAGTTACTCTTGAAACAATGTAATTTGTAATAAAAACAAATCACAGGAGGAAAATGTGAGGCTTTAGTTGCATTCAAAACGTTTGCTATATCGTTGAAGCTACTGAGAATAGAGACATTCATCACAACATAGGTAAACTCTGGTTTTGCATTCTAACTTCCTTGTTCTTGAATACTTTTGATTCAGGTCAGGAAGTTCCAGGTGTCATAACAGCCAAATAAGACGTTTCCTGTGACAGCTTATGGAGATTTGCCTGAGGCGGGCCTACAAGAGGAATATGATTGTATAAGCATAACAGAAAAATCGACTTCCTCCGCTATAATTTCGGACATATGGAGTCTTTTAGTGGGAATCAAAACCATGATCATTGCTCTTAACGGTGACCCAACCTGTATCTACCAAAAGTTGCAAAGGACGAACAGTAAATCCGAGGTTTCAATGAAATTCAAACCCGTGGCCTTTGCTGTAACGGTGGAGCAAATGGTCTCTACCAAACGTTGCAAGTAGTAATAGAATTCCAAAAACCATCGTCCTTGCTCGACAATTCTGAAGAGGTAAGTGACTGTATAAGCATAACAGAAAAATCGATTTTCTTCGCTATAATTGTAATCATATCGAGTCTTTAAAGGGAATTAAACGATTGATTTTTGCTTTAACGGTGGACCCACTGGTCTCTACCTAACGTTGGAAGGTGTTATGGTATTCAAAACCATGGTTGTTGCTCAACAATGCTGAAGTTACTCTTCAAACAATGTAGTTTGTAAACAAAGAAAGCAAACGAGGAAAATGTCAGACTTTAGTTGCATTCAAACCGTTTCCTATATCTTTAAAGCTACTGAGAATAGAGACGCTCATCACAACATGGGTAAACTCTGGTTTTGCATTCTAACTTCCTTGTTCTTGAGAATACTTTTTATTCAGGTCAGGAAGTTCCAGGTGTCATAACAGCCAACAATGACGCTTCCTGTGACATCGTATGGAGATTTGCCGAGGCTTACCTTCAAGAGGTAAGTGACTGTATAAGCATAACAGAAAAATCGATTTTCTTCGCTATAATTGTGAACATACCGAGTCTTTAATGAGAATCAAAGCCATGATCTTTGCTTTAACGGTGGACCTGCTCGTCTCTACCAAACGTTGGAAGTTGTAATGGTATTCAAAACCATGGTCGTTGCTCAACAATTCTGAAGTTACTCTTAAAACAATGTAGTTTGTAAACAAACAAAACACAGGAGGAAAATGTGAGGCTTTAGTTGCATTCAAATCGTTTGCTATATCGTTAAAGCTACTGAGAATAGAGACATTCATCACAACATAGGTAAACTCTGGTTTTGGATTCTAACTTCCTTGTTCTTGAGAATACTTTTTATACAGGTCAGGAAGTTCCAGGTGTCATAACAACCAAAAAAGACGTTTCCTGTGACATCGTATGGAGATTTGCCTGATGCGGGCCTACAAGAGGAATATGATTGTATAAGCGTAACAGCAAAATCGACTTCCTCGGCTATAGTTTCGGACATATGGAGTCTTTAGTGGGAATCAAAACCATGATTGTTGCTCTTAACGGTGACCCAACCTGCATCTACCAAAAGTTGCAAAGGACGAACAGTAAATCCAGGGTTTCAATGAAATTCAAACCAGTGACCTTTGCTGTAACGGTGGACCTACCGGTCTCTACCAAACGTTGCAAGTAGTAATGGAATTCCGAAAACCATCGTCCTTGCTCGACAATTCTGAAGAGGTAAGTGACTGTATAAGCATAACAGAAAAATCGATTTTCTTCGCTGTAATTGTGGACATATCGAGTCTTTAATAGGAATCAATCCATTGATTTTTGCTTTAACGGTGGACCTACTGCTCTCTACCAAACGTTGGAAGTTGTAATAGTATTCAAAACCCTGGTCCTTGCTCAACAATTCTGAAGTTACTCTTCAAACAATGTAGTTTGTAAAAAAACAAATCAGAACAGGAAAATGTGAGGCTTTAGTTGCATTCAAACCGTTTGCTATATCGTTTAAGCTACTGAGAATAGAGACATTCATCACAACATAGGTTAACTGTGGTTTTGCATTCTAACTTCCTTGTTCTTGAGAATACTTTTGATTCAGGTCAGGAAGTTCCAGGTGTCATAACAGCCAAAAAAAAGACGTTTTCTGTGACATCGTATGGAGATTTGCCTGAGGTGGGCTTACAAGAGGAATATGATTGTATAAGCATAACAGAAAAATCGACTTCCTTCGCTATAATTTCGGACATATCGTGTCTTTAGTGGGAATTAAAACCATGATCATTGCTCTCAACGGTGACTCAACCTGCATCTACCGAAATTTGCAAAGGACGAACAGTAAATCCGAGGTTTCAATGAAACTCAAACCCGTGGCCTTTGCTGTAACGGTGGACCTAGTGGTCTCTACCAAACGTTGCAAGTAGTAATGGAATTCCAAAAACCATCGTCCTTGCTCGACAATTCTGAAGAAGTAAGTGACTGTATAAGCATAACAGAAAAATCGATTTTCTTCGCTATAATTGTGGACATATCGAGTCTTTAATAGGAATCAATCCATTGATTTTTGCTTCAACGGTGGACCTACTGCTCTCTACCAAACGTAGGAAGTTGTAATGGTATTCAAAACCATGGTCCTTGCTCAACAATTCTGAAGTTACCCTTCAAACAATGTAGTTTGTAAAAAAACAAATCACAGGAGGAAAATGTGAGACTTTGGTTGCATTCAAACCGTTTGCTATATCGTTGAAGCTACTGAAAATAGAGACATTCATCACAACATAGGTAAACTCTGGTTTTGCATTCTAACTTCTTTGTTCTTGAGAATACTTTTTATTCAGGTCAGGAAGTTCCAGGTGTCATAACAGCCAATAAAGACGTTTCCTGTGACATCGTATGGAGATTTGCCTGAGGCGGGCCTACAAGAGGAATATGATTGTATAAGCATAACAGAAAAATCGACTTCCTCCGCTATAATTTCGGACATATCGTGTCTTTAGTGGGAATTAAAACCATGATCATTTCTCTCAACGGTGACCCAATCTGCATCTACCAAAATTTGCAAAGGACGAACAGTAAATCGGAGGTTTCAATGAAATTCAAACCCGTGGCCTTTGCTGTAACGGTGGACCTACTGGTCCCTACCAAACGTTGCAAGTAGTAATGGAATTCCGAAAACCATCGTCCTTGCTCGACAATTCTGAAGAGGTAAGTGACTGTATAAGCATAACAGAAAAATCGATTTTCTTCGCTGTAATTGTGGACATATCGAGTCTTTAATGGGAATCAAACCCATGATCTTTGCTTTAACGGTGGACCTGCTGGTCTCTACCAAACGTTGGAAGTTGTAATGGTATTCAAAACCATGGTCCTTGCTCAACAATTCTGAAGTTACTCTTCAAACAATGTAGTTTGTAAAAAAATAAAACACAGGAGGAAAATGTGTGACTTTAGTTGCATTGAAACCGTTTGCTATATCGTTGAAGCTACTGAGAATAGCGACGTTCATCACAACATAGGTAAACTCTGGTTTTGCATTCTAACTTCCTTGTTCTTGAGAATACTTTTTATTCAGGTCAGGAAGTTCCAGGTGTCATAACAGCCAAAAAAGACGCTTCCTGTGACATCGTATGGAGATTTGCCGAGGCTTACCTTCAAGAGGTAAGTGACTGCATAAGCATAACACAAAAATCGATTTTCTTTGTTATAATTGTGGACATATCGAGTCTTTAATAGGAATCAATCCATTGATTTTTGCTTTAACGGTGGTCGTACTGCTCTCTACCAAACGTTGGAAGTTGTAATGGTATTCAAAACCATGGTCCTTGCTCAACAATTATGAAGTTACTCTTCAAACAATGTAATTTGTAAAAAAACAAATCACAGGAGGAAAATGTGAGACTTCAGTTGCATTCAAACCGTTTGCTATATCGTTGAAGCTACTGAGAATAGAGACATTCATCACAACATAGGTAAACTCTGGTTTTGCATTCTAACTTCCTTGTTCTTGAGAATACTTTTTGTTCAGGTCAGGAAGTTCCAGGTGTCATAACAGCCAAAAAAGACGCTTCCTGTGACATGGTATGCAGATTTGCCGAGGCTTACCTTCAAGAGGTAAGTGACTGTATTAGCATAACAGAAAAATCGATTTTCTTCGCTATAATTGTGGACATATCGAGTCTTTAATGAGAATCAAAGCTATAATCTTTGCTTTAACGGTGGACCTGCTGGTCTCTACCAAACGTTGGAAGTTGAAATGGTATTCAAAACCATGGTCGTTGCTCAACAATTCTGAAGTTACTCTTAAAACAATGTAGTTTGTAAACAAACAAAACACAGGAGGAAAATGTGAGGCTTTAGTTGCATTCAAATCGTTTGCTATATCGTTGAAGCTACTGAGAATAGAGACATTCATCACAACATAAGTAAACTCTGGTTTTGCAATTTAACTTCCTTGTTCTTGAATACTTTTGATTCAGGTCAGGAAGTTCCAGGTGTCATAACAGCCAAAAAAAGACGTTTCCTGTGACATCGTATGGAGATTTGCCTGAGGTGGGCCTACAAGAGGAATATGATTGTATAAGCATAACAGAAAAATCGATTTTCTTTGCTATAATTGTGGACAAATCGAGTCTTTAATGGGAATCAAACAATTGATTTTTGCTTTAACGGTGGACCTGCTGGTCTCTACTAAACGTTGGAAGTTGTAATGGTATTCAAAACTATGGTCGTGGCACAACAATTCTGAAGTTGCTCTTAAAACAATGTAGTTTATAAAGAAACAAAGCAAACGAGGAAAATGTCAGACTTTAGTTGCATTGAAACCGTTTGCTATATCGTTGAAGTTACTGAGAATTCAGACGCTCATCACAACATATGTAAACTCTGGTTTTGCATTCTAACTTCCTTGTTCTTGAGAATACGTTTTATTCAGGTCAGGAAGTTCCCAGTGACATAACAGCCAAAAAAGACGTTTCCTGTGACATGGTATGGAGATTTGCCTGAGGTGGGCCTACAAGAGGAATATGATTGTATAAGCATAACAGAGAAATCGACTTCCTCCGCTATAACTTCCGACATATGATGTCTTAAGTGGGAATCAAAACCATGATCATTGCTCTTAACGGTGACCCAACCTGCATCTACCAAAATTTGCAAAGGACGAACAGTAAATCCGAGGTTTCAATGAAATTCAAACCCGTGGCCTTTGCTGCAACGATGGACCTACTGGTCTCTACCAAACGTTACAAGTAGTAATGAAATTCCAAAAACCATCGTCCTTGCTCGACAATTCTGAAGAGGTAACTGACTGTATAAGCATAACAGAAAAATCAATTTTCTTCGCTATAATTGTCGACATGTCGAGTCTTTAATAGGAATCAATCCATTGATTTTTGCTTTAACGGTGGACCTACTGCTCTCTACCAAACGTTGGAAGTTGTAATGGTATTCAAAACCCTGGTCCTTGCTCAACAATTCTGAAGTTACTCTTCAAACAATGTAGTTTGTAAAAAAACAAATTCACAGGAGGAAAATGTGAGGCTTTAGTTGCATTCAAATCGTTTGCTATATCATTGAAGCTACTGAGAATAGAGACATTCATCACAACATAGGTTAACTGTGGTTTTGCATTCTAACTTCCTTGTTCTTGAGAACACTTTTTATTCAGGTCAGGAAGTTCCAGGTGTCATAACAGCCAAAAAAAGACGTTTCCTGTGACATCGTATGGAGATGTGCCGAGGCTTACCTTCAAGAGGTAAGTGACTGTATAAGCATAACAGAAAAATCGATTTTCTTCGCTATAATTGTGGACATATCGAGTCTTTAATGGGAATCAAACAATTGATTTTTGCTTTAACGGTGGACCTGCTGGTCTCTACCAAACGTTGAAAGTTGTAATGGTATTCAAAACCATGGTCGTTGCACAACAATTCTGAACTTACCCTTAAAACAATGTACTTTATAAAGAAACAAAGCAAACGAGAAAAATGTCAGACTTTAGTTGCATTGAAACCGTTTGCTATATCGTTGAAGCTACTGAGAATTCAGACGCTCATCACAACATATGTAAACTCTGATTTTGCATTCTAACTTCCTTGTTCTTGAGAATACTTTTTATTCAGGTCAGGAAGTTCCCGGTGTCATAACAGCCAAAAAACACGATTCCTGTGACATCGTATGGAGATTTGGCGAGGCTTACCTTCAAGAGGTAAGTGACTGTATAAGCATAACAGAAAAATCGATTTTCTTCGCTATAATTGTGGACATATCGAGTCTTTAATGAGAATCAAACAATTGATTTTTGCTTTAACGGTGGACCTACTGGTCTCTACCAAACGTTGGAAGTTGTAATGGTATTCAAAACCATGGTCCTTGCTCAACAATTATGAAGTTACTCTTCAAACAATGTAATTTGTAAAAAAACAAATCACAGGAGGAAAATGTGAGACTTTAGTTGCATTCAAACCGTTTGCTATATCGTTGAAGCTACTGAGCATAGAGACATTCATCACACCATAGGTAAACTCTGGTTTTGCATTCTAACTTCCTTGTTCTGGAGAATACTTTTTATTCAGGTCAGGAAGTTCCAGGTGTCATAACAGCCAAAAAAGACGCTTCCTGTGACATCGTATGGAGATTTGCCGAGGCTTACCTTTTAGAGGTAAGTGACTGCATAAGCATAACACAAAAATCGATTTTCTTCGTTACAATTGTGGACAAATCGAGTCTTTAATGGGAATCAAACAATTGATTTTTGCTTTAACGGTGGACCTGCTGGTCTCTACCAAACGTTGGAAGTTGTAATGGTATTCAAAACCATGGTCGTTGCACAACAATTCTGAAGTTACTCTTAAAACAATGTAGTTTATAAAGAAACAAAGCAAACGAGGAAAATGTCAGACTTTAGTTGCATTGAAACCGTTTGCTATATCGTTGACGCTACTGAGAATTCAGACGCTTATCACAACCTATGTAAACTCTGGTTTTGCATTCTAACTTCCTTGTTCTTGAGAATACTTTTTATTCAGGTCAGGAAGGTCCAGGTGTCATAACAGCCAAAAAACACGATTCCTGTGACATGCTATGGAGATTTGCCGAGGCTTACCTTCAAGAGGTAAGAGACTGTATAAGCATAACAGAAAAATCGATTTTCTTCGCTATAATTGTGGACATATCGAGTCTTTAATAGGAATCAATCCATTGATTTTTGCTTTAACGGTGGTCCTACTGCTCTCTACCAAACGTTGGAAGTTGTAATGGTATTCAAAACCATGGTCCTTGCTCAACAATTATGAAGTTACTCTTCAAACAATGTAATTTGTAAAAAAACAAATCACAGGAGGAAAATGTGAGACTTTAGTTGCATTCAAACCGTTTGCTATATCGTTGAAGCTACTGAGAATAGAGACGTTCATCACAACATAGGTAAACTCTTTTTTTGCATTCTAACTTCCTTGTTCTTGAGAATACTTTTTATTCAGGTCAGGAAGTTCCAGGTGTCATAACAGCCAAAAAAGACGTTTCCTGTGACATCGTATGGAGATTTACCTGAGGTGGGCCTACAAGAGGAATATGATTGTATAAGCATAACAGAAAAATCGACTTCCTCCGCTATAATCTCGGACATATGGAGTCTTTAGTGGGAATCAAAACCTAATCATTGCTCTTAACGGTTAACCAACCTGCATCTACCAAAAGTTGCAAAGGACGAACAGTAAATCCGAGGTTTCAATGAAATTTAAACCCGTTGCCTTTACTGTAACGGTGGACCTACCGGTCTCTACCAAACGTTGCAAGTAGTAATGAAATTCCGAAAACCATCGTCCTTGCTCGAAGTTTCTGAAGAGGTAAGTGACTGTATAAGCATAACAGAAAAATCGATTTTCTTCGCTATAATTGTGGACATATCGAGTCTTTAAGGAGAATCAAAGCCATGATCTTTGCTTTAACGGTGGACCTACTGCTCTCTACCAAACGTTGGAAGTTGTAATGGTATTCAAATCCATGGTCCTTGCTAAACAATTCTGAAGTTACAAACAACGTTGTTTGTAAAAAATAAAACACAGGAAGAAAATGACTGACTTTAGTTGCATTCAAACCGTTTGCTATATCGTTGAAGCTACTGAGAATAGAGACGTTCATCACAACATAGGTAAACTCTGGTTTTGCATTCTAACTTCCTTGTTCTTGAGAACACTTTTTATTCAGGTCAGGAAGTTCCAGGTGTCATAACAGCCAAAAAAAGACGTTTCCTGTGACATCGTATGGAGATGTGCCGAGGCTTACCTTCAAGAGGTAAGTGACTGTATAAGCATAACAGAAAAATCGATTTTCTTCGCTATAATTGTGGACATATCGAGTCTTTAATGGGAATCAAACAATTGATTTTTGCTTTAACGGTGGACCTGCTGGTCTCTACCAAACGTTGAAAGTTGTAATGGTATTCAAAACCATGGTCGTTGCACAACAATTCTGAACTTACCCTTAAAACAATGTACTTTATAAAGAAACAAAGCAAACGAGAAAAATGTCAGACTTTAGTTGCATTGAAACCGTTTGCTATATCGTTGAAGCTACTGAGAATTCAGACGCTCATCACAACATATGTAAACTCTGATTTTGCATTCTAACTTCCTTGTTCTTGAGAATACTTTTTATTCAGGTCAGGAAGTTCCCGGTGTCATAACAGCCAAAAAACACGATTCCTGTGACATCGTATGGAGATTTGGCGAGGCTTACCTTCAAGAGGTAAATGACTGTATAAGCATAACAGAAAAATCGATTTTCTTCGCTATAATTGTGGACATATCGAGTCTTTAATGAGAATCAAACAATTGATTTTTGCTTTAACGGTGGACCTACTGGTCTCTACCAAACGTTGGAAGTTGTAATGGTATTCAAAACCATGGTCCTTGCTCAACAATTCTGAAGTTACTCTTCAAACAATGTAGTTTGTAAAAAAATAACAAAGGAGGAAAATGTGTGACTTTAGTTGCATTGAAACCGTTTGCTATATCGTTGAAGCTACTGAGAATTCAGACGCTTATCACAACATATGTAAACTCTGGTTTTGCATTCTAACTTCCTTGTTCTTGAGAATACTTTTTATTCAGGTCAGGAAGGTCCAGGTGTCATAACAGCCAAAAAACACGATTCCTGTGACATGGTATGGAGATTTGCCGAGGCTTACCTTTAAGAGGTAAGTGACTGTATAAGCATAACAGAAAAATCGATTTTCTTCGCTATAATTGTGGACATATCGAGTCTTTAAGGAGAATCAAAGCCATGATCTTTGCTTTAACGGTGGACCTACTGGTCTCTACCAAACGTTGGAAGTTGTAATGGTATTCAAATCCATGGTCCTTGCTAAACAATTCTGAAGTTACAAACAACGTTGTTTGTAAAAAATAAAACACAGGAAGAAAATGACTGACTTTAGTTGCATTCAAACCGTTTGCTATATCGTTGAAGCTACTGAGAATAGAGACGCTCATCACAACATAGGTAAACTCTGGTTTTGCATTCTAACTTCCTTGTTCTTGAGAATACTTTTTATTCAGGTCAGGAAGTTCCAGGTGTCATAAAAGCCAAAAAAGACGCTTCCTGTGACATGGTATGGAGATTTGCCGAGGCTTACCTTCAAGAGGTAAGTGACTGTATAAGCATAACAGAAAAATCGATTTTCTTCGCTATGATTGTGGACATATCGAGTCTTTAATGAGAATCAAAGCCATGATCTTTGCTTTAACGGTGGACCTGCTGGTCTTTACCAAACGTTGGAAGTTGTAATGGTATTCAAAACCATGGTCGTTGCTCAACAATTCTGAAGGTACTCTTCAAACAATGTAGTTTGTAAAAAAACAAATCACAGGAGGAAAATTTGAGGCTTTAGTTGCATTCAAACCGTTTGCTATATCGTTGAAGCTACTGAGAGTAGAGACATTCATCACAACATAGGTAAACTGTGGTTTTGCATTCTAACTTCCTTGTTCTTGAGAATACTGTTTATTCAGGTCAGGAAGTTCCAGGTGTCATAACAGCCAAAAAAGACGTTTCCTGTGACATCGTATGGAGATTTTCCTGAGGTGGGCCTGCAAGAGGATATGATTGTATAAGCATAAGAGAAAAATCGACCTCCTCCGCTATAATTTCGGAAATATCGAGTCTTTAATGGGAATCAAACCCATGATCTTTGATTTAACGGTGGACCTACAGGTCTCTACCAAACGTTGTAAGTAGTAATGGTATGCACAACCCTGGTCCTTGCTCAACAATTCTGAAGTTACTCTTCAAACAATGTAGTTTGTAAAAAAACAAATCACAGGAGGAAAATGAGGCTTTAGTTGCATTCAAACCGTTTGCTATATCGTTGAAGCTACTGAGCATAGAGACATTCATCACACCATAGGTAAACTCTGGTTTTGCATTCTAACTTCCTTGTTCTTGACAATACTTTTTATTCAGGTCAGGAAGTTCCAGGTGTCATAACAGCCAAATAAGACGTTTCCTGTGACATCGTATGGAGATTTGCCTGAGGTGGGCCTACAAAAGGAATATGATTGTATAAGCATAACAGAAAAATCGACTTCCTCCGCTATAACTTCCGACATATAATGTCTTAAGTGGGAATCAAAACCATGATCATTGCTCTTAACGGTGACCCAACCTGCATCTACCAAAATTTGCAAAGGACGAACAGTAAATCCGAGGTTTCAATGAAATTCAAACCCGTGGCCTATGCTGTAACGGTGGACCTAGTGGTCTCTACCAAACGTTGCAAGTAGTAATGGAATTCCAAAAACCATCGTCCTTTACTCGAAGTTTCTGAAGAGGTAAGTGACTGTATAAGCATAACAGAAAAATCGATTTTCTTCGCTATAATTGTGGACATATCGAGTCTTTAATAGGAATCAATCCATTGATTTTTGCTTCAACGGTGGACCTACTGCTCTCTACCAAACGTAGGAAGTTGTAATGGTATTCAAAACCATGGTCCTTGCTCAACAATTCTGAAGTTACCCTTCAAACAATGTAGTTTGTAAAAAAACAAATCACAGGAGGAAAATGTGAGACTTTGGTTGCATTCAAACCGTTTGCTATATCGTTGAAGCTACTGAAAATAGAGACATTCATCACAACATAGGTAAACTCTGGTTTTGCATTCTAACTTCTTTGTTCTTGAGAATACTTTTTATTCAGGACAGGAAGTTCCAGGTGTCATAACAGCCAATAAAGACGTTTCCTGTGACATCGTATGGAGATTTGCCTGAGGCGGGCCTACAAGAGGAATATGATTGTATAAGCATAACAGAAAAATCGACTTCCTCCGCTATAATTTCGGACATATCGTGTCTTTAGTGGGAATTAAAACCATGATCATTTCTCTCAACGGTGACCCAATCTGCATCTACCAAAATTTGCAAAGGACGAACAGTAAATCGGAGGTTTCAATGAAATTCAAACCCGTGGCCTTTGCTGTAACGGTGGACCTACTGGTCTCTACCAAACGTTGCAAGTAGTAATGGAATTCCGAAAACCATCGTCCTTGCTCGACAATTCTGAAGAGGTAAGTGACTGTATAAGCATAACAGAAAAATCGATTTTCTTCGCTGTAATTGTGGACATATCGAGTCTTTAATGTGAATCAAACCCATGATCTTTGCTTTAACGGTGGACCTACTGGTCTCTACCAAACGTTGGAAGTTGTAATGGTATTCAAAACCATGGTCCTTGCTCAACAATTCTGAAGTTACTCTTAAAACAATGTAGTTTGTAAACAAACAAAACACAGGAGGAAAATGTGAGGCTTTAGTTGCATTCAAATCGTTTGCTATATCGTTAAAGCTACTGAGAATAGAGACATTCATCACAACATAGGTAAACTCTGGTTTTGGATTCTAACTTCCTTGTTCTTGAGAATACTTTTTATACAGGTCAGGAAGTTCCAGGTGTCATAACAACCAAAAAAGACGTTTCCTGTGACATCGTATGGAGATTTGCCTGATGCGGGCCTACAAGAGGAATATGATTGTATAAGCGTAACAGCAAAATCGACTTCCTCGGCTATAGTTTCGGACATATGGAGTCTTTAGTGGGAATCAAAACCATGATTGTTGCTCTTAACGGTGACCCAACCTGCATCTACCAAAAGTTGCAAAGGACGAACAGTAAATCCAGGGTTTCAATGAAATTCAAACCAGTGACCTTTGCTGTAACGGTGGACCTACCGGTCTCTACCAAACGTTGCAAGTAGTAATGGAATTCCGAAAACCATCGTCCTTGCTCGACAATTCTGAAGAGGTAAGTGACTGTATAAGCATAACAGAAAAATCGATTTTCTTCGCTGTAATTGTGGACATATCGAGTCTTTAATAGGAATCAATCCATTGATTTTTGCTTTAACGGTGGACCTACTGCTCTCTACCAAACGTTGGAAGTTGTAATAGTATTCAAAACCCTGGTCCTTGCTCAACAATTCTGAAGTTACTCTTCAAACAATGTAGTTTGTAAAAAAACAAATCAGAACAGGAAAATGTGAGGCTTTAGTTGCATTCAAACCGTTTGCTATATCGTTTAAGCTACTGAGAATAGAGACATTCATCACAACATAGGTTAACTGTGGTTTTGCATTCTAACTTCCTTGTTCTTGAGAATACTTTTGATTCAGGTCAGGAAGTTCCAGGTGTCATAACAGCCAAAAAAAGACGTTTTCTGTGACATCGTATGGAGATTTGCCTGAGGTGGGCTTACAAGAGGAATATGATTGTATAAGCATAACAGAAAAATCGACTTCCTTCGCTATAATTTCGGACATATCGTGTCTTTAGTGGGAATTAAAACCATGATCATTGCTCTCAACGGTGACTCAACCTGCATCTACCGAAATTTGCAAAGGACGAACAGTAAATCCGAGGTTTCAATGAAACTCAAACCCGTGGCCTTTGCTGTAACGGTGGACCTAGTGGTCTCTACCAAACGTTGCAAGTAGTAATGGAATTCCAAAAACCATCGTCCTTGCTCGACAATTCTGAAGAAGTAAGTGACTGTATAAGCATAACAGAAAAATCGATTTTCTTCGCTATAATTGTGGACATATCGAGTCTTTAATAGGAATCAATCCATTGATTTTTGCTTCAACGGTGGACCTACTGCTCTCTACCAAACGTAGGAAGTTGTAATGGTATTCAAAACCATGGTCCTTGCTCAACAATTCTGAAGTTACCCTTCAAACAATGTAGTTTGTAAAAAAACAAATCACAGGAGGAAAATGTGAGACTTTGGTTGCATTCAAACCGTTTGCTATATCGTTGAAGCTACTGAAAATAGAGACATTCATCACAACATAGGTAAACTCTGGTTTTGCATTCTAACTTCTTTGTTCTTGAGAATACTTTTTATTCAGGTCAGGAAGTTCCAGGTGTCATAACAGCCAATAAAGACGTTTCCTGTGACATCGTATGGAGATTTGCCTGAGGCGGGCCTACAAGAGGAATATGATTGTATAAGCATAACAGAAAAATCGACTTCCTCCGCTATAATTTCGGACATATCGTGTCTTTAGTGGGAATTAAAACCATGATCATTTCTCTCAACGGTGACCCAATCTGCATCTACCAAAATTTGCAAAGGACGAACAGTAAATCGGAGGTTTCAATGAAATTCAAACCCGTGGCCTTTGCTGTAACGGTGGACCTACTGGTCCCTACCAAACGTTGCAAGTAGTAATGGAATTCCGAAAACCATCGTCCTTGCTCGACAATTCTGAAGAGGTAAGTGACTGTATAAGCATAACAGAAAAATCGATTTTCTTCGCTGTAATTGTGGACATATCGAGTCTTTAATGGGAATCAAACCCATGATCTTTGCTTTAACGGTGGACCTGCTGGTCTCTACCAAACGTTGGAAGTTGTAATGGTATTCAAAACCATGGTCCTTGCTCAACAATTCTGAAGTTACTCTTCAAACAATGTAGTTTGTAAAAAAATAAAACACAGGAGGAAAATGTGTGACTTTAGTTGCATTGAAACCGTTTGCTATATCGTTGAAGCTACTGAGAATAGCGACGTTCATCACAACATAGGTAAACTCTGGTTTTGCATTCTAACTTCCTTGTTCTTGAGAATACTTTTTATTCAGGTCAGGAAGTTCCAGGTGTCATAACAGCCAAAAAAGACGCTTCCTGTGACATCGTATGGAGATTTGCCGAGGCTTACCTTCAAGAGGTAAGTGACTGCATAAGCATAACACAAAAATCGATTTTCTTTGTTATAATTGTGGACATATCGAGTCTTTAATAGGAATCAATCCATTGATTTTTGCTTTAACGGTGGTCGTACTGCTCTCTACCAAACGTTGGAAGTTGTAATGGTATTCAAAACCATGGTCCTTGCTCAACAATTATGAAGTTACTCTTCAAACAATGTAATTTGTAAAAAAACAAATCACAGGAGGAAAATGTGAGACTTCAGTTGCATTCAAACCGTTTGCTATATCGTTGAAGCTACTGAGAATAGAGACATTCATCACAACATAGGTAAACTCTGGTTTTGCATTCTAACTTCCTTGTTCTTGAGAATACTTTTTGTTCAGGTCAGGAAGTTCCAGGTGTCATAACAGCCAAAAAAGACGCTTCCTGTGACATGGTATGCAGATTTGCCGAGGCTTACCTTCAAGAGGTAAGTGACTGTATTAGCATAACAGAAAAATCGATTTTCTTCGCTATAATTGTGGACATATCGAGTCTTTAATGAGAATCAAAGCTATAATCTTTGCTTTAACGGTGGACCTGCTGGTCTCTACCAAACGTTGGAAGTTGAAATGGTATTCAAAACCATGGTCGTTGCTCAACAATTCTGAAGTTACTCTTAAAACAATGTAGTTTGTAAACAAACAAAACACAGGAGGAAAATGTGAGGCTTTAGTTGCATTCAAATCGTTTGCTATATCGTTGAAGCTACTGAGAATAGAGACATTCATCACAACATAAGTAAACTCTGGTTTTGCAATTTAACTTCCTTGTTCTTGAATACTTTTGATTCAGGTCAGGAAGTTCCAGGTGTCATAACAGCCAAAAAAAGACGTTTCCTGTGACATCGTATGGAGATTTGCCTGAGGTGGGCCTACAAGAGGAATATGATTGTATAAGCATAACAGAAAAATCGATTTTCTTTGCTATAATTGTGGACAAATCGAGTCTTTAATGGGAATCAAACAATTGATTTTTGCTTTAACGGTGGACCTGCTGGTCTCTACTAAACGTTGGAAGTTGTAATGGTATTCAAAACTATGGTCGTGGCACAACAATTCTGAAGTTGCTCTTAAAACAATGTAGTTTATAAAGAAACAAAGCAAACGAGGAAAATGTCAGACTTTAGTTGCATTGAAACCGTTTGCTATATCGTTGAAGTTACTGAGAATTCAGACGCTCATCACAACATATGTAAACTCTGGTTTTGCATTCTAACTTCCTTGTTCTTGAGAATACGTTTTATTCAGGTCAGGAAGTTCCCAGTGACATAACAGCCAAAAAAGACGTTTCCTGTGACATGGTATGGAGATTTGCCTGAGGTGGGCCTACAAGAGGAATATGATTGTATAAGCATAACAGAGAAATCGACTTCCTCCGCTATAACTTCCGACATATGATGTCTTAAGTGGGAATCAAAACCATGATCATTGCTCTTAACGGTGACCCAACCTGCATCTACCAAAATTTGCAAAGGACGAACAGTAAATCCGAGGTTTCAATGAAATTCAAACCCGTGGCCTTTGCTGCAACGATGGACCTACTGGTCTCTACCAAACGTTACAAGTAGTAATGAAATTCCAAAAACCATCGTCCTTGCTCGACAATTCTGAAGAGGTAACTGACTGTATAAGCATAACAGAAAAATCAATTTTCTTCGCTATAATTGTCGACATGTCGAGTCTTTAATAGGAATCAATCCATTGATTTTTGCTTTAACGGTGGACCTACTGCTCTCTACCAAACGTTGGAAGTTGTAATGGTATTCAAAACCCTGGTCCTTGCTCAACAATTCTGAAGTTACTCTTCAAACAATGTAGTTTGTAAAAAAACAAATTCACAGGAGGAAAATGTGAGGCTTTAGTTGCATTCAAATCGTTTGCTATATCATTGAAGCTACTGAGAATAGAGACATTCATCACAACATAGGTTAACTGTGGTTTTGCATTCTAACTTCCTTGTTCTTGAGAACACTTTTTATTCAGGTCAGGAAGTTCCAGGTGTCATAACAGCCAAAAAAAGACGTTTCCTGTGACATCGTATGGAGATGTGCCGAGGCTTACCTTCAAGAGGTAAGTGACTGTATAAGCATAACAGAAAAATCGATTTTCTTCGCTATAATTGTGGACATATCGAGTCTTTAATGGGAATCAAACAATTGATTTTTGCTTTAACGGTGGACCTGCTGGTCTCTACCAAACGTTGAAAGTTGTAATGGTATTCAAAACCATGGTCGTTGCACAACAATTCTGAACTTACCCTTAAAACAATGTACTTTATAAAGAAACAAAGCAAACGAGAAAAATGTCAGACTTTAGTTGCATTGAAACCGTTTGCTATATCGTTGAAGCTACTGAGAATTCAGACGCTCATCACAACATATGTAAACTCTGATTTTGCATTCTAACTTCCTTGTTCTTGAGAATACTTTTTATTCAGGTCAGGAAGTTCCCGGTGTCATAACAGCCAAAAAACACGATTCCTGTGACATCGTATGGAGATTTGGCGAGGCTTACCTTCAAGAGGTAAGTGACTGTATAAGCATAACAGAAAAATCGATTTTCTTCGCTATAATTGTGGACATATCGAGTCTTTAATGAGAATCAAACAATTGATTTTTGCTTTAACGGTGGACCTACTGGTCTCTACCAAACGTTGGAAGTTGTAATGGTATTCAAAACCATGGTCCTTGCTCAACAATTATGAAGTTACTCTTCAAACAATGTAATTTGTAAAAAAACAAATCACAGGAGGAAAATGTGAGACTTTAGTTGCATTCAAACCGTTTGCTATATCGTTGAAGCTACTGAGCATAGAGACATTCATCACACCATAGGTAAACTCTGGTTTTGCATTCTAACTTCCTTGTTCTGGAGAATACTTTTTATTCAGGTCAGGAAGTTCCAGGTGTCATAACAGCCAAAAAAGACGCTTCCTGTGACATCGTATGGAGATTTGCCGAGGCTTACCTTTTAGAGGTAAGTGACTGCATAAGCATAACACAAAAATCGATTTTCTTCGTTACAATTGTGGACAAATCGAGTCTTTAATGGGAATCAAACAATTGATTTTTGCTTTAACGGTGGACCTGCTGGTCTCTACCAAACGTTGGAAGTTGTAATGGTATTCAAAACCATGGTCGTTGCACAACAATTCTGAAGTTACTCTTAAAACAATGTAGTTTATAAAGAAACAAAGCAAACGAGGAAAATGTCAGACTTTAGTTGCATTGAAACCGTTTGCTATATCGTTGACGCTACTGAGAATTCAGACGCTTATCACAACCTATGTAAACTCTGGTTTTGCATTCTAACTTCCTTGTTCTTGAGAATACTTTTTATTCAGGTCAGGAAGGTCCAGGTGTCATAACAGCCAAAAAACACGATTCCTGTGACATGCTATGGAGATTTGCCGAGGCTTACCTTCAAGAGGTAAGAGACTGTATAAGCATAACAGAAAAATCGATTTTCTTCGCTATAATTGTGGACATATCGAGTCTTTAATAGGAATCAATCCATTGATTTTTGCTTTAACGGTGGTCCTACTGCTCTCTACCAAACGTTGGAAGTTGTAATGGTATTCAAAACCATGGTCCTTGCTCAACAATTATGAAGTTACTCTTCAAACAATGTAATTTGTAAAAAAACAAATCACAGGAGGAAAATGTGAGACTTTAGTTGCATTCAAACCGTTTGCTATATCGTTGAAGCTACTGAGAATAGAGACGTTCATCACAACATAGGTAAACTCTTTTTTTGCATTCTAACTTCCTTGTTCTTGAGAATACTTTTTATTCAGGTCAGGAAGTTCCAGGTGTCATAACAGCCAAAAAAGACGTTTCCTGTGACATCGTATGGAGATTTACCTGAGGTGGGCCTACAAGAGGAATATGATTGTATAAGCATAACAGAAAAATCGACTTCCTCCGCTATAATCTCGGACATATGGAGTCTTTAGTGGGAATCAAAACCTAATCATTGCTCTTAACGGTTAACCAACCTGCATCTACCAAAAGTTGCAAAGGACGAACAGTAAATCCGAGGTTTCAATGAAATTTAAACCCGTTGCCTTTACTGTAACGGTGGACCTACCGGTCTCTACCAAACGTTGCAAGTAGTAATGAAATTCCGAAAACCATCGTCCTTGCTCGAAGTTTCTGAAGAGGTAAGTGACTGTATAAGCATAACAGAAAAATCGATTTTCTTCGCTATAATTGTGGACATATCGAGTCTTTAAGGAGAATCAAAGCCATGATCTTTGCTTTAACGGTGGACCTACTGCTCTCTACCAAACGTTGGAAGTTGTAATGGTATTCAAATCCATGGTCCTTGCTAAACAATTCTGAAGTTACAAACAACGTTGTTTGTAAAAAATAAAACACAGGAAGAAAATGACTGACTTTAGTTGCATTCAAACCGTTTGCTATATCGTTGAAGCTACTGAGAATAGAGACGTTCATCACAACATAGGTAAACTCTGGTTTTGCATTCTAACTTCCTTGTTCTTGAGAACACTTTTTATTCAGGTCAGGAAGTTCCAGGTGTCATAACAGCCAAAAAAAGACGTTTCCTGTGACATCGTATGGAGATGTGCCGAGGCTTACCTTCAAGAGGTAAGTGACTGTATAAGCATAACAGAAAAATCGATTTTCTTCGCTATAATTGTGGACATATCGAGTCTTTAATGGGAATCAAACAATTGATTTTTGCTTTAACGGTGGACCTGCTGGTCTCTACCAAACGTTGAAAGTTGTAATGGTATTCAAAACCATGGTCGTTGCACAACAATTCTGAACTTACCCTTAAAACAATGTACTTTATAAAGAAACAAAGCAAACGAGAAAAATGTCAGACTTTAGTTGCATTGAAACCGTTTGCTATATCGTTGAAGCTACTGAGAATTCAGACGCTCATCACAACATATGTAAACTCTGATTTTGCATTCTAACTTCCTTGTTCTTGAGAATACTTTTTATTCAGGTCAGGAAGTTCCCGGTGTCATAACAGCCAAAAAACACGATTCCTGTGACATCGTATGGAGATTTGGCGAGGCTTACCTTCAAGAGGTAAATGACTGTATAAGCATAACAGAAAAATCGATTTTCTTCGCTATAATTGTGGACATATCGAGTCTTTAATGAGAATCAAACAATTGATTTTTGCTTTAACGGTGGACCTACTGGTCTCTACCAAACGTTGGAAGTTGTAATGGTATTCAAAACCATGGTCCTTGCTCAACAATTCTGAAGTTACTCTTCAAACAATGTAGTTTGTAAAAAAATAACAAAGGAGGAAAATGTGTGACTTTAGTTGCATTGAAACCGTTTGCTATATCGTTGAAGCTACTGAGAATTCAGACGCTTATCACAACATATGTAAACTCTGGTTTTGCATTCTAACTTCCTTGTTCTTGAGAATACTTTTTATTCAGGTCAGGAAGGTCCAGGTGTCATAACAGCCAAAAAACACGATTCCTGTGACATGGTATGGAGATTTGCCGAGGCTTACCTTTAAGAGGTAAGTGACTGTATAAGCATAACAGAAAAATCGATTTTCTTCGCTATAATTGTGGACATATCGAGTCTTTAAGGAGAATCAAAGCCATGATCTTTGCTTTAACGGTGGACCTACTGGTCTCTACCAAACGTTGGAAGTTGTAATGGTATTCAAATCCATGGTCCTTGCTAAACAATTCTGAAGTTACAAACAACGTTGTTTGTAAAAAATAAAACACAGGAAGAAAATGACTGACTTTAGTTGCATTCAAACCGTTTGCTATATCGTTGAAGCTACTGAGAATAGAGACGCTCATCACAACATAGGTAAACTCTGGTTTTGCATTCTAACTTCCTTGTTCTTGAGAATACTTTTTATTCAGGTCAGGAAGTTCCAGGTGTCATAAAAGCCAAAAAAGACGCTTCCTGTGACATGGTATGGAGATTTGCCGAGGCTTACCTTCAAGAGGTAAGTGACTGTATAAGCATAACAGAAAAATCGATTTTCTTCGCTATGATTGTGGACATATCGAGTCTTTAATGAGAATCAAAGCCATGATCTTTGCTTTAACGGTGGACCTGCTGGTCTTTACCAAACGTTGGAAGTTGTAATGGTATTCAAAACCATGGTCGTTGCTCAACAATTCTGAAGGTACTCTTCAAACAATGTAGTTTGTAAAAAAACAAATCACAGGAGGAAAATTTGAGGCTTTAGTTGCATTCAAACCGTTTGCTATATCGTTGAAGCTACTGAGAGTAGAGACATTCATCACAACATAGGTAAACTGTGGTTTTGCATTCTAACTTCCTTGTTCTTGAGAATACTGTTTATTCAGGTCAGGAAGTTCCAGGTGTCATAACAGCCAAAAAAGACGTTTCCTGTGACATCGTATGGAGATTTTCCTGAGGTGGGCCTGCAAGAGGATATGATTGTATAAGCATAAGAGAAAAATCGACCTCCTCCGCTATAATTTCGGAAATATCGAGTCTTTAATGGGAATCAAACCCATGATCTTTGATTTAACGGTGGACCTACAGGTCTCTACCAAACGTTGTAAGTAGTAATGGTATGCACAACCCTGGTCCTTGCTCAACAATTCTGAAGTTACTCTTCAAACAATGTAGTTTGTAAAAAAACAAATCACAGGAGGAAAATGAGGCTTTAGTTGCATTCAAACCGTTTGCTATATCGTTGAAGCTACTGAGCATAGAGACATTCATCACACCATAGGTAAACTCTGGTTTTGCATTCTAACTTCCTTGTTCTTGACAATACTTTTTATTCAGGTCAGGAAGTTCCAGGTGTCATAACAGCCAAAAAAGACGTTTCCTGTGACATCGTATGGAGATTTGCCTGAGGTGGGCCTACAAAAGGAATATGATTGTATAAGCATAACAGAAAAATCGACTTCCTCCGCTATAACTTCCGACATATAATGTCTTAAGTGGGAATCAAAACCATGATCATTGCTCTTAACGGTGACCCAACCTGCATCTACCAAAATTTGCAAAGGACGAACAGTAAATCCGAGGTTTCAATGAAATTCAAACCCGTGGCCTATGCTGTAACGGTGGACCTAGTGGTCTCTACCAAACGTTGCAAGTAGTAATGGAATTCCAAAAACCATCGTCCTTTACTCGAAGTTTCTGAAGAGGTAAGTGACTGTATAAGCATAACAGAAAAATCGATTTTCTTCGCTATAATTGTGGACATATCGAGTCTTTAATAGGAATCAATCCATTGATTTTTGCTTCAACGGTGGACCTACTGCTCTCTACCAAACGTAGGAAGTTGTAATGGTATTCAAAACCATGGTCCTTGCTCAACAATTCTGAAGTTACCCTTCAAACAATGTAGTTTGTAAAAAAACAAATCACAGGAGGAAAATGTGAGACTTTGGTTGCATTCAAACCGTTTGCTATATCGTTGAAGCTACTGAAAATAGAGACATTCATCACAACATAGGTAAACTCTGGTTTTGCATTCTAACTTCTTTGTTCTTGAGAATACTTTTTATTCAGGACAGGAAGTTCCAGGTGTCATAACAGCCAATAAAGACGTTTCCTGTGACATCGTATGGAGATTTGCCTGAGGCGGGCCTACAAGAGGAATATGATTGTATAAGCATAACAGAAAAATCGACTTCCTCCGCTATAATTTCGGACATATCGTGTCTTTAGTGGGAATTAAAACCATGATCATTTCTCTCAACGGTGACCCAATCTGCATCTACCAAAATTTGCAAAGGACGAACAGTAAATCGGAGGTTTCAATGAAATTCAAACCCGTGGCCTTTGCTGTAACGGTGGACCTACTGGTCTCTACCAAACGTTGCAAGTAGTAATGGAATTCCGAAAACCATCGTCCTTGCTCGACAATTCTGAAGAGGTAAGTGACTGTATAAGCATAACAGAAAAATCGATTTTCTTCGCTGTAATTGTGGACATATCGAGTCTTTAATGTGAATCAAACCCATGATCTTTGCTTTAACGGTGGACCTACTGGTCTCTACCAAACGTTGGAAGTTGTAATGGTATTCAAAACCATGGTCCTTGCTCAACAATTCTGAAGTTACTCTTCAAACAATGTAGTTTGTAAAAAAATAAAACACAGGAGGAAAATGTGTGACTTTAGTTGCATTGAAACCGTTTGCTATATCGTTGAAGCTACTGAGAATAGCGACGTTCATCACAACATATGTAAACTCTGGTTTTGCATTCTAACTTCCTTGTTCTTGAGAATACTTTTTATTCAGGTCAGGAAGTTCCAGGTGTCATAACAGCCAAAAAAGACGCTTCCTGTGACATCGTATGGAGATTTGCCGAGGCTTACCTTCAAGAGGTAAGTGACTGCATAAGCATAACACAAAAATCGATTTTCTTTGTTATAATTGTGGACATATCGAGTCTTTAATAGGAATCAATCCATTGATTTTTGCCTTAACGGTGGTCCTACTGCTCTCTACCAAACGTTGGAAGTTGTAATGGTATTCAAAACCATGGTCCTTGCTCAACAATTATGAAGTTACTCTTCAAACAATGTAATTTGTAAAAAAACAAATCACAGGAGGAAAATGTGAGACTTCAGTTGCATTCAAACCGTTTGCTATATCGTTGAAGCTACTGAGAATAGAGACATTCATCACAACATAGGTAAACTCTGGTTTTGCATTCTAACTTCCTTGTTCTTGAGAATACTTTTTGTTCAGGTCAGGAAGTTCCAGGTGTCATAACAGCCAAAAAAGACGCTTCCTGTGACATGGTATGCAGATTTGCCGAGGCTTACCTTCAAGAGGTAAGTGACTGTATTAGCATAACAGAAAAATCGATTTTCTTCGCTATAATTGTGGACATATCGAGTCTTTAATGAGAATCAAAGCTATAATCTTTGCTTTAACGGTGGACCTGCTGGTCTCTACCAAACGTTGGAAGTTGAAATGGTATTCAAAACCATGGTCGTTGCTCAACAATTCTGAAGTTACTCTTAAAACAATGTAGTTTGTAAACAAACAAAACACAGGAGGAAAATGTGAGGCTTTAGTTGCATTCAAATCGTTTGCTATATCGTTGAAGCTACTGAGAATAGAGACATTCATCACAACATAAGTAAACTCTGGTTTTGCAATTTAACTTCCTTGTTCTTGAATACTTTTGATTCAGGTCAGGAAGTTCCAGGTGTCATAACAGCCAAAAAAAGACGTTTCCTGTGACATCGTATGGAGATTTGCCTGAGGTGGGCCTACAAGAGGAATATGATTGTATAAGCATAACAGAAAAATCGATTTTCTTTGCTATAATTGTGGACAAATCGAGTCTTTAATGGGAATCAAACAATTGATTTTTGCTTTAACGGTGGACCTGCTGGTCTCTACTAAACGTTGGAAGTTGTAATGGTATTCAAAACCATGGTCGTGGCACAACAATTCTGAAGTTGCTCTTAAAACAATGTAGTTTATAAAGAAACAAAGCAAACGAGGAAAATGTCAGACTTTAGTTGCATTGAAACCGTTTGCTATATCGTTGAAGTTACTGAGAATTCAGACGCTCATCACAACATATGTAAACTCTGGTTTTGCATTCTAACTTCCTTGTTCTTGAGAATACGTTTTATTCAGGTCAGGAAGTTCCCAGTGACATAACAGCCAAAAAAGACGTTTCCTGTGACATGGTATGGAGATTTGCCTGAGGTGGGCCTACAAGAGGAATATGATTGTATAAGCATAACAGAGAAATCGACTTCCTCCGCTATAACTTCCGACATATGATGTCTTAAGTGGGAATCAAAACCATGATCATTGCTCTTAACGGTGACCCAACCTGCATCTACCAAAATTTGCAAAGGACGAACAGTAAATCCGAGGTTTCAATGAAATTCAAACCCGTGGCCTTTGCTGCAACGATGGACCTACTGGTCTCTACCAAACGTTACAAGTAGTAATGAAATTCCAAAAACCATCGTCCTTGCTCGACAATTCTGAAGAGGTAACTGACTGTATAAGCATAACAGAAAAATCAATTTTCTTCGCTATAATTGTCGACATGTCGAGTCTTTAATAGGAATCAATCCATTGATTTTTGCTTTAACGGTGGACCTACTGCTCTCTACCAAACGTTGGAAGTTGTAATGGTATTCAAAACCCTGGTCCTTGCTCAACAATTCTGAAGTTACTCTTCAAACAATGTAGTTTGTAAAAAAACAAATTCACAGGAGGAAAATGTGAGGCTTTAGTTGCATTCAAATCGTTTGCTATATCATTGAAGCTACTGAGAATAGAGACATTCATCACAACATAGGTTAACTGTGGTTTTGCATTCTAACTTCCTTGTTCTTGAGAACACTTTTTATTCAGGTCAGGAAGTTCCAGGTGTCATAACAGCCAAAAAAAGACGTTTCCTGTGACATCGTATGGAGATGTGCCGAGGCTTACCTTCAAGAGGTAAGTGACTGTATAAGCATAACAGAAAAATCGATTTTCTTCGCTATAATTGTGGACATATCGAGTCTTTAATGGGAATCAAACAATTGATTTTTGCTTTAACGGTGGACCTGCTGGTCTCTACCAAACGTTGAAAGTTGTAATGGTATTCAAAACCATGGTCGTTGCACAACAATTCTGAACTTACCCTTAAAACAATGTACTTTATAAAGAAACAAAGCAAACGAGAAAAATGTCAGACTTTAGTTGCATTGAAACCGTTTGCTATATCGTTGAAGCTACTGAGAATTCAGACGCTCATCACAACATATGTAAACTCTGATTTTGCATTCTAACTTCCTTGTTCTTGAGAATACTTTTTATTCAGGTCAGGAAGTTCCCGGTGTCATAACAGCCAAAAAACACGATTCCTGTGACATCGTATGGAGATTTGGCGAGGCTTACCTTCAAGAGGTAAGTGACTGTATAAGCATAACAGAAAAATCGATTTTCTTCGCTATAATTGTGGACATATCGAGTCTTTAATGAGAATCAAACAATTGATTTTTGCTTTAACGGTGGACCTACTGGTCTCTACCAAACGTTGGAAGTTGTAATGGTATTCAAAACCATGGTCCTTGCTCAACAATTCTGAAGTTACTCTTCAAACAATGTAGTTTGTAAAAAAATAACAAAGGAGGAAAATGTGTGACTTTAGTTGCATTGAAACCGTTTGCTATATCGTTGAAGCTACTGAGAATAGCGACGTTCATCACAACATAGGTAAACTCTGGTTTTGCATTCTAACTTCCTTGTTCTTGAGAATACTTTTTGTTCAGGTCAGGAAGTTCCAGGTGTCATAACAGCCAAAAAAGACGCTTCCTGTGACATCGTATGTAGATTTGCCGAGGCTTACCTTTTAGAGGTAAGTGACTGCATAAGCATAACACAAAAATCGATTTTCTTCGTTACAATTGTGGACAAATCGAGTCTTTAATGGGAATCAAACAATTGATTTTTGCTTTAACGGTGGACCTGCTGGTCTCTACCAAACGTTGGAAGTTGTAATGGTATTCAAAACCATGGTCGTTGCACAACAATTCTGAAGTTAGTCTTAAAACAATGTAGTTTATAAAGAAACAAAGCAAACGAGGAAAATGTCAGACTTTAGTTGCATTGAAACCGTTTGCTATATCGTTGACGCTACTGAGAATTCAGACGCTTATCACAACATATGTAAACTCTGGTTTTGCATTCTAACTTCCTTGTTCTTGAGAATACTTTTTATTCAGGTCAGGAAGGTCCAGGTGTCATAACAGCCAAAAAACACGATTCCTGTGACATGGTATGGAGATTTGCCGAGGCTTACCTTTAAGAGGTAAGTGACTGTATAAGCATAACAGAAAAATCGATTTTCTTCGCTATAATTGTGGACATATCGAGTCTTTAATAGGAATCACTCCATTGATTTTTGCTTTAACGGTGGTCCTACTGCTCTCTACCAAACGTTGGAAGTTGTAATGGTATTCAAAACCATGGTCCTTGCTCACAATTATGAAGTTACTCTTCAAACAATGTAATTTGTAAAAAAACAAATCACAGGAGGAAAATGTGAGACTTTAGTTGCATTCAAACCGTTTGCTATATCGTTGAAGCTACTGAGCATAGAGACATTCATCAACATAGGTAAACTTTTTTGCATTCTAACTTCCTTGTTCTGGAGAATACTTTTTATTCAGGTCAGGAAGTTCCAGGTGTCATAACAGCCAAAAAAGACGCTTCCTGTGACAGCGTATGGAGATTTGCCTGAGGTGGGCCTACAAGAGGAATATGATTGTATAAGCATAACAGAAAAATCGACTTCCTCCGCTATAACTTCCGACATATAATGTCCTAAGTGGGAATCAAAACCAATCATTGCTCTTAACGGTGACCCAACCTGCATCTACCAAAATTTGCAAAGGACGAACAGTAAATCCGAGGTTTCAATGAAATTCAAACCCGTGGCCTTTGCTGTAACGGTGGACCTACTGGTCTCTACCAAACGTTGCAAGTATTAATGGAATTCCAAAACCATCGTCCTTGCTCGAAGTTTCTGAAGAGGTAAGTGACTGTATAAGCATAACAGAAAAATCGATTTTCTTCGCTATAATTGTGGACATATCGAGTCTTTAAGGAGAATCAAAGCCATGATCTTTGCTTTAACGGTGGACCTACTGTCTCTACCAAACGTTGGAAGTTGTAATGGTATTCAAACCATGGTCCTTGCTAAACAATTCTGAAGTTACAAACAACGTTGTTTGTAAAAAATAAAACACAGGAAGAAAATGACTGACTTTAGTTGCATTCAAACCGTTTGCTATATCGTTGAAGCTACTGAGAATAGAGACGTCATCACAACATAGGTAAACTCTGGTTTTGCATTCTAACTTCCTTGTTCTTGAGAATACTTTTTATTCAGGTCAGGAAGTTCCAGGTGTCATAGCAGCCAAAAAAGACGCTTCCTGTGACATGGTATGGAGATTTGCCGAGGCTTACCTTCAAGAGGTAAGTGACTGTATAAGCATAACAGAAAAATCGATTTTCTTCGCTATAATTGTGGACATATCGAGTCTTTAATGAGAATCAAAGCCATGATTTTGCTTTAACGGTGGACCTGCTGGTCTTACCAAACGTTGAAGTTGTAATGGTATTCAAAACCATGGTCGTTGCACAACAATTCTGAACTTACCCTTAAAACAATGTACTTTATAAAGAAACAAAGCAAACGAGAAAAATGTCAGACTTTAGTTGCATTGAAACCGTTTGCTATATCGTTGAAGCTACTGAGAATTCAGACGCTCATCACAACATATGTAAACTCTGATTTTGCATTCTAACTTCCTTGTTCTTGAGAATACTTTTTATTCAGGTCAGGAAGTTCCCGGTGTCATAACAGCCAAAAAACACGATTCCTGTGACATCGTATGGAGATTTGGCGAGGCTTACCTTCAAGAGGTAAATGACTGTATAAGCATAACAGAAAAATCGATTTTCTTCGCTATAATTGTGGACATATCGAGTCTTTAATGAGAATCAAACAATTGATTTTGCTTTAACGGTGGACCTACTGGTCTCTACCAAACGTTGGAAGTTGTAATGGTATTCAAAACCATGGTCCTTGCTCAACAATTCTGAAGTTACTCTTCAAACAATGTAGTTTGTAAAAAAATAACAAAGGAGGAAAATGTGTGACTTTAGTTGCATTGAAACCGTTTGCTATATCGTTGAAGCTACTGAGAATTCAGACGCTTATCACAACATATGTAAACTCTGGTTTTGCATTCTAACTTCCTTGTTCTTGAGAATACTTTTTATTCAGGTCAGGAAGGTCCAGGTGTCATAACAGCCAAAAAACACGATTCCTGTGACATGGTATGGAGATTTGCCGAGGCTTACCTTTAAGAGGTAAGTGACTGTATAAGCATAACAGAAAAATCGATTTTCTTCGCTATAATTGTGGACATATCGAGTCTTTAAGGAGAATCAAAGCCATGATCTTTGCTTTAACGGTGGACCTACTGGTCTCTACCAAACGTTGGAAGTTGTAATGGTATTCAAATCCATGGTCCTTGCTAAACAATTCTGAAGTTACAAACAACGTTGTTTGTAAAAAATAAAACACAGGAAGAAAATGACTGACTTTAGTTGCATTCAAACCGTTTGCTATATCGTTGAAGCTACTGAGAATAGAGACGCTCATCACAACATAGGTAAACTCTGGTTTTGCATTCTAACTTCCTTGTTCTTGAGAATACTTTTTATTCAGGTCAGGAAGTTCCAGGTGTCATAAAAGCCAAAAAAGACGCTTCCTGTGACATGGTATGGAGATTTGCCGAGGCTTACCTTCAAGAGGTAAGTGACTGTATAAGCATAACAGAAAAATCGATTTTCTTCGCTATGATTGTGGACATATCGAGTCTTTAATGAGAATCAAAGCCATGATCTTTGCTTTAACGGTGGACCTGCTGGTCTTTACCAAACGTTGGAAGTTGTAATGGTATTCAAAACATGGTCGTTGCTCAACAATTCTGAAGGTACTCTTCAAACAATGTAGTTTGTAAAAAAACAAATCACAGGAGGAAAATTTGAGGCTTTAGTTGCATTCAAACCGTTTGCTATATCGTTGAAGCTACTGAGAGTAGAGACATTCATCACAACATAGGTAAACTGTGGTTTTGCATTCTAACTTCCTTGTTCTTGAGAATACTGTTTATTCAGGTCAGGAAGTTCCAGGTGTCATAACAGCCAAAAAAGACGTTTCCTGTGACATCGTATGGAGATTTTCCTGAGGTGGGCCTGCAAGAGGATATGATTGTATAAGCATAAGAGAAAAATCGACCTCCTCCGCTATAATTTCGGAAATATCGAGTCTTTAATGGGAATCAAACCCATGATCTTTGATTTAACGGTGGACCTACAGGTCTCTACCAAACGTTGTAAGTAGTAATGGTATGCACAACCCTGGTCCTTGCTCAACAATTCTGAAGTTACTCTCAAACAATGTAGTTTGTAAAAAAACAAATCACAGGAGGAAAATGAGGCTTTAGTTGCATTCAAACCGTTTGCTATATCGTTGAAGCTACTGAGCATAGAGACATTCATCACACCATAGGTAAACTCTGGTTTTGCATTCTAACTTCCTTGTTCTTGACAATACTTTTTATTCAGGTCAGGAAGTTCCAGGTGTCATAACAGCCAAAAGACGTTTCCTGTGACATCGTATGGAGATTTGCCTGAGGTGGGCCTACAAAAGGAATATGATTGTATAAGCATAACAGAAAAATCGACTTCCTCCGCTATAACTTCCGACATATAATGTCTTAAGTGGGAATCAAAACCATGATCATTGCTCTTAACGGTGACCCAACCTGCATCTACCAAAATTTGCAAAGGACGAACAGTAAATCCGAGGTTTCAATGAAATTCAAACCCGTGGCCTATGCTGTAACGGTGGACCTAGTGGTCTCTACCAAACGTTGCAAGTAGTAATGGAATTCCAAAAACCATCGTCCTTTACTCGAAGTTCTGAAGAGGTAAGTGACTGTATAAGCATAACAGAAAAATCGATTTTCTTCGCTATAATTGTGGACATATCGAGTCTTTAATAGGAATCAATCCATTGATTTTTGCTTCAACGGTGGACCTACTGCTCTCTACCAAACGTAGGAAGTTGTAATGGTATTCAAAACCATGGTCCTTGCTCAACAATTCTGAAGTTACCCTTCAAACAATGTAGTTTGTAAAAAAACAAATCACAGGAGGAAAATGTGAGACTTTGGTTGCATTCAAACCGTTTGCTATATCGTTGAAGCTACTGAAAATAGAGACATTCATCACAACATAGGTAAACTCTGGTTTTGCATTCTAACTTCTTGTTCTTGAGAATACTTTTTATTCAGGACAGGAAGTTCCAGGTGTCATAACAGCCAATAAAGACGTTTCCTGTGACATCGTATGGAGATTTGCCTGAGGCGGGCCTACAAGAGGAATATGATTGTATAAGCATAACAGAAAAATCGACTTCCTCCGCTATAATTTCGGACATATCGTGTCTTTAGTGGGAATTAAAACCATGATCATTCTCTCAACGGTGACCCAATCTGCATCTACCAAAATTTGCAAAGGACGAACAGTAAATCGGAGGTTTCAATGAAATTCAAACCCGTGGCCTTTGCTGTAACGGTGGACCTACTGGTCTCTACCAAACGTTGCAAGTAGTAATGGAATTCCGAAAACCATCGTCCTTGCTCGACAATTCTGAAGAGGTAAGTGACTGTATAAGCATAACAGAAAAATCGATTTTCTTCGCTGTAATTGTGGACATATCGAGTCTTTAATGTGAATCAAACCATGATCTTTGCTTTAACGGTGGACCTACTGGTCTCTACCAAACGTTGGAAGTTGTAATGGTATTCAAAACCATGGTCCTTGCTCAACAATTCTGAAGTTACTCTTAAAACAATGTAGTTTGTAAACAAACAAAACACAGGAGGAAAATGTGAGGCTTTAGTTGCATTCAAATCGTTTGCTATATCGTTAAGCTACTGAGAATAGAGACATTCATCACAACATAGGTAAACTCTGGTTTTGGATTCTAACTTCCTTGTTCTTGAGAATACTTTTTATACAGGTCAGGAAGTTCCAGGTGTCATAACAACCAAAAAAGACGTTTCCTGTGACATCGTATGGAGATTTGCCTGATGGGGCCTACAAGAGGAATATGATTGTATAAGCATAACAGCAAAATCGACTTCCTCGCTATATTTCGGACATATGGTCTTTAGTGGGAATCAAAACCATGATTGTTGCTCTTAACGGTGACCCAACCTGCATCTACCAAAAGTTGCAAAGGACGAACAGTAAATCCAGGTTTCAATGAAATTCAAACCAGTGACCTTTGCTGTAACGGTGGACCTACGGTCTCTACCAAACGTTGCAAGTAGTAATGGAATTCCGAAAAACCATCGTCCTTGCTCGACAATTCTGAAGAGGTAAGTGACTGTATAAGCATAACAGAAAAATCGATTTTCTTCGCTGTAATTGTGGACATATCGAGTCTTTAATAGGAATCAATCCATTGATTTTTGCTTTAACGGTGGACCTACTGCTCTCTACCAAACGTTGGAAGTTGTAATAGTATTCAAAACCCTGGTCCTTGCTCAACAATTCTGAAGTTACTCTTCAAACAATGTAGTTTGTAAAAAAACAAATCAGAACAGGAAAATGTGAGGCTTTAGTTGCATTCAAACCGTTTGCTATATCGTTGAAGCTACTGAGAATAGAGACATTCATCACAACATAGGTTAACTGTGGTTTTGCATTCTAACTTCCTTGTTCTTGAGAATACTTTTGATTCAGGTCAGGAAGTTCCAGGTGTCATAACAGCCAAAAAAAGACGTTTCTGTGACATCGTATGGAGATTTGCCTGAGGTGGGCTTACAAGAGGAATATGATTGTATAAGCATAACAGAAAAATCGACTTCCTTCGCTATAATTTCGGACATATCGTGTCTTTAGTGGGAATTAAAACCATGATCATTGCTCTCAACGGTGACTCAACCTGCATCTACCGAAATTTGCAAAGGACGAACAGTAAATCCGAGGTTTCAATGAAACTCAAACCCGTGGCCTTTGCTGTAACGGTGGACCTAGTGGTCTCTACCAAACGTTGCAAGTAGTAATGGAATTCCAAAAACCATCGTCCTTGCTCGACAATTCTGAAGAAGTAAGTGACTGTATAAGCATAACAGAAAAATCGATTTTCTTCGCTATAATTGTGGACATATCGAGTCTTTAATAGGAATCAATCCATTGATTTTTGCTTCAACGGTGGACCTACTGCTCTCTACCAAACGTAGGAAGTTGTAATGGTATTCAAAACCATGGTCCTTGCTCAACAATTCTGAAGTTACCCTTCAAACAATGTAGTTTGTAAAAAAACAAATCACAGGAGGAAAATGTGAGACTTTGTTGCATTCAAACCGTTTGCTATATCGTTGAAGCTACTGAAATAGAGACATTCATCACAACATAGGTAAACTCTGGTTTTGCATTCTAACTTCCTTGTTCTTGAGAATACTTTTTATTCAGGTCAGGAAGTTCCAGGTGTCATAACAGCCAATAAAGACGTTTCCTGTGACATCGTATGGAGATTTGCCTGAGGCGGGCCTACAAGAGGAATATGATTGTATAAGCATAACAGAAAAATCGACTTCCTCCGCTATAATTTCGGACATATCGTGTCTTTAGTGGGAATTAAAACCATGATCATTGCTCTCAACGGTGACCCAATCTGCATCTACCAAAATTTGCAAAGGACGAACAGTAAATCGAGGTTTCAATGAAATTCAAACCCGTGGCCTTTGCTGTAACGGTGGACCTACTGGTCCTACCAAACGTTGCAAGTAGTAATGGAATTCCGAAAACCATCGTCCTTGCTCGACAATTCTGAAGAGGTAAGTGACTGTATAAGCATAACAGAAAAATCGATTTTCTTCGCTGTAATTGTGGACATATCGAGTCTTTAATGGGAATCAAACCATGATCTTTGCTTTAACGGTGGACCTACTGGTCTCTACCAAACGTTGGAAGTTGTAATGGTATTCAAAACCATGGTCCTTGCTCAACAATTCTGAAGTTACTCTTCAAACAATGTAGTTTGTAAAAAAATAAAACACAGGAGGAAAATGTGTGACTTTAGTTGCATTGAAACCGTTTGCTATATCGTTGAAGCTACTGAGAATAGCGACGTTCATCACAACATAGGTAAACTCTGGTTTTGCATTCTAACTTCCTTGTTCTTGAGAATACTTTTTATTCAGGTCAGGAAGTTCCAGGTGTCATAACAGCCAAAAAAGACGCTTCCTGTGACATCGTATGGAGATTTGCCGAGGCTTACCTTCAAGAGGTAAGTGACTGCATAAGCATAACAGAAAAATCGATTTTCTTCGTTATAATTGTGGACATATCGAGTCTTTAATGGAATCAAACCATTGATTTTTGCTTTAACGGTGGACTGCTCTCTACCAAACGTTGGAAGTTGTAATGGTATTCAAAACCATGGTCGTTGCTCAACAATTCTGAAGTTACTCTTCAAACAATGTAATTTGTAAAAAAACAAATCACAGGAGGAAAATGTGAGACTTTAGTTGCATTCAAACCGTTTGCTATATCGTTGAAGCTACTGAGAATAGAGACATCATCACAACATAGGTAAACTCTGGTTTTGCATTCTAACTTCCTTGTTCTTGAGAATACTTTTTTCAGGTCAGGAAGTTCCAGGTGTCATAACAGCCAAAAAAGACGCTTCCTGTGACATGGTATGGAGATTTGCCGAGGCTTACCTTCAAGAGGTAAGTGACTGTATAGCATAACAGAAAAATCGATTTTCTTCGCTATAATTGTGGACATATCGAGTCTTTAATGAGAATCAAAGCCATATCTTTGCTTTAACGGTGGACCTGCTGGTCTCTACCAAACGTTGGAAGTTGAATGGTATTCAAAACCATGGTCCTTGCTCAACAATTCTGAAGTTACTCTTAAAACAATGTAGTTTGTAAAAAACAAAACACAGGAGGAAAATGTGAGGCTTTAGTTGCATTCAAACGTTTGCTATATCGTTGAAGCTACTGAGAATAGAGACATTCATCACAACATAAGTAAACTCTGGTTTTGCATTTAACTTCCTTGTTCTTGAGAATACTTTTTATTCAGGTCAGGAAGTTCCAGGTGTCATAACAGCCAAAAAAAGACGTTCCTGTGACATCGTATGGAGATTTGCCTGAGGTGGGCCTACAAGAGAATATGATTGTATAAGCATAACAGAAAAATCGATTTTCTTCGCTATAATTGTGGACAATCGAGTCTTTAATGGGAATCAAACAATTGATTTTTGCTTTAACGGTGGACCTGCTGGTCTCTACTAAACGTTGGAAGTTGTAATGGTATTCAAAACCATGGTCGTGCACAACAATTCTGAAGTTGCTCTTAAAACAATGTAGTTTATAAAAAACAAAGCAAACGGAGGAAAATGTCAGACTTTAGTTGCATTGAAACCGTTTGCTATATCGTTGAAGTACTGAGAATTCAGACGCTCATCACAACATAGGTAAACTCTGGTTTTGCATTCTAACTTCTTGTTCTTGAGAATACTTTTATTCAGGTCAGGAAGTTCCAGGTGTCATAACAGCCAAAAAGACGTTTCCTGTGACATCGTATGGAGATTTGCCTGAGGTGGGCCTACAAGAGGAATATGATTGTATAAGCATAACAGAAAAATCGACTTCCTCCGCTATAATTTCGGACATATCGTGTCTTTAGTGGGAATCAAAACCATGATCATTGCTCTTAACGGTGACCCAACCTGCATCTACCAAAATTTGCAAAGGACGAACAGTAAATCGAGGTTTCAATGAAATTCAAACCCGTGGCCTTTGCTGTAACGTGGACCTACTGGTCTCTACCAAACGTTGCAAGTAGTAATGGAAATTCCAAAAACCATCGTCCTTGCTCGACAATTCTGAAGAGGTAAGTGACTGTATAAGCATAACAGAAAAATCAATTTTCTTCGCTATAATTGTCGACATGTCGAGTCTTTAATAGGAATCAATCCATTGATTTTTGCTTTAACGGTGGACCTACTGCTCTCTACCAAACGTTGGAAGTTGTAATGGTATTCAAAACCCTGGTCCTTGCTCAACAATTCTGAAGTTACTCTTCAAACAATGTAGTTTGTAAAAAAACAAATCACAGGAGGAAAATGTGAGGCTTTAGTTGCATTCAAATCGTTTGCTATATCGTTGAAGCTACTGAGAATAGAGACATTCATCACAACATAGGTTAACTGTGGTTTTGCATTCTAACTTCCTTGTTCTTGAGAACACTTTTTATTCAGGTCAGGAAGTTCCAGGTGTCATAACAGCCAAAAAAAGACGTTTCCTGTGACATCGTATGGAGATGTGCCGAGGCTTACCTTCAAGAGGTAAGTGACTGTATAAGCATAACAGAAAAATCGATTTTCTTCGCTATAATTGTGGACATATCGAGTCTTTAATGGGAATCAAACAATTGATTTTTGCTTTAACGGTGGACCTGCTGGTCTCTACCAAACGTTGAAAGTTGTAATGGTATTCAAAACCATGGTCGTTGCACAACAATTCTGAAGTTACCCTTAAAACAATGTACTTTATAAAGAAACAAAGCAAACGAGAAAAATGTCAGACTTTAGTTGCATTGAAACCGTTTGCTATATCGTTGAAGCTACTGAGAATTCAGACGCTCATCACAACATATGTAAACTCTGATTTTGCATTCTAACTTCCTTGTTCTTGAGAATACTTTTTATTCAAGTCAGGAAGTTCCCGGTGTCATAACAGCCAAAAAACACGATTCCTGTGACATCGTATGGAGATTTGCCGAGGCTTACCTTCAAGAGGTAAGTGACTGTATAAGCATAACAGAAAAATCGATTTTCTTCGCTATAATTGTGGACATATCGAGTCTTTAATGAGAATCAAACAATTGATTTTTGCTTTAACGGTGGACCTACTGGTCTCTACCAAACGTTGGAAGTTGTAATGGTATTCAAAACCATGGTCCTTGCTCAACAATTATGAAGTTACTCTTCAAACAATGTAGTTTGTAAAAAAACAAAGGAGGAAAATGTGTGACTTTAGTTGCATTCAAACCGTTTGCTATATCGTTGAAGCTACTGAGAATAGCGACATTCATCACACATAGGTAAACTCTGGTTTTGCATTCTAACTTCCTTGTTCTGAGAATACTTTTTGTTCAGGTCAGGAAGTTCCAGGTGTCATAACAGCCAAAAAAGACGCTTCCTGTGACATCGTATGTAGATTTGCCGAGGCTTACCTTTTAGAGGTAAGTGACTGCATAAGCATAACACAAAAATCGATTTTCTTCGTTACAATTGTGGACAAATCGAGTCTTTAATGGGAATCAAACAATTGATTTTTGCTTTAACGGTGGACCTGCTGGTCTCTACCAAACGTTGGAAGTTGTAATGGTATTCAAAACCATGGTCGTTGCACAACAATTCTGAAGTTACTCTTAAAACAATGTAGTTTATAAAGAAACAAAGCAAACGAGGAAAATGTCAGACTTTAGTTGCATTGAAACCGTTTGCTATATCGTTGACGCTACTGAGAATTCAGACGCTTATCACAACATATGTAAACTCTGGTTTTGCATTCTAACTTCCTTGTTCTTGAGAATACTTTTTATTCAGGTCAGGAAGGTCCAGGTGTCATAACAGCCAAAAAACACGATTCCTGTGACATGTATGGAGATTTGCCGAGGCTTACCTTCAAGAGGTAAGAGACTGTATAAGCATAACAGAAAAATCGATTTTCTTCGCTATAATTGTGGACATATCGAGTCTTTAATAGGAATCAATCCATTGATTTTTGCTTTAACGGTGGTCCTACTGCTCTCTACCAAACGTTGGAAGTTGTAATGGTATTCAAAACCATGGTCCTTGCTCAACAATTATGAAGTTACTCTTCAAACAATGTAATTTGTAAAAAAACAAATCACAGGAGGAAAATGTGAGACTTTAGTTGCATTCAAACCGTTTGCTATATCGTTGAAGCTACTGAGAATAGAGACGTTCATCACAACATAGGTAAACTCTTTTTGCATTCTAACTTCCTTGTTCTTGAGAATACTTTTTATTCAGGTCAGGAAGTTCCAGGTGTCATAACAGCCAAAAAAGACGTTTCCTGTGACATCGTATGGAGATTTACCTGAGGTGGGCCTACAAGAGGAATATGATTGTATAAGCATAACAGAAAAATCGACTTCCTCCGCTATAATCGGACATATGGAGTCTTTAGTGGGAATCAAAACCAATCATTGCTCTTAACGGTTAACCAACCTGCATCTACCAAAAGTTGCAAAGGACGAACAGTAAATCCGAGGTTTCAATGAAATTTAAACCCGTTGCCTTTACTGTAACGGTGGACCTACCGGTCTCTACCAAACGTTGCAAGTAGTAATGAAATTCCGAAAACCATCGTCCTTGCTCGAAGTTTCTGAAGAGGTAAGTGACTGTATAAGCATAACAGAAAAATCGATTTTCTTCGCTATAATTGTGGACATATCGAGTCTTTAAGGAGAATCAAAGCCATGATCTTTGCTTTAACGGTGGACCTACTGCTCTCTACCAAACGTTGGAAGTTGTAATGGTATTCAAATCCATGGTCCTTGCTAAACAATTCTGAAGTTACAAACAACGTTGTTTGTAAAAAATAAAACACAGGAAGAAAATGACTGACTTTAGTTGCATTCAAACCGTTTGCTATATCGTTGAAGCTACTGAGAATAGAGACGTTCATCACAACATAGGTAAACTCTGGTTTTGCATTCTAACTTCCTTGTTCTTGAGAACACTTTTTATTCAGGTCAGGAAGTTCCAGGTGTCATAACAGCCAAAAAAAGACGTTTCCTGTGACATCGTATGGAGATGTGCCGAGGCTTACCTTCAAGAGGTAAGTGACTGTATAAGCATAACAGAAAAATCGATTTTCTTCGCTATAATTGTGGACATATCGAGTCTTTAATGGGAATCAAACAATTGATTTTTGCTTTAACGGTGGACCTGCTGGTCTCTACCAAACGTTGAAAGTTGTAATGGTATTCAAAACCATGGTCGTTGCACAACAATTCTGAACTTACCCTTAAAACAATGTACTTTATAAAGAAACAAAGCAAACGAGAAAAATGTCAGACTTTAGTTGCATTGAAACCGTTTGCTATATCGTTGAAGCTACTGAGAATTCAGACGCTCATCACAACATATGTAAACTCTGATTTTGCATTCTAACTTCCTTGTTCTTGAGAATACTTTTTATTCAGGTCAGGAAGTTCCCGGTGTCATAACAGCCAAAAAACACGATTCCTGTGACATCGTATGGAGATTTGGCGAGGCTTACCTTCAAGAGGTAAATGACTGTATAAGCATAACAGAAAAATCGATTTTCTTCGCTATAATTGTGGACATATCGAGTCTTTAATGAGAATCAAACAATTGATTTTTGCTTTAACGGTGGACCTACTGGTCTCTACCAAACGTTGGAAGTTGTAATGGTATTCAAAACCATGGTCCTTGCTCAACAATTCTGAAGTTACTCTTCAAACAATGTAGTTTGTAAAAAAAATAACAAAGGAGGAAAATGTGTGACTTTAGTTGCATTGAAACCGTTTGCTATATCGTTGAAGCTACTGAGAATTCAGACGCTTATCACAACATATGTAAACTCTGGTTTTGCATTCTAACTTCCTTGTTCTTGAGAATACTTTTTATTCAGGTCAGGAAGGTCCAGGTGTCATAACAGCCAAAAAACACGATTCCTGTGACATGGTATGGAGATTTGCCGAGGCTTACCTTTAAGAGGTAAGTGACTGTATAAGCATAACAGAAAAATCGATTTTCTTCGCTATAATTGTGGACATATCGAGTCTTTAAGGAGAATCAAAGCCATGATCTTTGCTTTAACGGTGGACCTACTGGTCTCTACCAAACGTTGGAAGTTGTAATGGTATTCAAATCCATGGTCCTTGCTAAACAATTCTGAAGTTACAAACAACGTTGTTTGTAAAAAATAAAACACAGGAAGAAAATGACTGACTTTAGTTGCATTCAAACCGTTTGCTATATCGTTGAAGCTACTGAGAATAGAGACGCTCATCACAACATAGGTAAACTCTGGTTTTGCATTCTAACTTCCTTGTTCTTGAGAATACTTTTTATTCAGGTCAGGAAGTTCCAGGTGTCATAAAAGCCAAAAAAGACGCTTCCTGTGACATGGTATGGAGATTTGCCGAGGCTTACCTTCAAGAGGTAAGTGACTGTATAAGCATAACAGAAAAATCGATTTTCTTCGCTATGATTGTGGACATATCGAGTCTTTAATGAGAATCAAAGCCATGATCTTTGCTTTAACGGTGGACCTGCTGGTCTTTACCAAACGTTGGAAGTTGTAATGGTATTCAAAACCATGGTCGTTGCTCAACAATTCTGAAGGTACTCTTCAAACAATGTAGTTTGTAAAAAAACAAATCACAGGAGGAAAATTTGAGGCTTTAGTTGCATTCAAACCGTTTGCTATATCGTTGAAGCTACTGAGAGTAGAGACATTCATCACAACATAGGTAAACTGTGGTTTTGCATTCTAACTTCCTTGTTCTTGAGAATACTGTTTATTCAGGTCAGGAAGTTCCAGGTGTCATAACAGCCAAAAAAGACGTTTCCTGTGACATCGTATGGAGATTTTCCTGAGGTGGGCCTGCAAGAGGATATGATTGTATAAGCATAAGAGAAAAATCGACCTCCTCCGCTATAATTTCGGAAATATCGAGTCTTTAATGGGAATCAAACCCATGATCTTTGATTTAAACGGTGGACCTACAGGTCTCTACCAAACGTTGTAAGTAGTAATGGTATGCACAACCCTGGTCCTTGCTCAACAATTCTGAAGTTACTCTTCAAACAATGTAGTTTGTAAAAAAACAAATCACAGGAGGAAAATGAGGCTTTAGTTGCATTCAAACCGTTTGCTATATCGTTGAAGCTACTGAGCATAGAGACATTCATCACACCATAGGTAAACTCTGGTTTTGCATTCTAACTTCCTTGTTCTTGACAATACTTTTTATTCAGGTCAGGAAGTTCCAGGTGTCATAACAGCCAAAAAAGACGTTTCCTGTGACATCGTATGGAGATTTGCCTGAGGTGGGCCTACAAAAGGAATATGATTGTATAAGCATAACAGAAAAATCGACTTCCTCCGCTATAACTTCCGACATATAATGTCTTAAGTGGGAATCAAAACCATGATCATTGCTCTTAACGGTGACCCAACCTGCATCTACCAAAATTTGCAAAGGACGAACAGTAAATCCGAGGTTTCAATGAAATTCAAACCCGTGGCCTATGCTGTAACGGTGGACCTAGTGGTCTCTACCAAACGTTGCAAGTAGTAATGGAATTCCAAAAACCATCGTCCTTTACTCGAAGTTTCTGAAGAGGTAAGTGACTGTATAAGCATAACAGAAAAATCGATTTTCTTCGCTATAATTGTGGACATATCGAGTCTTTAATAGGAATCAATCCATTGATTTTTGCTTCAACGGTGGACCTACTGCTCTCTACCAAACGTAGGAAGTTGTAATGGTATTCAAAACCATGGTCCTTGCTCAACAATTCTGAAGTTACCCTTCAAACAATGTAGTTTGTAAAAAAACAAATCACAGGAGGAAAATGTGAGACTTTGGTTGCATTCAAACCGTTTGCTATATCGTTGAAGCTACTGAAAATAGAGACATTCATCACAACATAGGTAAACTCTGGTTTTGCATTCTAACTTCTTTGTTCTTGAGAATACTTTTTATTCAGGACAGGAAGTTCCAGGTGTCATAACAGCCAATAAAGACGTTTCCTGTGACATCGTATGGAGATTTGCCTGAGGCGGGCCTACAAGAGGAATATGATTGTATAAGCATAACAGAAAAATCGACTTCCTCCGCTATAATTTCGGACATATCGTGTCTTTAGTGGGAATTAAAACCATGATCATTTCTCTCAACGGTGACCCAATCTGCATCTACCAAAATTTGCAAAGGACGAACAGTAAATCGGAGGTTTCAATGAAATTCAAACCCGTGGCCTTTGCTGTAACGGTGGACCTACTGGTCTCTACCAAACGTTGCAAGTAGTAATGGAATTCCGAAAACCATCGTCCTTGCTCGACAATTCTGAAGAGGTAAGTGACTGTATAAGCATAACAGAAAAATCGATTTTCTTCGCTGTAATTGTGGACATATCGAGTCTTTAATGTGAATCAAACCCATGATCTTTGCTTTAAACGGTGGACCTACTGGTCTCTACCAAACGTTGGAAGTTGTAATGGTATTCAAAACCATGGTCCTTGCTCAACAATTCTGAAGTTACTCTTCAAACAATGTAGTTTGTAAAAAAATAAAACACAGGAGGAAAATGTGTGACTTTAGTTGCATTGAAACCGTTTGCTATATCGTTGAAGCTACTGAGAATAGCGACGTTCATCACAACATATGTAAACTCTGGTTTTGCATTCTAACTTCCTTGTTCTTGAGAATACTTTTTATTCAGGTCAGGAAGTTCCAGGTGTCATAACAGCCAAAAAAGACGCTTCCTGTGACATCGTATGGAGATTTGCCGAGGCTTACCTTCAAGAGGTAAGTGACTGCATAAGCATAACACAAAAATCGATTTTCTTTGTTATAATTGTGGACATATCGAGTCTTTAATAGGAATCAATCCATTGATTTTTGCCTTAACGGTGGTCCTACTGCTCTCTACCAAACGTTGGAAGTTGTAATGGTATTCAAAACCATGGTCCTTGCTCAACAATTATGAAGTTACTCTTCAAACAATGTAATTTGTAAAAAAACAAATCACAGGAGGAAAATGTGAGACTTCAGTTGCATTCAAACCGTTTGCTATATCGTTGAAGCTACTGAGAATAGAGACATTCATCACAACATAGGTAAACTCTGGTTTTGCATTCTAACTTCCTTGTTCTTGAGAATACTTTTTGTTCAGGTCAGGAAGTTCCAGGTGTCATAACAGCCAAAAAAGACGCTTCCTGTGACATGGTATGCAGATTTGCCGAGGCTTACCTTCAAGAGGTAAGTGACTGTATTAGCATAACAGAAAAATCGATTTTCTTCGCTATAATTGTGGACATATCGAGTCTTTAATGAGAATCAAAGCTATAATCTTTGCTTTAACGGTGGACCTGCTGGTCTCTACCAAACGTTGGAAGTTGAAATGGTATTCAAAACCATGGTCGTTGCTCAACAATTCTGAAGTTACTCTTAAAACAATGTAGTTTGTAAACAAACAAAACACAGGAGGAAAATGTGAGGCTTTAGTTGCATTCAAATCGTTTGCTATATCGTTGAAGCTACTGAGAATAGAGACATTCATCACAACATAAGTAAACTCTGGTTTTGCAATTTAACTTCCTTGTTCTTGAATACTTTTGATTCAGGTCAGGAAGTTCCAGGTGTCATAACAGCCAAAAAAAGACGTTTCCTGTGACATCGTATGGAGATTTGCCTGAGGTGGGCCTACAAGAGGAATATGATTGTATAAGCATAACAGAAAAATCGATTTTCTTTGCTATAATTGTGGACAAATCGAGTCTTTAATGGGAATCAAACAATTGATTTTTGCTTTAACGGTGGACCTGCTGGTCTCTACTAAACGTTGGAAGTTGTAATGGTATTCAAAACCATGGTCGTGGCACAACAATTCTGAAGTTGCTCTTAAAACAATGTAGTTTATAAAGAAACAAAGCAAACGAGGAAAATGTCAGACTTTAGTTGCATTGAAACCGTTTGCTATATCGTTGAAGTTACTGAGAATTCAGACGCTCATCACAACATATGTAAACTCTGGTTTTGCATTCTAACTTCCTTGTTCTTGAGAATACGTTTTATTCAGGTCAGGAAGTTCCCAGTGACATAACAGCCAAAAAAGACGTTTCCTGTGACATGGTATGGAGATTTGCCTGAGGTGGGCCTACAAGAGGAATATGATTGTATAAGCATAACAGAGAAATCGACTTCCTCCGCTATAACTTCCGACATATGATGTCTTAAGTGGGAATCAAAACCATGATCATTGCTCTTAACGGTGACCCAACCTGCATCTACCAAAATTTGCAAAGGACGAACAGTAAATCCGAGGTTTCAATGAAATTCAAACCCGTGGCCTTTGCTGCAACGATGGACCTACTGGTCTCTACCAAACGTTACAAGTAGTAATGAAATTCCAAAAACCATCGTCCTTGCTCGACAATTCTGAAGAGGTAACTGACTGTATAAGCATAACAGAAAAATCAATTTTCTTCGCTATAATTGTCGACATGTCGAGTCTTTAATAGGAATCAATCCATTGATTTTTGCTTTAACGGTGGACCTACTGCTCTCTACCAAACGTTGGAAGTTGTAATGGTATTCAAAACCCTGGTCCTTGCTCAACAATTCTGAAGTTACTCTTCAAACAATGTAGTTTGTAAAAAAAACAAATTCACAGGAGGAAAATGTGAGGCTTTAGTTGCATTCAAATCGTTTGCTATATCATTGAAGCTACTGAGAATAGAGACATTCATCACAACATAGGTTAACTGTGGTTTTGCATTCTAACTTCCTTGTTCTTGAGAACACTTTTTATTCAGGTCAGGAAGTTCCAGGTGTCATAACAGCCAAAAAAAGACGTTTCCTGTGACATCGTATGGAGATGTGCCGAGGCTTACCTTCAAGAGGTAAGTGACTGTATAAGCATAACAGAAAAATCGATTTTCTTCGCTATAATTGTGGACATATCGAGTCTTTAATGGGAATCAAACAATTGATTTTTGCTTTAACGGTGGACCTGCTGGTCTCTACCAAACGTTGAAAGTTGTAATGGTATTCAAAACCATGGTCGTTGCACAACAATTCTGAACTTACCCTTAAAACAATGTACTTTATAAAGAAACAAAGCAAACGAGAAAAATGTCAGACTTTAGTTGCATTGAAACCGTTTGCTATATCGTTGAAGCTACTGAGAATTCAGACGCTCATCACAACATATGTAAACTCTGATTTTGCATTCTAACTTCCTTGTTCTTGAGAATACTTTTTATTCAGGTCAGGAAGTTCCCGGTGTCATAACAGCCAAAAAACACGATTCCTGTGACATCGTATGGAGATTTGGCGAGGCTTACCTTCAAGAGGTAAGTGACTGTATAAGCATAACAGAAAAATCGATTTTCTTCGCTATAATTGTGGACATATCGAGTCTTTAATGAGAATCAAACAATTGATTTTTGCTTTAACGGTGGACCTACTGGTCTCTACCAAACGTTGGAAGTTGTAATGGTATTCAAAACCATGGTCCTTGCTCAACAATTCTGAAGTTACTCTTCAAACAATGTAGTTTGTAAAAAAATAACAAAGGAGGAAAATGTGTGACTTTAGTTGCATTGAAACCGTTTGCTATATCGTTGAAGCTACTGAGAATAGCGACGTTCATCACAACATAGGTAAACTCTGGTTTTGCATTCTAACTTCCTTGTTCTTGAGAATACTTTTTGTTCAGGTCAGGAAGTTCCAGGTGTCATAACAGCCAAAAAAGACGCTTCCTGTGACATCGTATGTAGATTTGCCGAGGCTTACCTTTTAGAGGTAAGTGACTGCATAAGCATAACACAAAAATCGATTTTCTTCGTTACAATTGTGGACAAATCGAGTCTTTAATGGGAATCAAACAATTGATTTTTGCTTTAACGGTGGACCTGCTGGTCTCTACCAAACGTTGGAAGTTGTAATGGTATTCAAAACCATGGTCGTTGCACAACAATTCTGAAGTTACTCTTAAAACAATGTAGTTTATAAAGAAACAAAGCAAACGAGGAAAATGTCAGACTTTAGTTGCATTGAAACCGTTTGCTATATCGTTGACGCTACTGAGAATTCAGACGCTTATCACAACCTATGTAAACTCTGGTTTTGCATTCTAACTTCCTTGTTCTTGAGAATACTTTTTATTCAGGTCAGGAAGGTCCAGGTGTCATAACAGCCAAAAAACACGATTCCTGTGACATGCTATGGAGATTTGCCGAGGCTTACCTTCAAGAGGTAAGAGACTGTATAAGCATAACAGAAAAATCGATTTTCTTCGCTATAATTGTGGACATATCGAGTCTTTAATAGGAATCAATCCATTGATTTTTGCTTTAACGGTGGTCCTACTGCTCTCTACCAAACGTTGGAAGTTGTAATGGTATTCAAAACCATGGTCCTTGCTCAACAATTATGAAGTTACTCTTCAAACAATGTAATTTGTAAAAAAAACAAATCACAGGAGGAAAATGTGAGACTTTAGTTGCATTCAAACCGTTTGCTATATCGTTGAAGCTACTGAGAATAGAGACATTCATCACAACATAGGTAAACTCTTTTTTTGCATTCTAACTTCCTTGTTCTTGAGAATACTTTTTATTCAGGTCAGGAAGTTCCAGGTGTCATAACAGCCAAAAAAGACGTTTCCTGTGACATCGTATGGAGATTTACCTGAGGTGGGCCTACAAGAGGAATATGATTGTATAAGCATAACAGAAAAATCGACTTCCTCCGCTATAATCTCGGACATATGGAGTCTTTAGTGGGAATCAAAACCTAATCATTGCTCTTAACGGTTAACCAACCTGCATCTACCAAAAGTTGCAAAGGACGAACAGTAAATCCGAGGTTTCAATGAAATTTAAACCCGTTGCCTTTACTGTAACGGTGGACCTACCGGTCTCTACCAAACGTTGCAAGTAGTAATGAAATTCCGAAAACCATCGTCCTTGCTCGAAGTTTCTGAAGAGGTAAGTGACTGTATAAGCATAACAGAAAAATCGATTTTCTTCGCTATAATTGTGGACATATCGAGTCTTTAAGGAGAATCAAAGCCATGATCTTTGCTTTAACGGTGGACCTACTGCTCTCTACCAAACGTTGGAAGTTGTAATGGTATTCAAATCCATGGTCCTTGCTAAACAATTCTGAAGTTACAAACAACGTTGTTTGTAAAAAATAAAACACAGGAAGAAAATGACTGACTTTAGTTGCATTCAAACCGTTTGCTATATCGTTGAAGCTACTGAGAATAGAGACGTTCATCACAACATAGGTAAACTCTGGTTTTGCATTCTAACTTCCTTGTTCTTGAGAACACTTTTTATTCAGGTCAGGAAGTTCCAGGTGTCATAACAGCCAAAAAAAGACGTTTCCTGTGACATCGTATGGAGATGTGCCGAGGCTTACCTTCAAGAGGTAAGTGACTGTATAAGCATAACAGAAAAATCGATTTTCTTCGCTATAATTGTGGACATATCGAGTCTTTAATGGGAATCAAACAATTGATTTTTGCTTTAACGGTGGACCTGCTGGTCTCTACCAAACGTTGAAAGTTGTAATGGTATTCAAAACCATGGTCGTTGCACAACAATTCTGAACTTACCCTTAAAACAATGTACTTTATAAAGAAACAAAGCAAACGAGAAAAATGTCAGACTTTAGTTGCATTGAAACCGTTTGCTATATCGTTGAAGCTACTGAGAATTCAGACGCTCATCACAACATATGTAAACTCTGATTTTGCATTCTAACTTCCTTGTTCTTGAGAATACTTTTTATTCAGGTCAGGAAGTTCCCGGTGTCATAACAGCCAAAAAACACGATTCCTGTGACATGGTATGGAGATTTGCCTGAGGTGGGCCTACAAGAGGAATATGATTGTATAAGCATAACAGAGAAATCGACTTCCTCCGCTATAACTTCCGACATATGATGTCTTAAGTGGGAATCAAAACCATGATCATTGCTCTTAACGGTGACCCAACCTGCATCTACCAAAATTTGCAAAGGACGAACAGTAAATCCGAGGTTTCAATGAAATTCAAACCCGTGGCCTTTGCTGTAACGGTGGACCTAGTGGTCTCTACCAAACGTTGCAAGTAGTAATGGAATTCCAAAAACCATCGTCCTTCCTCGAAGTTTCTGAAGAGGTAAGTGACTGTATAAGCATAACAGAAAAATCGATTTTCTTCGCTATAATTGTGGACAAATCGAGTCTTTAATGGGAATCAAACAATTGATTTTTGCTTTAAGAGTGGACCTGCTGGTCTCTACCAAACGTTGGAAGTTGTAATGGTATTCAAAACCATGGTTGTTGCACAACAATTCTGAAGTTACTCTTAAAACAATGTAGTTTATAAAGAAACGAAGCAAACGAGGAAAATGTCAGACTTTAGTTGCATTGAAACCGTTTGCTATATCGTTGAAGCTACTGAGAATTCAGACGCTCATCACAACATATGTAAACTCTGGTTTTGCATTCTAACTTCCTTGTTCTTGAGAATACTTTTTATTCAGGTCAGGAAGTTCCAGGTGTCATAACAGCCAAAAAACACGATTCCTGTGACATGGTATGGAGATTTGCCGAGGCTTACCTTCAAGACGTAAGTGACTGTATAAGCATAACAGAAAAATCGATTTTCTTCGCTATAATTGTGGACATATCGAGTCTTTAATAGGAATGAATCCATTGATTTTTGCTTTAACGGTGGACCTACTACTCTCTACCAAACGTTGGAAGTTGTAATGGTATTCAAAATATCCTTGCTCAACAATTCTGAAGTTACTCTTCAAACAATGTAGTTTGTAAAAAAACAAATCACAGGAGGAAAATGTGAGGCTTTAGTTGCATTCAAACCGTCTGCTATATCGTTGAAGCTACTGAGAATAGAGACATTCATCACAACATAGGTAAACTCTGGTTTTGCATTCTAACTTCCTTGTTCTTGAGAATGCTTTTGATTCAGGTCAGGAAGTTCCAGGTGTCATAACAGCCAAAAAAGACGTTTCCTGTGACATGGTATGGAGATTTGCCTGAGGTGGGACTACAAGAGGAATATGATTGTATAAGCATAACAGAAAAATCGACTTCCTCCGCTATAACTTCCGACATATAATGTCTTAAGTGGGAATCAAAACCATGATCATTGCTCTCCACGGTGACCCAACCTGTATCTACCAAAAGTTGCAAAGGACGAACAGTAAATCCGAGGTTTCAATGAAATTCAAACCCGTGGCCTTTGCTGTAACGATGGACCTACTGGTCTCTACCAAACGTTACAAGTAGTAATGAAATTCCAAAAACCATCGTCCTTGCTCGACAATTCTGAAGAGGTAAGTGACTGTATAAGCATAACAGAAAAAACGATTTTCTTCGCTGTAATTGTGGACAAATCGAGTCTTTAATGGGAATCAAACAATTGATTTTTGCTTTAACAGTGGACCTGCTGGTCTCTACCAAACGTTGGAAGTTGTAATGGTATTCAAAACCATGGTCCTTGCTCAACAATTATGAATTTACTCTTCAACCAACGTAGTTTGTAAAAAAACAAATCACAGGAGGAAAATGTGAGGCTTTAGTTGCATTCAAACCGTTTGCTATATCGTTGAAGCTACTGAGAGTAGAGACATTCATCACAACATAGGTAAACTGTGGTTTTGCATTCTAACTTCCTTGTTCTTGAGAATACTGTTTATTCAGGTCAGGAAGTTCCAGGTGTCATAACAGCCAAAAAAGACGTTTCCTGTGACATCGTATGGAGATTTTCCTGAGGTGGGCCTGCAAGAGGATATGATTGTATAAGCATAAGAGAAAAATCGACCTCCTCCGCTATAATTTCGGAAATATCGAGTCTTTAATGGGAATCAAACCCATGATCTTTGATTTAACGGTGGACCTACAGGTCTCTACCAAACGTTGTAAGTAGTAATGGTATGCACAACCCTGGTCCTTGCTCAACAATTCTGAAGTTACTCTTCAAACAATGTAGTTTGTAAAAAAACAAATCACAGGAGGAAAATGAGGCTTTAGTTGCATTCAAACCGTTTGCTATATCGTTGAAGCTACTGAGCATAGAGACATTCATCACACCATAGGTAAACTCTGGTTTTGCATTCTAACTTCCTTGTTCTTGACAATACTTTTTATTCAGGTCAGGAAGTTCCAGGTGTCATAACAGCCAAAAAAGACGTTTCCTGTGACATCGTATGGAGATTTGCCTGAGGTGGGCCTACAAAAGGAATATGATTGTATAAGCATAACAGAAAAATCGACTTCCTCCGCTATAACTTCCGACATATAATGTCTTAAGTGGGAATCAAAACCATGATCATTGCTCTTAACGGTGACCCAACCTGCATCTACCAAAATTTGCAAAGGACGAACAGTAAATCCGAGGTTTCAATGAAATTCAAACCCGTGGCCTATGCTGTAACGGTGGACCTAGTGGTCTCTACCAAACGTTGCAAGTAGTAATGGAATTCCAAAAACCATCGTCCTTTACTCGAAGTTTCTGAAGAGGTAAGTGACTGTATAAGCATAACAGAAAAATCGATTTTCTTCGCTATAATTGTGGACATATCGAGTCTTTAAGGAAAATCAAAGCCATGATCTTTGCTTTAACGGTGGACCTACTGGTCTCAACCAAACGTTGGAAGTTGTAATGGTATTCAAAACCATGGTCCTTGCTAAACAATTTTGAAGTTACAAACAACGTTGTTTGTAAAAAATAAAGCACAGGAGGAAAATGTCTGACTTTAGTTGCATTCAAACCGTTTGCTATATCGTTGAAGCTAGTGAGAATAGAGACGCTCATCACAACATAGGTAAACTCTGGTTTTGCATTCTAACTTCCTTGTTCTTGAGAATACTTTTTATTCAGGTCAGGAAGTTCCAGGTGTCATAACAGCCAAAAAAGACGTTTCGTGTGACATCGTATGGAGATTTGCCGAGGCTTACCTTCAAGAGGTAAGTGAATGCATAAGGATAACAGAAAAATCGATTTTCTTCGCTATAATTGTGGACATATCGAGTCTTTAATGGGAATCAAACAATTGATTTTTGCTTTAACGGTGGACCTGCTGGTCTCTACCAAACGTTGGAAGTTCTAATGGTATTCAAAACCATGGTCGTTGCACAACAATTCTGAAGTTACTCTTAAAACAATGTACTTTATAAAGAAACAAAGCAAACGAGGAAAATGTCAGACTTAAGTTGCATTCAAATCGTTTGTTATATCGTTGAAGCTACTGAGAATAGAGACATTCATCACAACATAGGTAAACTCTGGTTTTGCATTCTAAATTCCTTGTTCTTGAGAATACTTTTTATTCAGGTCAGGAAGTTCCCGGTGTCATAACAGCCAAAAGACACGTTTCCTGTGACATCGTATGGAGATTTGCCTGAGGTGGGCCTACAAGAGGAATATGATTGTATAAGCATAACAGAAAAATCGACTTCCTAAGCTATAATTTCGGACATATCGTGTCTTTAGTGGGAATCAAAACCATGATCATTGCTCTTAACGGTGACCCAACCTGCATCTACCAAAAGTTGCAAAGGACGAACAGTAAATCCGAGGTTTCAATGAAATTCAAACCCGTGGCCTTTGCTGTAACGGTGGACCTACTGGTCTCTACCAAACGTTGCAAGTAGTAATGGCATTCCGAGAACCATCGTCCTTGCTCGACAATTCTGAAGAGGTAAGTGACTGTATAAGCATAACAGAAAAATCGATTTTCTTCGTTTTAATTGTGGACATATCGAGTCTTTAATGGGAATCAAACCCACGATCTTTGCTTTAACGGTGGACCTACAGGTCTCTACCAAACGTTGGAAGTTGTAATGGTATTCAAAACCCTGGTCCTTGCTCAACAATTCTGAAGTTACTCTTGAAACAATGTAATTTGTAATAAAAACAAATCACAGGAGGAAAATGTGAGGCTTTAGTTGCATTCAAAACGTTTGCTATATCGTTGAAGCTACTGAGAATAGAGACATTCATCACAACATAGGTAAACTCTGGTTTTGCATTCTAACTTCCTTGTTCTTGAATACTTTTGATTCAGGTCAGGAAGTTCCAGGTGTCATAACAGCCAAAAAAGACGTTTCCTGTGACATCGTATGGAGATTTGCCTGAGGTGGGCCTACAAGAGGAATATGATTGTATAAGCATAACAGAAAAATCGACTTCCTCCGCTATAATTTCGGACATATGGAGTCTTTTAGTGGGAATCAAAACCATGATCATTGCTCTTAACGGTGACCCAACCTGTATCTACCAAAAGTTGCAAAGGACGAACAGTAAATCCGAGGTTTCAATGAAATTCAAACCCGTGGCCTTTGCTGTAACGGTGGACCAAATGGTCTCTACCAAACGTTGCAAGTAGTAATAGAATTCCAAAAACCATCGTCCTTGCTCGACAATTCTGAAGAGGTAAGTGACTGTATAAGCATAACAGAAAAATCGATTTTCTTCGCTGTAATTGTGGACATATCGAGTCTTTAATGGGAATCAAACCCATGATCTTTGCTTTAAGGGTGGACCTACTGGTCTCTACCAAACGTTGGAAGTTGTAATGGTATTCAAAACCATGGTCCTTGCTCAACAATTCTGAAGTTACTCTTCAAACAATGTAGTTTTTAAAAAAATAAAACACAGGAGGAAAATGTGTGACTTTAGTTGCATTGAAACCGTCTGCTATATCGTTGAAGCTACTGAGAATAGCGACGTTCATCACAACATAGGTGAACTCTGGTTTTGCATTCTAACTTCCTTGTTCTTGAGAATACTTTTTATTCAGGTCAGGAAGTTCCAGGTGTCATAACAGCCAAAAAAGACGTTTCGTGTGACATCGTATGGAGATTTGCCGAGGCTTACCTTCAAGAGGTAAGTGAATGCATAAGGATGACAGAAAAATCGATTTTCTTCGCTATAATTGTGGACATATCGAGTCTTTAATGGGAATCAAACAATTGATTTTTGCTTTAACGGTGGACCTGCTGGTCTCTACCAAACGTTGGAAGTTCTAATGGTATTCAAAACCATGGTCGTTGCACAACAATTCTGAAGTTACTCTTAAAACAATGTACTTTATAAAGAAACAAAGCAAACGAGGAAAATGTCAGACTTTAGTTGCATTCAAATCGTTTGTTATATCGTTGAAGCTACTGAGAATAGAGACATTCATCACAACATAGGTAAACTCTGGTTTTGCATTCTAAATTCCTTGTTCTTGAGAATACTTTTTATTCAGGTCAGGAAGTTCAAGGTGTCATAACAGCCAAAAAACACGTTTCCTGTGACATCGTATGGAGATTTGCCTGAGGTGGGCCTACAAGAGGAATATGATTGTATAAGCATAACAGAAAAATCGACTTCCTAAGCTATAATTTCGGACATATCGTGTCTTTAGTGGGAATCAAAACCATGATCATTGCTCTTAACGGTGACCCAACCTGCATCTACCAAAAGTTGCAAAGGACGAACAGTAAATCCGAGGTTTCAATGAAATTCAAACCCCTGGCCTTTGCTGTAACGGTGGACCTACTGGTCTCTACCAAACGTTGCAAGTAGTAATGGAATTCCGAAAACCATCGTCCTTGCTCGACAATTCTGAAGAGGTAAGTGACTGTATAAGCATAACAGAAAAATCGATTTTCTTCGTTTTAATTGTGGACATATCGAGTCTTTAATGGGAATCAAACCCACGATCTTTGCTATAACGGTGGACCTACAGGTCTCTACCAAACGTTGGAAGTTGTAATGGTATTCAAAACCCTGGTCCTTGCTAAACAATTCTGAAGTTACAAACACCGTTGTTTGTAAAAAAAACAACTCACAGGAGGAAAATGTGACTTTAGTTGCATTCAAAGCGTTTGCTATATCTTTGAAGCTACTGAGAATAGAGACGCTCATCACAACATAGGTAAACTCTGGTTTTGCATTCTAACTTCCTTGTTCTTGAGAATACTTTTTATTCAGGTCAGGAAGTTCCCCGTGTCATAACAGCCAAAAACGACGCTTCCTGTGACATGGTATGGAGATTTGCCGAGGCTTACCTTCAAGAGGTAAGTGACTGTATAAGCATAACAGAAAAATCGATTTTCTTCGCTATAATTGTGGACATATCGAGTCTTTAATGGGAATCAAACAATTGATTTTTGCTTTAACGGTGGACCTGCTGGTCTCTACCAAACGTTGGTGGTTGTTATGGTGTTCGAAACCATGGTCCTTGCTCAACAATTCTGAAGTTACTCGTAAAACAATGTAGTTTGTAAACAAACAAAACACAGGAGGAAAATGTGAGGCTTTAGTTGCATTTAAATCGTTTGTTATATCGTTGAAGCTACTGAGAATAGAGACATTCATCACAACATAGGTAAACTCTGGTTTAGCATTCTAATTTCCTTGTTCTTGGCAATACTTTTTATTCAGGTCAGGAAGTTCCAGGTGTCATAACAGCCAAAAAAGACGTTTCCTGTGACATCGTATGGAGATTTGCCTGAGGTGGGCATACAAGAGGAATATGATTGTATAAGCATAACAGAAAAATCGACTTCCTCCGCTATAGCTTCCGACATATAATGTCTTAAGTGGGAATCAAAACCATGATCATTGCTCTTAACGGTGACCCAACCTGCATCTACCAAAATTTGCAAAGGACGAACAGTAAATCCGAGGTTTCAATGAAATTCAAACCCGTGGCCTTTGCTGTAACGGTGGACCTACTGGTCTCTACCAAACGTTGCAAGTAGTAATGGAATTCCAAAAACCATCGTCCTTGCTCGAAGTTTCTGAAGAGGTAAGTGACTGTATAAGCATAACAGAAAAATCGATTTTCTTCGCTGTAATTGTGGACATATCGAGTCTTTAATGGGAATCAAACCCATGATCTTTGCTTTAACGGTGGACCTACAGGTCTCTACCAAACGTTGGAAGTTGTAATGGTATTCAAAACCCTGGTCCTTGCTCAACAATTCTGAAGTTACTCTTGAAACAATGTAATTTGTAATAAAAACAAATCACAGGAGGAAAATGTGAGGCTTTAGTTGCATTCAAAACGTTTGCTATATCGTTGAAGCTACTGAGAATAGAGACATTCATCACAACATAGGTAAACTCTGGTTTTGCATTCTAACTTCCTTGTTCTTGAATACTTTTGATTCAGGTCAGGAAGTTCCAGGTGTCATAACAGCCAAATAAGACGTTTCCTGTGACAGCTTATGGAGATTTGCCTGAGGCGGGCCTACAAGAGGAATATGATTGTATAAGCATAACAGAAAAATCGACTTCCTCCGCTATAATTTCGGACATATGGAGTCTTTTAGTGGGAATCAAAACCATGATCATTGCTCTTAACGGTGACCCAACCTGTATCTACCAAAAGTTGCAAAGGACGAACAGTAAATCCGAGGTTTCAATGAAATTCAAACCCGTGGCCTTTGCTGTAACGGTGGAGCAAATGGTCTCTACCAAACGTTGCAAGTAGTAATAGAATTCCAAAAACCATCGTCCTTGCTCGACAATTCTGAAGAGGTAAGTGACTGTATAAGCATAACAGAAAAATCGATTTTCTTCGCTGTAATTGTGGACATATCGAGTCTTTAATGGGAATCAAACCCATGATCTTTGCTTTAAGGGTGGACCTACTGGTCTCTACCAAACGTTGGAAGTTGTAATGGTATTCAAAACCATGGTCCTTGCTCAACAATTCTGAAGTTACTCTTCAAACAATGTAGTTTGTAAAAAAATAAAACACAGGAGGAAAATGTGTGACTTTAGTTGCATTGAAACCGTCTGCTATATCGTTGAAGCTACTGAGAATAGCGACGTTCATCACAACATAGGTGAACTCTGGTTTTGCATTCTAACTTCCTTGTTCTTGAGAATACTTTTTATTCAGGTCAGGAAGTTCCAGGTGTCATAACAGCCAAAAAAGACGTTTCGTGTGACATCGTATGGAGATGTGCCGAGGCTTACCTTCAAGAGGTAAGTGACTGTATAAGCATAACAGAAAAATCGATTTTCTTCGCTATAATTGTGGACATATCGAGTCTTTAATGGGAATCAAACAATTGATTTTTGCTTTAACGGTGGACCTGCTGGTCTCTACCAAACGTTGAAAGTTGTAATGGTATTCAAAACCATGGTCGTTGCACAACAATTCTGAACTTACCCTTAAAACAATGTACTTTATAAAGAAACAAAGCAAACGAGAAAAATGTCAGACTTTAGTTGCATTGAAACCGTTTGCTATATCGTTGAAGCTACTGAGAATTCAGACGCTCATCACAACATATGTAAACTCTGATTTTGCATTCTAACTTCCTTGTTCTTGAGAATACTTTTTATTCAGGTCAGGAAGTTCCCGGTGTCATAACAGCCAAAAAACACGATTCCTGTGACATCGTATGGAGATTTGGCGAGGCTTACCTTCAAGAGGTAAGTGACTGTATAAGCATAACAGAAAAATCGATTTTCTTCGCTATAATTGTGGACATATCGAGTCTTTAATGAGAATCAAACAATTGATTTTTGCTTTAACGGTGGACCTACTGGTCTCTACCAAACGTTGGAAGTTGTAATGGTATTCAAAACCATGGTCCTTGCTCAACAATTCTGAAGTTACTCTTCAAACAATGTAGTTTGTAAAAAAATAACAAAGGAGGAAAATGTGTGACTTTAGTTGCATTGAAACCGTTTGCTATATCGTTGAAGCTACTGAGAATAGCGACGTTCATCACAACATAGGTAAACTCTGGTTTTGCATTCTAACTTCCTTGTTCTTGAGAATACTTTTTGTTCAGGTCAGGAAGTTCCAGGTGTCATAACAGCCAAAAAAGACGCTTCCTGTGACATCGTATGTAGATTTGCCGAGGCTTACCTTTTAGAGGTAAGTGACTGCATAAGCATAACACAAAAATCGATTTTCTTCGTTACAATTGTGGACAAATCGAGTCTTTAATGGGAATCAAACAATTGATTTTTGCTTTAACGGTGGACCTGCTGGTCTCTACCAAACGTTGGAAGTTGTAATGGTATTCAAAACCATGGTCGTTGCACAACAATTCTGAAGTTACTCTTAAAACAATGTAGTTTATAAAGAAACAAAGCAAACGAGGAAAATGTCAGACTTTAGTTGCATTGAAACCGTTTGCTATATCGTTGACGCTACTGAGAATTCAGACGCTTATCACAACCTATGTAAACTCTGGTTTTGCATTCTAACTTCCTTGTTCTTGAGAATACTTTTTATTCAGGTCAGGAAGGTCCAGGTGTCATAACAGCCAAAAAACACGATTCCTGTGACATGCTATGGAGATTTGCCGAGGCTTACCTTCAAGAGGTAAGAGACTGTATAAGCATAACAGAAAAATCGATTTTCTTCGCTATAATTGTGGACATATCGAGTCTTTAATAGGAATCAATCCATTGATTTTTGCTTTAACGGTGGTCCTACTGCTCTCTACCAAACGTTGGAAGTTGTAATGGTATTCAAAACCATGGTCCTTGCTCAACAATTATGAAGTTACTCTTCAAACAATGTAATTTGTAAAAAAACAAATCACAGGAGGAAAATGTGAGACTTTAGTTGCATTCAAACCGTTTGCTATATCGTTGAAGCTACTGAGAATAGAGACATTCATCACAACATAGGTAAACTCTTTTTTTGCATTCTAACTTCCTTGTTCTTGAGAATACTTTTTATTCAGGTCAGGAAGTTCCAGGTGTCATAACAGCCAAAAAAGACGTTTCCTGTGACATCGTATGGAGATTTACCTGAGGTGGGCCTACAAGAGGAATATGATTGTATAAGCATAACAGAAAAATCGACTTCCTCCGCTATAATCTCGGACATATGGAGTCTTTAGTGGGAATCAAAACCTAATCATTGCTCTTAACGGTTAACCAACCTGCATCTACCAAAAGTTGCAAAGGACGAACAGTAAATCCGAGGTTTCAATGAAATTGAAACCCGTTGCCTTTACTGTAACGGTGGACCTACCGGTCTCTACCAAACGTTGCAAGTAGTAATGAAATTCCGAAAACCATCGTCCTTGCTCGAAGTTTCTGAAGAGGTAAGTGACTGTATAAGCATAACAGAAAAATCGATTTTCTTCGCTATAATTGTGGACATATCGAGTCTTTAAGGAGAATCAAAGCCATGATCTTTGCTTTAACGGTGGACCTACTGCTCTCTACCAAACGTTGGAAGTTGTAATGGTATTCAAATCCATGGTCCTTGCTAAACAATTCTGAAGTTACAAACAACGTTGTTTGTAAAAAATAAAACACAGGAAGAAAATGACTGACTTTAGTTGCATTCAAACCGTTTGCTATATCGTTGAAGCTACTGAGAATAGAGACGTTCATCACAACATAGGTAAACTCTGGTTTTGCATTCTAACTTCCTTGTTCTTGAGAACACTTTTTATTCAGGTCAGGAAGTTCCAGGTGTCATAACAGCCAAAAAAAGACGTTTCCTGTGACATCGTATGGAGATGTGCCGAGGCTTACCTTCAAGAGGTAAGTGACTGTATAAGCATAACAGAAAAATCGATTTTCTTCGCTATAATTGTGGACATATCGAGTCTTTAATGGGAATCAAACAATTGATTTTTGCTTTAACGGTGGACCTGCTGGTCTCTACCAAACGTTGAAAGTTGTAATGGTATTCAAAACCATGGTCGTTGCACAACAATTCTGAACTTACCCTTAAAACAATGTACTTTATAAAGAAACAAAGCAAACGAGAAAAATGTCAGACTTTAGTTGCATTGAAACCGTTTGCTATATCGTTGAAGCTACTGAGAATTCAGACGCTCATCACAACATATGTAAACTCTGATTTTGCATTCTAACTTCCTTGTTCTTGAGAATACTTTTTATTCAGGTCAGGAAGTTCCCGGTGTCATAACAGCCAAAAAACACGATTCCTGTGACATGGTATGGAGATTTGCCTGAGGTGGGCCTACAAGAGGAATATGATTGTATAAGCATAACAGAGAAATCGACTTCCTCCGCTATAACTTCCGACATATGATGTCTTAAGTGGGAATCAAAACCATGATCATTGCTCTTAACGGTGACCCAACCTGCATCTACCAAAATTTGCAAAGGACGAACAGTAAATCCGAGGTTTCAATGAAATTCAAACCCGTGGCCTTTGCTGTAACGGTGGACCTAGTGGTCTCTACCAAACGTTGCAAGTAGTAATGGAATTCCAAAAACCATCGTCCTTCCTCGAAGTTTCTGAAGAGGTAAGTGACTGTATAAGCATAACAGAAAAATCGATTTTCTTCGCTATAATTGTGGACAAATCGAGTCTTTAATGGGAATCAAACAATTGATTTTTGCTTTAAGAGTGGACCTGCTGGTCTCTACCAAACGTTGGAAGTTGTAATGGTATTCAAAACCATGGTTGTTGCACAACAATTCTGAAGTTACTCTTAAAACAATGTAGTTTATAAAGAAACGAAGCAAACGAGGAAAATGTCAGACTTTAGTTGCATTGAAACCGTTTGCTATATCGTTGAAGCTACTGAGAATTCAGACGCTCATCACAACATATGTAAACTCTGGTTTTGCATTCTAACTTCCTTGTTCTTGAGAATACTTTTTATTCAGGTCAGGAAGTTCCAGGTGTCATAACAGCCAAAAAACACGATTCCTGTGACATGGTATGGAGATTTGCCGAGGCTTACCTTCAAGACGTAAGTGACTGTATAAGCATAACAGAAAAATCGATTTTCTTCGCTATAATTGTGGACATATCGAGTCTTTAATAGGAATGAATCCATTGATTTTTGCTTTAACGGTGGACCTACTACTCTCTACCAAACGTTGGAAGTTGTAATGGTATTCAAAATATCCTTGCTCAACAATTCTGAAGTTACTCTTCAAACAATGTAGTTTGTAAAAAAACAAATCACAGGAGGAAAATGTGAGGCTTTAGTTGCATTCAAACCGTCTGCTATATCGTTGAAGCTACTGAGAATAGAGACATTCATCACAACATAGGTAAACTCTGGTTTTGCATTCTAACTTCCTTGTTCTTGAGAATGCTTTTGATTCAGGTCAGGAAGTTCCAGGTGTCATAACAGCCAAAAAAGACGTTTCCTGTGACATGGTATGGAGATTTGCCTGAGGTGGGACTACAAGAGGAATATGATTGTATAAGCATAACAGAAAAATCGACTTCCTCCGCTATAACTTCCGACATATAATGTCTTAAGTGGGAATCAAAACCATGATCATTGCTCTCCACGGTGACCCAACCTGTATCTACCAAAAGTTGCAAAGGACGAACAGTAAATCCGAGGTTTCAATGAAATTCAAACCCGTGGCCTTTGCTGTAACGATGGACCTACTGGTCTCTACCAAACGTTACAAGTAGTAATGAAATTCCAAAAACCATCGTCCTTGCTCGACAATTCTGAAGAGGTAAGTGACTGTATAAGCATAACAGAAAAAACGATTTTCTTCGCTGTAATTGTGGACAAATCGAGTCTTTAATGGGAATCAAACAATTGATTTTTGCTTTAACAGTGGACCTGCTGGTCTCTACCAAACGTTGGAAGTTGTAATGGTATTCAAAACCATGGTCCTTGCTCAACAATTATGAATTTACTCTTCAACCAACGTAGTTTGTAAAAAAACAAATCACAGGAGGAAAATGTGAGGCTTTAGTTGCATTCAAACCGTTTGCTATATCGTTGAAGCTACTGAGAGTAGAGACATTCATCACAACATAGGTAAACTGTGGTTTTGCATTCTAACTTCCTTGTTCTTGAGAATACTGTTTATTCAGGTCAGGAAGTTCCAGGTGTCATAACAGCCAAAAAAGACGTTTCCTGTGACATCGTATGGAGATTTTCCTGAGGTGGGCCTGCAAGAGGATATGATTGTATAAGCATAAGAGAAAAATCGACCTCCTCCGCTATAATTTCGGAAATATCGAGTCTTTAATGGGAATCAAACCCATGATCTTTGATTTAACGGTGGACCTACAGGTCTCTACCAAACGTTGTAAGTAGTAATGGTATGCACAACCCTGGTCCTTGCTCAACAATTCTGAAGTTACTCTTCAAACAATGTAGTTTGTAAAAAAACAAATCACAGGAGGAAAATGAGGCTTTAGTTGCATTCAAACCGTTTGCTATATCGTTGAAGCTACTGAGCATAGAGACATTCATCACACCATAGGTAAACTCTGGTTTTGCATTCTAACTTCCTTGTTCTTGACAATACTTTTTATTCAGGTCAGGAAGTTCCAGGTGTCATAACAGCCAAAAAAGACGTTTCCTGTGACATCGTATGGAGATTTGCCTGAGGTGGGCCTACAAAAGGAATATGATTGTATAAGCATAACAGAAAAATCGACTTCCTCCGCTATAACTTCCGACATATAATGTCTTAAGTGGGAATCAAAACCATGATCATTGCTCTTAACGGTGACCCAACCTGCATCTACCAAAATTTGCAAAGGACGAACAGTAAATCCGAGGTTTCAATGAAATTCAAACCCGTGGCCTATGCTGTAACGGTGGACCTAGTGGTCTCTACCAAACGTTGCAAGTAGTAATGGAATTCCAAAAACCATCGTCCTTTACTCGAAGTTTCTGAAGAGGTAAGTGACTGTATAAGCATAACAGAAAAATCGATTTTCTTCGCTATAATTGTGGACATATCGAGTCTTTAAGGAAAATCAAAGCCATGATCTTTGCTTTAACGGTGGACCTACTGGTCTCAACCAAACGTTGGAAGTTGTAATGGTATTCAAAACCATGGTCCTTGCTAAACAATTTTGAAGTTACAAACAACGTTGTTTGTAAAAAATAAAGCACAGGAGGAAAATGTCTGACTTTAGTTGCATTCAAACCGTTTGCTATATCGTTGAAGCTAGTGAGAATAGAGACGCTCATCACAACATAGGTAAACTCTGGTTTTGCATTCTAACTTCCTTGTTCTTGAGAATACTTTTTATTCAGGTCAGGAAGTTCCAGGTGTCATAACAGCCAAAAAAGACGTTTCGTGTGACATCGTATGGAGATTTGCCGAGGCTTACCTTCAAGAGGTAAGTGAATGCATAAGGATAACAGAAAAATCGATTTTCTTCGCTATAATTGTGGACATATCGAGTCTTTAATGGGAATCAAACAATTGATTTTTGCTTTAACGGTGGACCTGCTGGTCTCTACCAAACGTTGGAAGTTCTAATGGTATTCAAAACCATGGTCGTTGCACAACAATTCTGAAGTTACTCTTAAAACAATGTACTTTATAAAGAAACAAAGCAAACGAGGAAAATGTCAGACTTAAGTTGCATTCAAATCGTTTGTTATATCGTTGAAGCTACTGAGAATAGAGACATTCATCACAACATAGGTAAACTCTGGTTTTGCATTCTAAATTCCTTGTTCTTGAGAATACTTTTTATTCAGGTCAGGAAGTTCCCGGTGTCATAACAGCCAAAAGACACGTTTCCTGTGACATCGTATGGAGATTTGCCTGAGGTGGGCCTACAAGAGGAATATGATTGTATAAGCATAACAGAAAAATCGACTTCCTAAGCTATAATTTCGGACATATCGTGTCTTTAGTGGGAATCAAAACCATGATCATTGCTCTTAACGGTGACCCAACCTGCATCTACCAAAAGTTGCAAAGGACGAACAGTAAATCCGAGGTTTCAATGAAATTCAAACCCGTGGCCTTTGCTGTAACGGTGGACCTACTGGTCTCTACCAAACGTTGCAAGTAGTAATGGCATTCCGAGAACCATCGTCCTTGCTCGACAATTCTGAAGAGGTAAGTGACTGTATAAGCATAACAGAAAAATCGATTTTCTTCGTTTTAATTGTGGACATATCGAGTCTTTAATGGGAATCAAACCCACGATCTTTGCTTTAACGGTGGACCTACAGGTCTCTACCAAACGTTGGAAGTTGTAATGGTATTCAAAACCCTGGTCCTTGCTCAACAATTCTGAAGTTACTCTTGAAACAATGTAATTTGTAATAAAAACAAATCACAGGAGGAAAATGTGAGGCTTTAGTTGCATTCAAAACGTTTGCTATATCGTTGAAGCTACTGAGAATAGAGACATTCATCACAACATAGGTAAACTCTGGTTTTGCATTCTAACTTCCTTGTTCTTGAATACTTTTGATTCAGGTCAGGAAGTTCCAGGTGTCATAACAGCCAAAAAAGACGTTTCCTGTGACATCGTATGGAGATTTGCCTGAGGTGGGCCTACAAGAGGAATATGATTGTATAAGCATAACAGAAAAATCGACTTCCTCCGCTATAATTTCGGACATATGGAGTCTTTTAGTGGGAATCAAAACCATGATCATTGCTCTTAACGGTGACCCAACCTGTATCTACCAAAAGTTGCAAAGGACGAACAGTAAATCCGAGGTTTCAATGAAATTCAAACCCGTGGCCTTTGCTGTAACGGTGGACCAAATGGTCTCTACCAAACGTTGCAAGTAGTAATAGAATTCCAAAAACCATCGTCCTTGCTCGACAATTCTGAAGAGGTAAGTGACTGTATAAGCATAACAGAAAAATCGATTTTCTTCGCTGTAATTGTGGACATATCGAGTCTTTAATGGGAATCAAACCCATGATCTTTGCTTTAAGGGTGGACCTACTGGTCTCTACCAAACGTTGGAAGTTGTAATGGTATTCAAAACCATGGTCCTTGCTCAACAATTCTGAAGTTACTCTTCAAACAATGTAGTTTGTAAAAAAATAAAACACAGGAGGAAAATGTGTGACTTTAGTTGCATTGAAACCGTCTGCTATATCGTTGAAGCTACTGAGAATAGCGACGTTCATCACAACATAGGTGAACTCTGGTTTTGCATTCTAACTTCCTTGTTCTTGAGAATACTTTTTATTCAGGTCAGGAAGTTCCAGGTGTCATAACAGCCAAAAAAGACGTTTCGTGTGACATCGTATGGAGATTTGCCGAGGCTTACCTTCAAGAGGTAAGTGAATGCATAAGGATGACAGAAAAATCGATTTTCTTCGCTATAATTGTGGACATATCGAGTCTTTAATGGGAATCAAACAATTGATTTTTGCTTTAACGGTGGACCTGCTGGTCTCTACCAAACGTTGGAAGTTCTAATGGTATTCAAAACCATGGTCGTTGCACAACAATTCTGAAGTTACTCTTAAAACAATGTACTTTATAAAGAAACAAAGCAAACGAGGAAAATGTCAGACTTTAGTTGCATTCAAATCGTTTGTTATATCGTTGAAGCTACTGAGAATAGAGACATTCATCACAACATAGGTAAACTCTGGTTTTGCATTCTAAATTCCTTGTTCTTGAGAATACTTTTTATTCAGGTCAGGAAGTTCAAGGTGTCATAACAGCCAAAAAACACGTTTCCTGTGACATCGTATGGAGATTTGCCTGAGGTGGGCCTACAAGAGGAATATGATTGTATAAGCATAACAGAAAAATCGACTTCCTAAGCTATAATTTCGGACATATCGTGTCTTTAGTGGGAATCAAAACCATGATCATTGCTCTTAACGGTGACCCAACCTGCATCTACCAAAAGTTGCAAAGGACGAACAGTAAATCCGAGGTTTCAATGAAATTCAAACCCCTGGCCTTTGCTGTAACGGTGGACCTACTGGTCTCTACCAAACGTTGCAAGTAGTAATGGAATTCCGAAAACCATCGTCCTTGCTCGACAATTCTGAAGAGGTAAGTGACTGTATAAGCATAACAGAAAAATCGATTTTCTTCGTTTTAATTGTGGACATATCGAGTCTTTAATGGGAATCAAACCCACGATCTTTGCTATAACGGTGGACCTACAGGTCTCTACCAAACGTTGGAAGTTGTAATGGTATTCAAAACCCTGGTCCTTGCTAAACAATTCTGAAGTTACAAACACCGTTGTTTGTAAAAAAACAACTCACAGGAGGAAAATGTGACTTTAGTTGCATTCAAAGCGTTTGCTATATCTTTGAAGCTACTGAGAATAGAGACGCTCATCACAACATAGGTAAACTCTGGTTTTGCATTCTAACTTCCTTGTTCTTGAGAATACTTTTTATTCAGGTCAGGAAGTTCCCCGTGTCATAACAGCCAAAAACGACGCTTCCTGTGACATGGTATGGAGATTTGCCGAGGCTTACCTTCAAGAGGTAAGTGACTGTATAAGCATAACAGAAAAATCGATTTTCTTCGCTATAATTGTGGACATATCGAGTCTTTAATGGGAATCAAACAATTGATTTTTGCTTTAACGGTGGACCTGCTGGTCTCTACCAAACGTTGGTGGTTGTTATGGTGTTCGAAACCATGGTCCTTGCTCAACAATTCTGAAGTTACTCGTAAAACAATGTAGTTTGTAAACAAACAAAACACAGGAGGAAAATGTGAGGCTTTAGTTGCATTTAAATCGTTTGTTATATCGTTGAAGCTACTGAGAATAGAGACATTCATCACAACATAGGTAAACTCTGGTTTAGCATTCTAATTTCCTTGTTCTTGGCAATACTTTTTATTCAGGTCAGGAAGTTCCAGGTGTCATAACAGCCAAAAAAGACGTTTCCTGTGACATCGTATGGAGATTTGCCTGAGGTGGGCATACAAGAGGAATATGATTGTATAAGCATAACAGAAAAATCGACTTCCTCCGCTATAGCTTCCGACATATAATGTCTTAAGTGGGAATCAAAACCATGATCATTGCTCTTAACGGTGACCCAACCTGCATCTACCAAAATTTGCAAAGGACGAACAGTAAATCCGAGGTTTCAATGAAATTCAAACCCGTGGCCTTTGCTGTAACGGTGGACCTACTGGTCTCTACCAAACGTTGCAAGTAGTAATGGAATTCCAAAAACCATCGTCCTTGCTCGAAGTTTCTGAAGAGGTAAGTGACTGTATAAGCATAACAGAAAAATCGATTTTCTTCGCTGTAATTGTGGACATATCGAGTCTTTAATGGGAATCAAACCCATGATCTTTGCTTTAACGGTGGACCTACAGGTCTCTACCAAACGTTGGAAGTTGTAATGGTATTCAAAACCCTGGTCCTTGCTCAACAATTCTGAAGTTACTCTTGAAACAATGTAATTTGTAATAAAAACAAATCACAGGAGGAAAATGTGAGGCTTTAGTTGCATTCAAAACGTTTGCTATATCGTTGAAGCTACTGAGAATAGAGACATTCATCACAACATAGGTAAACTCTGGTTTTGCATTCTAACTTCCTTGTTCTTGAATACTTTTGATTCAGGTCAGGAAGTTCCAGGTGTCATAACAGCCAAATAAGACGTTTCCTGTGACAGCTTATGGAGATTTGCCTGAGGCGGGCCTACAAGAGGAATATGATTGTATAAGCATAACAGAAAAATCGACTTCCTCCGCTATAATTTCGGACATATGGAGTCTTTTAGTGGGAATCAAAACCATGATCATTGCTCTTAACGGTGACCCAACCTGTATCTACCAAAAGTTGCAAAGGACGAACAGTAAATCCGAGGTTTCAATGAAATTCAAACCCGTGGCCTTTGCTGTAACGGTGGAGCAAATGGTCTCTACCAAACGTTGCAAGTAGTAATAGAATTCCAAAAACCATCGTCCTTGCTCGACAATTCTGAAGAGGTAAGTGACTGTATAAGCATAACAGAAAAATCGATTTTCTTCGCTGTAATTGTGGACATATCGAGTCTTTAATGGGAATCAAACCCATGATCTTTGCTTTAAGGGTGGACCTACTGGTCTCTACCAAACGTTGGAAGTTGTAATGGTATTCAAAACCATGGTCCTTGCTCAACAATTCTGAAGTTACTCTTCAAACAATGTAGTTTGTAAAAAAATAAAACACAGGAGGAAAATGTGTGACTTTAGTTGCATTGAAACCGTCTGCTATATCGTTGAAGCTACTGAGAATAGCGACGTTCATCACAACATAGGTGAACTCTGGTTTTGCATTCTAACTTCCTTGTTCTTGAGAATACTTTTTATTCAGGTCAGGAAGTTCCAGGTGTCATAACAGCCAAAAAAGACGTTTCGTGTGACATCGTATGGAGATTTGCCGAGGCTTACCTTCAAGAGGTAAGTGAATGCATAAGGATGACAGAAAAATCGATTTTCTTCGCTATAATTGTGGACATATCGAGTCTTTAATGGGAATCAAACAATTGATTTTTGCTTTAACGGTGGACCTGCTGGTCTCTACCAAACGTTGGAAGTTCTAATGGTATTCAAAACCATGGTCGTTGCACAACAATTCTGAAGTTACTCTTAAAACAATGTACTTTATAAAGAAACAAAGCAAACGAGGAAAATGTCAGACTTTAGTTGCATTCAAATCGTTTGTTATATCGTTGAAGCTACTGAGAATAGAGACATTCATCACAACATAGGTAAACTCTGGTTTTGCATTCTAAATTCCTTGTTCTTGAGAATACTTTTTATTCAGGTCAGGAAGTTCAAGGTGTCATAACAGCCAAAAAACACGTTTCCTGTGACATCGTATGGAGATTTGCCTGAGGTGGGCCTACAAGAGGAATATGATTGTATAAGCATAACAGAAAAATCGACTTCCTAAGCTATAATTTCGGACATATCGTGTCTTTAGTGGGAATCAAAACCATGATCATTGCTCTTAACGGTGACCCAACCTGCATCTACCAAAAGTTGCAAAGGACGAACAGTAAATCCGAGGTTTCAATGAAATTCAAACCCGTGGCCTTTGCTGTAACGGTGGACCTACTGGTCTCTACCAAACGTTGCAAGTAGTAATGGAATTCCGAAAACCATCGTCCTTGCTCGACAATTCTGAAGAGGTAAGTGACTGTATAAGCATAACAGAAAAATCGATTTTCTTCGTTTTAATTGTGGACATATCGAGTCTTTAATGGGAATCAAACCCACGATCTTTGCTATAACGGTGGACCTACAGGTCTCTACCAAACGTTGGAAGTTGTAATGGTATTCAAAACCCTGGTCCTTGCAAAACAATTCTGAAGTTACAAACACCGTTGTTTGTAAAAAAACAACTCAAAGGAGGAAAATGTGACTTTAGTTGCATTCAAAGCGTTTGCTATATCTTTGAAGCTACTGAGAATAGAGACGCTCATCACAACATAGGTAAACTCTGGTTTTGCATTCTAACTTCCTTGTTCTTGAGAATACTTTTTATTCAGGTCAGGAAGTTCCCCGTGTCATAACAGCCAAAAACGACGCTTCCTGTGACATGGTATGGAGATTTGCCGAGGCTTACCTTCAAGAGGTAAGTGACTGTATAAGCATAACAGAAAAATCGATTTTCTTCGCTATAATTGTGGACATATCGAGTCTTTAATGGGAATCAAACAATTGATTTTTGCTTTAACGGTGGACCTGCTGGTCTCTACCAAACGTTGGTGGTTGTTATGGTGTTCGAAACCATGGTCCTTGCTCAACAATTCTGAAGTTACTCGTAAAACAATGTAGTTTGTAAACAAACAAAACACAGGAGGAAAATGTGAGGCTTTAGTTGCATTTAAATCGTTTGTTATATCGTTGAAGCTACTGAGAATAGAGACATTCATCACAACATAGGTAAACTCTGGTTTAGCATTCTAATTTCCTTGTTCTTGGCAATACTTTTTATTCAGGTCAGGAAGTTCCAGGTGTCATAACAGCCAAAAAAGACGTTTCCTGTGACATCGTATGGAGATTTGCCTGAGGTGGGCATACAAGAGGAATATGATTGTATAAGCATAACAGAAAAATCGACTTCCTCCGCTATAGCTTCCGACATATAATGTCTTAAGTGGGAATCAAAACCATGATCATTGCTCTTAACGGTGACCCAACCTGCATCTACCAAAATTTGCAAAGGACGAACAGTAAATCCGAGGTTTCAATGAAATTCAAACCCGTGGCCTTTTCTTTAACGGTGGACCTACTGGTCGCTACCAAACGTTGGAAGTTGTAATGGTATTCAAAACCATGGTCCTTGCTAAACAATTCTGAAGTTACAAACAACGTTGTTTGTAAAAAATAAAACACAGGAAGAAAATGTCTGACTTTAGTTGCATTCAAACCGTTTGCTATATCGTTGAAGCTACTGAGAATAGAGACGCTCATCACAACATAGGTAAACTCTGGTTTTGCATTCTAACTTCCTTGTTCTTGAGAATCCTTTTTATTCAGGTCAGGAAGTTCCAGGTGTCATAACAGCCAAAAAAGACGCTTCCTGTGACATGGTATGTAGATTTGCCGAGGCTTACCTTCAAGAGGTAAGTGACTGTATAAGCATAACAGAAAAATCGATTTTTTTCGCTATTATTGTGGACATTTCGAGTCTTTAATGAGAATCAAACCCATGATCTTTGCTTTAACGGTGGACCTACAGGTCTCTACCAAACGTTGGAAGTTGTAATGGTATTGAAAACCCTGGTCGTTGCTCAACAATTCTGAAGGTACTCTTCAAACAATGTAGTTTGTAAAAAAACAAATTACAGGAGGAAAATGTGAGGCTTTAGTTGCATTCAAACCGTTTGCTATATCGTTGAAGCTACTGAGAATAGAGACATTAATCACAACATAGGTAAACTCTGGTTTTGCTTTCTAACTTCCTTGTTCTTGAGAATACTTTTGATTCAGGTCAGGAAGTTCCAGGTGTCATAACAGCCAAAAAGGACGTTTCCTGTGACATCGTATGGAGATTTGCCTGAGGTGGGCCTACAAGAGGAATATGATTGTATAAGCATAACAGAAAAATCGACTTCCTCTGCTATAATTTCGGACATATCGTGTCTTTTGTGGGAATAAAAACCATGATCATTGCTCTCAACGGTGACCCAACCTGCATCTACCAAAATTTGCAAAGGACGAACAGTAAATCCGAGGTTTCAATGAAATTCGAACCCGTGGCCTTTGCTGTAACGGTGGACCTAGTGGTCTCTACCAAACGTTGCAAGTAGTAATGGAATTCCAAAAACCATCGTCCTTGCTCGAAGTTTCTGAAGAGGTAAGTGACTGTATAAGCATAACAGAAAAATCGATTTTCTTCGCTATAATTGTGGACATATCGAGTCTTTAAGGAGAATCAAAGCCATGATCTTTGCTTTAACGGTGGACCTACTGGTCTCTACCAAACGTTGGAAGTTGTAATGGTATTCAAAACCATGGTCCTTGCTAAACAATTCTGAAGTTACAAACAACGTTGTTTGTAAAAAATAAAACACAGGAAGAAAATGTCTGACTTTAGTTGCATTCAAACCGTTTGCTATATCGTTGAAGCTACTGAGAATAGAGACGCTCATCACAACATAGGTAAACTCTGGTTTTGCATTCTAACTTCCTTGTTCTTGAGAATCCTTTTGATTCAGGTCAGGAAGTTCCAGGTGTCATAACAGCCAAAAAGGACGTTTCCTGTGACATCGTATGGAGATTTGCCTGAGGTGGGCCTACAAGAGGAATATGATTGTATAAGCATAACAGAAAAATCGACTTCCTCCGCTATAATTTCGGACATATCGTGTCTTTAGTGGGAATTAAAACCATGATCATTGCTCTCAACGGTGACCCAACCTGCATCTACCGAAATTTGCAAAGGACGAACAGTAAATCCGAGGTTTCAATGAAATTCAAACCCGTGGCCTTTGTTGTAACGGTGGACCTACTGGTCTCTACCAAACGTTGCAAGTAGTAATGGAATTCCAAAAACCATCGTCCTTGCTCGACAATTCTGAAGAGGTAAGTGACTGTATAAGCATAACAGAAAAATCGATTTTCTTCGCTATAATTGTGGACATATCGAGTCTTTAATAGGAATCAATCCATTGATTTTTGCTTTAACGGTGGACCTACTGCTCTCTACCAAACGTTGGAAGTTGTAATGGTATTCAAAACCCCGGTCCTTGCTCAACAATTCTGAAGTTACTCTTGAAACAATGTAGTTTGTAAAAAAACAAATTACAGGAGGAAAATGTGAGGCTTTAGTTGCATTCAAACCGTTTGCTATATCGTTGAAGCTACTGAGAATAGAGACATTCATCACAACATAGGTAAACTCTGGTTTTGTATTCTAACTTCCTTGTTCTTGAGAATACTTTTTATTCAGGTCAGGAAGTTCCAGGTGTCATAACAGCCAAAAAAAGACGTTTCCTGTGACATCGTATGGAGATGTGCCTGAGGCGGGCCTACAAGAGGAATATGATTGTATAAGCATAACAGGAAAATCGACTTCCTCCGCTATAATTTCCGACATATCGTGTCTTTAGTGGGAATTAAAACCATGATCATTTCTCTCAACGGTGACCCAACCTGCAGCTACCAAAATTTGCAAAGGTCGAACAGTAAATCCGAGGTTTCAATGAAATTCAAACCCGTGGCCTTTGCTGTAACGGTGGACCTACTGGTCTCTACCAAACGTTGCAAGTAGTAATGGAATTCTAAAAACCATCGTCCTTGCTCGACAATTCTGAAGAGGTAAGTGACTGTATAAGCATAACAGAAAAATCGATTTTCTTCGCTATAATTGTGGACACATCGAGTCTTTAATAGGAATCAATCTATTGATTTTTGCTTTAACGGTGAACCTACTGCTCTCTACGAAACGTTGGAAGTTGTAATGGTATTCAAAACCATGGTCCTTGCTCAACAATTCTGAAGTTACTCTTCAATTAATATAGTTTGTAAAAAAACAAATCACAGGAGGAAAATGTGAGGCTTTAGTTGCATTCAAACCGTTTGCTATATCGTTGAAGCTTCTGAGAATAGAGACATTCATCACAACATAGGTAAACTCTGGTTTTGCATTCTAACTTCCTTGTTCTTGAGAATACTTTTGATTCAGGTCAGGAAGTTCCAGGTGTCATAACAGCCAAAAAAGACGTTTTCTGTGACATCGTATGGAGATTTGCCTGAGGTGGGCCTACAAGAGGAATATGATTGTATAAGCATAACAGAAAAATCGACTTGCTCCGCTATAATTTCGGACATATCGTTTCTTTAGTGGGAATTAAAACCATGATCATTGCTCTCAACGGTGACCCAACCTGCATCTACCGAAATTTGCAAAGGACGAACAGTAAATCCGAGGTTTCAATGAAATTCAAACCCGTGGCCTTTGCTGTAACGGTGGACCTACTGGTCTCTACCAAAGGTTGCAAGTAGTAATGGAATTCTAAAAACCATCGTCCTTGCTCGACAATTCTGAAGAGGTAAGTGACTGTATAAGCATAACAGAAAAATCGATTTTCTTCGCTATAATTGTGGACATATCGAGTCTTTAATAGGAATCAATCTATTAATTTTTGCTTTAACGGTGAACCTACTGCTCTCTACGAAACGTTGGAAGTTGTAATGGTATTCAAAACCATGGTCCTTGCTCAACAATTCTGAAGTTACTCTTCAATTAATATAGTTTGTAAAAAAACAAATCACAGGAGGAAAATGTGAGGCTTTAGTTGCATTCAAACCGTTTGCTATATCGTTGAAGCTTCTGAGAATAGAGACATTCATCACAACATAGGTAAACTCTGGTTTTGCATTCTAACTTCCTTGTTCTTGAGAATACTTTTGATTCAGGTCAGGAAGTTCCAGGTGTCATAACAGCCAAAAAAGACGTTTTCTGTGACATCGTATGGAGATTTGCCTGAGGTGGGCCTACAAGAGGAATATGATTGTATAAGCATAACAGAAAAATCGACTTGCTCCGCTATAATTTCGGACATATCGTTTCTTTAGTGGGAATTAAAACCATGATCATTGCTCTCAACGGTGACCCAACCTGCATCTACCGAAATTTGCAAAGGACGAACAGTAAATCCGAGGTTTCAATGAAATTCAAACCCCTGGCCTTTGCTGTAACGGTGGACCTACTGGTCTCTACCAAACGTTGCAAGTAGTAATGGAATTCCAAAAACCATCGTCCTTGCTCAACAATTCTGAAGAGGTAAGTGACTGTATAAGCATAACAGAAAAATCGATTTTCTTCGCTATAATTGTGGACATATCGAGTCTTTAATAGGAATCAATCCATTGATTTTTGCTTTAACGGTGGACCTACTGCTCTCTACCAAACGTTGGAAGTTGTAATGGTATTCAAAACCATGGTCCTTGCTCAACAATTCTGAAGTTACTCTTCAAACAATGTAGTTTGTAAAAAAACAAATCACAGGATGAAAATGTGAGACTTTAGTTGCATTCAAACCGTTTGCTATATCGTTGAAGCTACTGAAAATAGAGACATTCATCACAACATTGGTAAACTCTGGTTTTGCATTCTAACTTCCTTGTTCTTGACAATACTTTTGATTCAGGTCAGGAAGTTCCAGGTGTCATAACAGCCAAAAAAGACGTTTCCTGTGACATCGTATGGAGATTTGCCTGAGGTGGGCCTACAAGAGGAATATGATTGTATAAGCATAACAGAAAAATCGACTTCCTCCGCTATAATTTCGGACATATCGTGTCTTTAGTGGGAATTAAAACCATGATCATTTCTCTCAACGGTGACCCAACCTGCAGCTACCAAAATTTGCAAACGTCGAACAGTAAATCCGAGGTTTCAATGAAATTCAAACCCGTGGCCTTTGCTGTAACGGTGGACCTACTGGTCTCTACCAAACGTTGCAAGTAGTAATGGAATTCTAAAAACCATCGTCCTTGCTCGACAATTCTGAAGAGGTAAGTGACTGTATAAGCATAACAGAAAAATCGATTTTCTTCGCTATAATTGTGGACATATCGAGTCTTTAATAGGAATCAATCTATTGATTTTTGCTTTAACGGTGAACCTACTGCTCTCTACGAAACGTTGGAAGTTGTAATGGTATTCAAAACCATGGTCCTTGCTCAACAATTCTGAAGTTACTCTTCAATTAATATAGTTTGTAAAAAAACAAATCACAGGAGGAAAATGTGAGGCTTTAGTTGCATTCAAACCGTTTGCTATATCGTTGAAGCTTCTGAGAATAGAGACATTCATCACAACATAGGTAAACTCTGGTTTTGCATTCTAACTTCCTTGTTCTTGAGAATACTGTTGATTCAGGTCAGGAAGTTCCAGGTGTCATAACAGCCAAAAAAGACGTTTTCTGTGACATCGTATGGAGATTTGCCTGAGGTGGGCCTACAAGAGGAATATGATTGTATAAGCATAACAGAAAAATCGACTTGCTCCGCTATAATTTCGGACATATCGTTTCTTTAGTGGGAATTAAAACCATGATCATTGCTCTCAACGGTGACCCAACCTGCATCTACCGAAATTTGCAAAGGACGAACAGTAAATCCGAGGTTTCAATGAAATTCAAACCCCTGGCCTTTGCTGTAACGGTGGACCTACTGGTCTCTACCAAACGTTGCAAGTAGTAATGGAATTCCAAAAACCATCGTCCTTGCTCAACAATTCTGAAGAGGTAAGTGACTGTATAAGCATAACAGAAAAATCGATTTTCTTCGCTATAATTGTGGACATATCGAGTCTTTAATAGGAATCAATCCATTGATTTTTGCTTTAACGGTGGACCTACTGCTCTCTACCAAACGTTGGAAGTTGTAATGGTATTCAAAACCATGGTCCTTGCTCAACAATTCTGAAGTTACTCTTCAAACAATGTAGTTTGTAAAAAAACAAATCACAGGATGAAAATGTGAGACTTTAGTTGCATTCAAACCGTTTGCTATATCGTTGAAGCTACTGAAAATAGAGACATTCATCACAACATTGGTAAACTCTGGTTTTGCATTCTAACTTCCTTGTTCTTGACAATACTTTTGATTCAGGTCAGGAAGTTCCAGGTGTCATAACAGCCAAAAAGGACGTTTCCTGTGACATCGTATGGAGATTTGCCTGAGGTGGGCCTACAAGAGGAATATGATTGTATAAGCATAACAGAAAAATCGACTTCCTCCGCTATAATTTCGGACATATCGTGTCTTTAGTGGGAATTAAAACCATGATCATTTCTCTCAACGGTGACCCAACCTGCAGCTACCAAAATTTGCAAACGTCGAACAGTAAATCCGAGGTTTCAATGAAATTCAAACCCGTGGCCTTTGCTGTAACGGTGGACCTACTGGTCTCTACCAAACGTTGCAAGTAGTAATGGAATTCTAAAAACCATCGTCCTTGCTCGACAATTCTGAAGAGGTAAGTGACTGTATAAGCATAACAGAAAAATCGATTTTCTTCGCTATAATTGTGGACATATCGAGTCTTTAATAGGAATCAATCTATTGATTTTTGCTTTAACGGTGAACCTACTGCTCTCTACGAAACGTTGGAAGTTGTAATGGTATTCAAAACCATGGTCCTTGCTCAACAATTCTGAAGTTACTCTTCAATTAATATAGTTTGTAAAAAAACAAATCACAGGAGGAAAATGTGAGGCTTTAGTTGCATTCAAACCGTTTGCTATATCGTTGAAGCTTCTGAGAATAGAGACATTCATCACAACATAGGTAAACTCTGGTTTTGCATTCTAACTTCCTTGTTCTTGAGAATACTGTTGATTCAGGTCAGGAAGTTCCAGGTGTCATAACAGCCAAAAAAGACGTTTTCTGTGACATCGTATGGAGATTTGCCTGAGGTGGGCCTACAAGAGGAATATGATTGTATAAGCATAACAGAAAAATCGACTTGCTCCGCTATAATTTCGGACATATCGTGTCTTTAGTGGGAATTAAAACCATGATCATTGCTCTCAACGGTGACCCAACCTGCATCTACCGAAATTTGCAAAGGACGAACAGTAAATCCGAGGTTTCAATGAAATTCAAACCCCTGGCCTTTGCTGTAACGGTGGACCTACTGGTCTCTACCAAACGTTGCAAGTAGTAATGGAATTCCAAAAACCATCGTCCTTGCTCGACAATTCTGAAGAGGTAAGTGACTGTATAAGCATAACAGAAAAATCGATTTTCTTCGCTATAATTGTGGACATATCGAGTCTTTAATAGGAATCAATCCATTGATTTTTGCTTTAACGGTGGACCTACTGCTCTCTACCAAACGTTGGAAGTTGTAATGGTATTCAAAACCATGGTCCTTGCTCAACAATTCTGAAGTTACTCTTCAAACAATGTAGTTTGTAAAAAAACAAATCACAGGATGAAAATGTGAGACTTTAGTTGCATTCAAACCGTTTGCTATATCGTTGAAGCTACTGAAAATAGAGACATTCATCACAACATTGGTAAACTCTGGTTTTGCATTCTAACTTCCTTGTTCTTGACAATACTTTTGATTCAGGTCAGGAAGTTCCAGGTGTCATAACAGCCAAAAAGGACGTTTCCTGTGACATCGTATGGAGATTTGCCTGAGGTGGGCCTACAAGAGGAATATGATTGTATAAGCATAACAGAAAAATCGACTTCCTCCGCTATAATTTCGGACATATCGTGTCTTTAGTGGGAATTAAAACCATGATCATTTCTCTCAACGGTGACCCAACCTGCAGCTACCAAAATTTGCAAACGTCGAACAGTAAATCCGAGGTTTCAATGAAATTCAAACCCGTGGCCTTTGCTGTAACGGTGGACCTACTGGTCTCTACCAAACGTTGCAAGTAGTAATGGAATTCTAAAAACCATCGTCCTTGCTCGACAATTCTGAAGAGGTAAGTGACTGTATAAGCATAACAGAAAAATCGATTTTCTTCGCTATAATTGTGGACATATCGAGTCTTTAATAGGAATCAATCTATTGATTTTTGCTTTAACGGTGAACCTACTGCTCTCTACGAAACGTTGGAAGTTGTAATGGTATTCAAAACCATGGTCCTTGCTCAACAATTCTGAAGTTACTCTTCAATTAATATAGTTTGTAAAAAAACAAATCACAGGAGGAAAATGTGAGGCTTTAGTTGCATTCAAACCGTTTGCTATATCGTTGAAGCTTCTGAGAATAGAGACATTCATCACAACATAGGTAAACTCTGGTTTTGCATTCTAACTTCCTTGTTCTTGAGAATACTGTTGATTCAGGTCAGGAAGTTCCAGGTGTCATAACAGCCAAAAAAGACGTTTACTGTGACATCGTATGGAGATTTGCCTGAGGTGGGCCTACAAGAGGAATATGATTGTATAAGCATAACAGAAAAATCGACTTGCTCCGCTATAATTTCGGACATATCGTGTCTTTAGTGGGAATTAAAACCATGATCATTGCTCTCAACGGTGACCCAACCTGCATCTACCGAAATTTGCAAAGGACGAACAGTAAATCCGAGGTTTCAATGAAATTCAAACCCGTGGCCTTTGCTGTAACGGTGGACCTACTGGTCTCTACCAAACGTTGCAAGTAGTAATGGCATTCCGAAAACCATCGTTCTTGCTCGACAATTCTGAAGAGGTAAGTGACTGTATAAGCATAACAGAAAAATCGATTTTCTTCGCTATAATTGTGGACATATCGAGTCTTTAATAGGAATCAATCCATTGATTTTTGCTTTAACGGTGGACCTACTGCTCTCTACCAAACGTTGGAAGTTGTAATGGTATTCAAAACCATGGTCCTTGCTAAACAATTCTGAAGTTACAAACAACGTTGTTTGTAAAAACATAAAACACAGGAGGGAAATGTCAGACTTTAGTTGCATTCAAACCGTTTGCTATATCGTTGAAGCTACTAAGAATAGAGACGCTCATCGCAACATAGGTAAACTCTGGTTTTGCATTCTAACTTCCTTGTTCTTGAGAATCCTTTTTATCCAGGTCAGGAAGTTCCAGGTGTCATAACAGCAAAACAGACGCTTCCTGTGACATGGTATGGAGATTTGCCGAGGCTTACCTTCAAGAGGTAAGTGACTGTATAAGGATAACAGAAAAATCGATTTTCTTCGCTATAATTGTGGATAAATCGAGTCTTTAATGGGAATCAAACAATTGATTTTTGCTTTAACGGTGGACCTGCTGGTCTCTACCAAACGTTGGTGGTTGTTATGGTATTCAATACCATGGTCGTTGCTCAACAATTCTGAAGTTACTCTTAAAACAATGTAGTTTGTAAACAAACAAAACACAGGAGGAAAATGTGAGGCTTTAGTTGCATTCAAATCGTTTGTTATATCGTTGAAGCTACTGAGAATAGAGACATTCATCACAACATAGGTTAACTCTGGTTTTGCATTCTAACTTCCTTGTTCTTGAGAATACTTTTTATTCAGGTCAGGAAGTTCCCGGTGTCATAACAGCCAAAAAAGACGTTTCCTGTGACATCGTATGGAGATTTGCCTGAGGTGGGCCTACAAGAGGAATATGATTGTATAAGCATAACAGAAAAATCGACTTCCTCCGCTATAACTTCCGACATATAATGTCTTAAGTGGGAATCAAAACCATGATCATTGCTCTTAACGGTGACCCAACCTGCATCTACCAAAAGTTGCAAAGGACGAACAGTAAATCCGAGGTTTCAATGAAATTCAAACCCGTGGCCTTTGCTGTAACGGTGGACCTACCGGTGTCTACCAAACGTTGCAAGTAGTAATGGAATTCCGAAAACCATCGTCCTTGCTCGACAATTCTGAAGAGGTAAGTGACTGTATAAGCATAACAGAAAAATCGATTTTCTTCGTTGTAATTGTGGACACATCGAGTCTTTAATGGGAATCAAAGCCATGATCTTTGCTTTAACGGTGAACCTACAGGTCTCTACCAAACGTTGGAAGTTTTAATGGTATTCAAAACCCTGGTCGTTGCTCAACAATTCTGAAGTTACTCTTGAAACAATGTAGTTTGTAAAAAAACAAATCACAGGAGGAAAATGTGAGGCTTTAGTTGCATTCAAACCGTTTGCTATATCGTTGAAGCTACTGAGAATAGAGATATTCATCACAACATAGGTAAACTCTGGTTTTGCATTCTAACTTCCTTGTTCTTGAGAATACTTTTGATTCAGGTCAGGAAGTTCCAGGTGTCATAACAGCCAAAAAAGACGTTTCCTGTGACATCGTATGGAGATTTGCCTGAGGTGGGCCTACAAGAGGAATATGATTGTATAAGCATAACAGAAAAATCGACTTCCTCCGCTATAATTTCGGACATATCGTGTCTTTAGTGGGAATCAAAACCATGATCATTGCTCTTAACGGTGACCCAACCTGCATCTACCAAAAGTTGCAAAGGACGAACAGTAAATCCAAGGTTTTTAATGAAATTCAAACCCGTGGCCTTTGCTGTAAGGGTGGACCTACCGGTCTCTACGAAACGTTGGATGTTGTAATGGTATTCAAAACCATGGTCCTTGCTCGACAATTCTGAAGAGGTAAGTGACTGTATAAGCATAACAGAAAAATCGATTTTCTTCGCTATAATTGTGGACATATCGCGTCTTTAAGGAGAATCAAAGCCATGATCTTTGCTTTAACGGTGAACTTACTGGTCTCTACCAGACGTTGGAAGTTGTAATGGTATTCAATACCATGGTCCTTGCTAAACAATTCTGAAGTTACAAACAACGTTGTTTGTAAAAAAAAACAAAACACAGGAGGAAAATGTCTGACTTTAGTTACATTCAAACCGTTTGCTATATCGTTGAAGCTACTGAGAATAGAGACGCTCATCACAACATAGGTAAACTCTGGTTTTGCATTCTAACTTCCTTGTTCTTGAGAATACTTTTTATTCAGGTCAGGAAGTTCCAGGTGTCATAACAGCCACAAAAGACGCTTCCTGTGACATGGTATGGAGATTTGCCGAGGCTTACCTTCAAGAGGTAAGTGACTGTATAAGCATAACAGAAAAATCGATTTTCTTCGCTATAATTGTGGACATATCGAGTCTTTAATGGGAATCAAACCCATGATCTTTGCTTTAACGGTGGACCTACAGGTCTCTACCAAACGTTGGAAGTTGTAATGGTATTCAAAACCCTGGTCCTTGCTCAACAATTCTGAAGTTACTCTTGAAACAATGTAATTTGTAAAAACACAAATCACAGGAGGAAAATGTCTGACTTTAGTTGCATTCAAACCGTTTGCTACATCGTTGAAGCTACTGAGAATAGAGACGCTCATCACAACATAGGTAAACTCTGGTTTTGCATTCTAACTTCCTTGTTCTTGAGAATACTTTTGATTCAGGTCAGGAAGTTCCAGGTGTCATAACAGCCAAAAAAGACGCTTCCTGTGACATGGTATGGAGATTTGCCGAGGCTTACCTTCAAGAGGTAAGTGACTGTATAAGCATAACAGAAAAATTGATTTTCTTCGCTATAGTTGTGGACATATCGAGTCTTTAATGAGAATCAAAGCCATGATCTTTGCTTTAACGGTGGACCTGTTGGTCTTTACCAAACGTTGGAAGTTGTAATGGTTTTCAAAACCATGGTCGTTGCGCAACAATTCTGAAGTTACTCTTAAAACAATGTACTTTATTAAGAAACAAAGCAAACGAGGAAAATGTCAGACTTTAGTTGCATTGAAACCGTTTGCTATATCGTTGAAGCTACTGAGAATTCAGACGCTCATCACAACATAGGTAAACTCTGGTTTTGCATTGTAACTTCCTTGTTCTTGAGAATACTTTTTATTCAGGTCAGGAAGTTCCAGGTGTCATAACAGCCAAAAAAGACGCTTCCTGTGACATCGTATGGAGATTTGCCGAGGATTACCTTCAAGAGGTAAGTGACTGTATAAGCATAACAGAAAAATCGATTTTCTTCGCTATAATTGTGGACATATCGAGTCTTTAATGAGAATCAAAGCCATGATCTTTGCTTTAACGGTGGACCTACAGGTCTCTACCAAACGTTGGAAGTTGTAATGGTATTCAAAACCCTGGTCCTTGCTCAACAATTCTGAAGTTACTCTTGAAACAATGTAATTTGTAAAAAAAACAAATCACAGGAGGAAAATGTGAGGCTTTAGTTGCATTCAAACCGTTTGCTATATCGTTGAAGCTACTGAGAATAGAGACGCTCATCACAACATAGGTAAACTCTGGTTTTGCATTCTAACTTCCTTGTTCTTGAGAATCCTTTTGATTCAGGTCAGGAAGTTCCAGGTGTCATAACAGCCAAAAAGGACGTTTCCTGTGACATCGTATGGAGATTTGCCTGAGGTGGGCCTACAAGAGGAATATGATTGTATAAGCATAACAGAAAAATCGACTTCCTCCGCTATAATTTCGGACATATCGTGTCTTTAGTGGGAATTAAAACCATGATCATTGCTCTCAACGGTGACCCAACCTGCATCTACCGAAATTTGCAAAGGACGAACAGTAAATCCGAGGTTTCAATGATATTCAAACCCGTGGCCTTTGTTGTAACGGTGGACCTACTGGTCTCTACCAAACGTTGCAAGTAGTAATGGAATTCCAAAAACCATCGTCCTTGCTCGACAATTCTGAAGAGGTAAGTGACTGTATAAGCATAACAGAAAAATCGATTTTCTTCGCTATAATTGTGGACATATCGAGTCTTTAATAGGAATCAATCCATTGATTTTTGCTTTAACGGTGGACCTACTGCTCTCTACCAAACGTTGGAAGTTGTAATGGTATTCAAAACCCCGGTCCTTGCTCAACAATTCTGAAGTTACTCTTGAAACAATGTAGTTTGTAAAAAAACAAATTACAGGAGGAAAATGTGAGGCTTTAGTTGCATTCAAACCGTTTGCTATATCGTTGAAGCTACTGAGAATAGAGACATTCATCACAACATAGGTAAACTCTGGTTTTGTATTCTAACTTCCTTGTTCTTGAGAATACTTTTTATTCAGGTCAGGAAGTTCCAGGTGTCATAACAGCCAAAAAAGACGTTTCCTGTGACATCGTATGGAGATGTGCCTGAGGCGGGCCTACAAGAGGAATATGATTGTATAAGCATAACAGGAAAATCGACTTCCTCCGCTATAATTTCCGACATATCGTGTCTTTAGTGGGAATTAAAACCATGATCATTTCTCTCAACGGTGACCCAACCTGCAGCTACCAAAATTTGCAAAGGTCGAACAGTAAATCCGAGGTTTCAATGAAATTCAAACCCGTGGCCTTTGCTGTAACGGTGGACCTACTGGTCTCTACCAAACGTTGCAAGTAGTAATGGAATTCTAAAAACCATCGTCCTTGCTCGACAATTCTGAAGAGGTAAGTGACTGTATAAGCATAACAGAAAAATCGATTTTCTTCGCTATAATTGTGGACATATCGAGTCTTTAATAGGAATCAATCTATTGATTTTTGCTTTAACGGTGAACCTACTGCTCTCTACGAAACGTTGGAAGTTGTAATGGTATTCAAAACCATGGTCCTTGCTCAACAATTCTGAAGTTACTCTTCAATTAATATAGTTTGTAAAAAAACAAATCACAGGAGGAAAATGTGAGGCTTTAGTTGCATTCAAACCGTTTGCTATATCGTTGAAGCTTCTGAGAATAGAGACATTCATCACAACATAGGTAAACTCTGGTTTTGCATTCTAACTTCCTTGTTCTTGAGAATACTTTTGATTCAGGTCAGGAAGTTCCAGGTGTCATAACAGCCAAAAAAGACGTTTTCTGTGACATCGTATGGAGATTTGCCTGAGGTGGGCCTACAAGAGGAATATGATTGTATAAGCATAACAGAAAAATCGACTTGCTCCGCTATAATTTCGGACATATCGTTTCTTTAGTGGGAATTAAAACCATGATCATTGCTCTCAACGGTGACCCAACCTGCATCTACCGAAATTTGCAAAGGACGAACAGTAAATCCGAGGTTTCAATGAAATTCAAACCCGTGGCCTTTGCTGTAACGGTGGACCTACTGGTCTCTACCAAACGTTGCAAGTAGTAATGGAATTCTAAAAACCATCGTCCTTGCTCGACAATTCTGAAGAGGTAAGTGACTGTATAAGCATAACAGAAAAATCGATTTTCTTCGCTATAATTGTGGACATATCGAGTCTTTAATAGGAATCAATCTATTAATTTTTGCTTTAACGGTGAACCTACTGCTCTCTACGAAACGTTGGAAGTTGTAATGGTATTCAAAACCATGGTCCTTGCTCAACAATTCTGAAGTTACTCTTCAATTAATATAGTTTGTAAAAAAACAAATCACAGGAGGAAAATGTGAGGCTTTAGTTGCATTCAAACCGTTTGCTATATCGTTGAAGCTTCTGAGAATAGAGACATTCATCACAACATAGGTAAACTCTGGTTTTGCATTCTAACTTCCTTGTTCTTGAGAATACTTTTGATTCAGGTCAGGAAGTTCCAGGTGTCATAACAGCCAAAAAAGACGTTTTCTGTGACATCGTATGGAGATTTGCCTGAGGTGGGCCTACAAGAGGAATATGATTGTATAAGCATAACAGAAAAATCGACTTGCTCCGCTATAATTTCGGACATATCGTTTCTTTAGTGGGAATTAAAACCATGATCATTGCTCTCAACGGTGACCCAACCTGCATCTACCGAAATTTGCAAAGGACGAACAGTAAATCCGAGGTTTCAATGAAATTCAAACCCCTGGCCTTTGCTGTAACGGTGGACCTACTGGTCTCTACCAAACGTTGCAAGTAGTAATGGAATTCCAAAAACCATCGTCCTTGCTCAACAATTCTGAAGAGGTAAGTGACTGTATAAGCATAACAGAAAAATCGATTTTCTTCGCTATAATTGTGGACATATCGAGTCTTTAATAGGAATCAATCCATTGATTTTTGCTTTAACGGTGGACCTACTGCTCTCTACCAAACGTTGGAAGTTGTAATGGTATTCAAAACCATGGTCCTTGCTCAACAATTCTGAAGTTACTCTTCAAACAATGTAGTTTGTAAAAAAACAAATCACAGGATGAAAATGTGAGACTTTAGTTGCATTCAAACCGTTTGCTATATCGTTGAAGCTACTGAAAATAGAGACATTCATCACAACATTGGTAAACTCTGGTTTTGCATTCTAACTTCCTTGTTCTTGACAATACTTTTGATTCAGGTCAGGAAGTTCCAGGTGTCATAACAGCCAAAAAGGACGTTTCCTGTGACATCGTATGGAGATTTGCCTGAGGTGGGCCTACAAGAGGAATATGATTGTATAAGCATAACAGAAAAATCGACTTCCTCCGCTATAATTTCGGACATATCGTGTCTTTAGTGGGAATTAAAACCATGATCATTTCTCTCAACGGTGACCCAACCTGCAGCTACCAAAATTTGCAAAGGTCGAACAGTAAATCCGAGGTTTCAATGAAATTCAAACCCGTGGCCTTTGCTGTAACGGTGGACCTACTGGTCTCTACCAAACGTTGCAAGTAGTAATGGAATTCTAAAAACCATCGTCCTTGCTCGACAATTCTGAAGAGGTAAGTGACTGTATAAGCATAACAGAAAAATCGATTTTCTTCGCTATAATTGTGGACATATCGAGTCTTTAATAGGAATCAATCTATTGATTTTTGCTTTAACGGTGAACCTACTGCTCTCTACGAAACGTTGGAAGTTGTAATGGTATTCAAAACCATGGTCCTTGCTCAACAATTCTGAAGTTACTCTTCAATTAATATAGTTTGTAAAAAAACAAATCACAGGAGGAAAATGTGAGGCTTTAGTTGCATTCAAACCGTTTGCTATATCGTTGAAGCTTCTGAGAATAGAGACATTCATCACAACATAGGTAAACTCTGGTTTTGCATTCTAACTTCCTTGTTCTTGAGAATACTGTTGATTCAGGTCAGGAAGTTCCAGGTGTCATAACAGCCAAAAAAGACGTTTTCTGTGACATCGTATGGAGATTTGCCTGAGGTGGGCCTACAAGAGGAATATGATTGTATAAGCATAACAGAAAAATCGACTTGCTCCGCTATAATTTCGGACATATCGTGTCTTTAGTGGGAATTAAAACCATGATCATTGCTCTCAACGGTGACCCAACCTGCATCTACCGAAATTTGCAAAGGACGAACAGTAAATCCGAGGTTTCAATGAAATTCAAACCCGTGGCCTTTGCTGTAACGGTGGACCTACTGGTCTCTACCAAACGTTGCAAGTAGTAATGGCATTCCGAAAACCATCGTCCTTGCTCGACAATTCTGAAGAGGTAAGTGACTGTATAAGCATAACAGAAAAATCGATTTTCTTCGCTATAATTGTGGACATATCGAGTCTTTAATGGGAATCAAACCCATGATCTTTGCTTTAACGGTGGACCTACAGGTCTCTACCAAACGTTGGAAGTTGTAATGGTATTCAAAACCCTGGTCCTTGCTCAACAATTCTGAAGTTACTCTTGAAACAATGTAATTTGTAAAAACACAAATCACAGGAGGAAAATGTCTGACTTTAGTTGCATTCAAACCGTTTGCTATATCGTTGAAGCTACTGAGAATAGAGACGCTCATCACAACATAGGTAAACTCTGGTTTTGCATTCTAACTTCCTTGTTCTTGAGAATACTTTTGATTCAGGTCAGGAAGTTCCAGGTGTCATAACAGCCAAAAAAGACGCTTCCTGTGACATGGTATGGAGATTTGCCGAGGCTTACCTTCAAGAGGTAAGTGACTGTATAAGCATAACAGAAAAATTGATTTTCTTCGCTATAGTTGTGGACATATCGAGTCTTTAATGAGAATCAAAGCCATGATCTTTGCTTTAACGGTGGACCTGTTGGTCTTTACCAAACGTTGGAAGTTGTAATGGTTTTCAAAACCATGGTCGTTGCGCAACAATTCTGAAGTTACTCTTAAAACAATGTACTTTATTAAGAAACAAAGCAAACGAGGAAAATGTCAGACTTTAGTTGCATTGAAACCGTTTGCTATATCGTTGAAGCTACTGAGAATTCAGACGCTCATCACAACATAGGTAAACTCTGGTTTTGCATTGTAACTTCCTTGTTCTTGAGAATACTTTTTATTCAGGTCAGGAAGTTCCAGGTGTCATAACAGCCAAAAAAGACGCTTCCTGTGACATCGTATGGAAATTTGCCGAGGATTACCTTCAAGAGGTAAGTGACTGTATAAGCATAACAGAAAAATCGATTTTCTTCGCTATAATTGTGGACATATCGAGTCTTTAATGAGAATCAAAGCCATGATCTTTGCTTTAACGGTGGACCTACAGGTCTCTACCAAACGTTGGAAGTTGTAATGGTATTCAAAACCCTGGTCCTTGCTCAACAATTCTGAAGTTACTCTTGAAACAATGTAATTTGTAAAAAAAACAAATCACAGGAGGAAAATGTGAGGCTTTAGTTGCATTCAAAACGTTTGCTATATCGTTGAAGCTACTGAGAATAGAGACATTCATCACAACATAGGTAAACTCTGGTTTTGCATTCTAACTTCCTTGTTATTGAGAATACTTTTTATTCAGGTCAGGAAGTTCCAGGTGTCATAACAGCCAAAAAAGACGTTTCCTGTGACATCGTATGGAGATTTGCCTGAGGCGGGCCTACAAGAGGAATATGATTGTATAAGCATAACAGAAAAATCGACTTCCTCCGCTATAATTTCGGACATATCGTGTCTTTAGTGGGAATTAAAACCATGATCATTTCTCTCAACGGTGACCCAACCTGCATCTACCAAAATTTGCAAAGGACGAACAGTCAATCCGAGGTTTCAATGAAATTCAAACCCGTGGCCTTTGCTGTAACGGTGGACCTACTGGTCTCTACCAAACGTTGCAAGTAGTAATGGAATTCCAAAAACCATCGTCCTTGCTCGAAGTTTCTGAAGAGGTAAGTGACTGTATAACAATAACAGAAAAATCGATTTTCTTCGCTATAATTGTGGACATATCGAGTCTTTAAGGAGAATCAAACCCATGATCTTTGCTTTAACGGTGGACCTCCCGGTCTCTACCAAACGTTGGAAGTTGTAATGGTATTCAAAACCATGGTCCTTGCTCAACAATTCTAAAGTTACTCCTCAAACAATGTAGTTTGTAAAAAAAATAAAACACAGGAGGAAAATGCGTGACTTTAGTTGCATTAAAACCGTTTGCTATATCGTTGAAGCTACTGAGAATAGCGACGTTCATCACACTATAGGTAAACTCTGGTTTTGCATTCTAACTTCCTTGTTCTTGAGAATACTTTTTATCCTGGTCAGGAAGTTCCAGGTGTCATAACAGCCAAAAAAAGACGTTTCCTGTGACATCTTATGGAGATTTGTCTGAGGCGGGCCTACAAGAAGAATATGATGGTATAAGCATAACAGAAAAATCGACTTCCTCTGCTATAATTTCGGACATATGGAGTCTTTTAGTGGGAATCAAAACCATGATCATTGCTCTCAACGGTGACCCAACCTGCATCTACCAAAAGTTGCAAAGGACGAACAGTAAATCCGAGGTTTCAATGAAATTCAAACCCGTGGCCTTAGCTGTAACGGTAGACCTACTGGTCTCTACCAAACGTTACAAGTAGTAATGGAATTCCAAAAACCATCGTCTTTGCTCGACAATTCTGAAGAGGTAAGTGACTGTATAAGCATAACAGAAAAATCGATTTTCTTCGCTGTAATTGTGGACATATCGAGTCTTAAATGGGAATCAAACCCATGATCTTTGCTTTAAGGGTGGACCTACTGGTCTCTACCAAACGTTGGAAGTTGAAATGGTATTCAAAACCATGGTCGTTGCACAACAATTCTGAAGTTACTCTTAAAACAATGTAGTTTATAAAGAAACATAGCAAACGAGGAATATGTCAGACTTTAGTTGCATTGAAACCGTTTGCTATATCGTTGAAGCTACTGAGAATTCAGACGCTCATCACAACATATGTAAACTCTGCTTTTGCATTCTAACTTCCTTGTTCTTGAGAATATTTTTATTCAGGTCAGGAAGTTCCCGGTGTCATAACAGCCAAAAAAGACGTTTCCTGTGACATCGTATGGAGATTTGCCTGAGGTGGGCCTACAAGAGGAATATGATTGTATAAGCATAACAGAAAAATCGACTTCCTCCGCTATAACTTCCGACATATAATGTCTTAAGTGGGAATCAAAACCATGATCATTGCTCTTAACGGTCACCCAACCTGCATCTACCAAAATTTGCAAAGGACGAACAGTAAATCCGAGGTTTCAATGAAATTCAAACCCGTGGCCTTTGCTGTAACGGTGGACTTAGTGGTCTCTACCAAACGTTGCAAGTAGTAATGGAATTCCAAAAACCATCGTCCTTGCTCGAAGTTTCTGAAGAGGTAAGTGACTGTATAAGCATAACAGAAAAATCGATTTTCTTCGCTATAATTGTGGACAAATCGAGTCTTTAATGGGAATCAAACAATTGATTTTTGCTTTAACGGTGGACCTGCTGGTCTCTACCAAACGTTGGAAGTTGTAATGGTATTCAAAACCATGGTCCTTGCTAAACAATTCTGAAGTTACAAACAACGCTGTTTGTAAAAAATAAAACACAGGAAGAAAATGACTGACTTTAGTTGCATTCAAACCGTTTGCTATATCGTTGAAGCTACTGAAAATAGAGACATTCATCACAACATAGGTAAACTCTGGTTTTGCATTCTAACTTCCTTGTTCTTGAGAATACTTTTGATTCAGGTCAGGAAGTTCCAGGTGTCATAACAGCCAAAAAAGACGTTTTCTGTGACATCGTATGGAGATTTGCCTGAGGTGGGCCTACAAGAGGAATATGATTGTATAAGCATAACAGAAAAATCGACTTGCTCCGCTATAATTTCGGACATATCGTGTCTTTAGTGGGAATTAAAACCATGATCATTGCTCTCAACGGTGACCCAACCTGCATCTACCGAAATTTGCAAAGGACGAACAGTAAATCCGAGGTTTCAATGAAATTCAAACCCGTGGCCTTTGCTGTAACGGTGGACCTAGTGGTCTCTACCAAACGTTGCAAGTAGTAATGGAATTCCAAAAACCATCGTCCTTGCTCGAAGTTTCTGAAGAGGTAAGTGACTGTATAAGCATAACAGAAAAATCGATTTTCTTCGCTATAATTGTGGACATATCGAGTCTTTAAGGAAAATCAAAGCTATGATCTTTGCTTTAACGGTGGACCTACTGGTCTCTACCAAACGTTGGAAGTTGTAATGGTATTCAAAACCATGGTCCTTGCTAAACAATTTTGAAGTTACAAACAACGTTGTTTGTAAAAAATAGAGCGTATGCACATGACGTCACGGCGGCCATGTTGGTGTACCAAAACAATCCTGTGGGATTTGAACGCTTTTCTTATGTTAACACTTTCTTTCGTTCCAATAAATGTGCATAGCTGCTTGCCACGTGAGTGCATACGCTCTATAAAACACAAGAGGAAAATGTCTGACTTTAGTTGCATTCAAACCGTTTGCTATATCGTTGAAGCTACTGAGAATAGAGACGCTCATCACAACATAGGTAAACTCTGGTTTTGCATTCTAAGTTCCTTGTTCTTGAGAATACTTTTTATTCAGGTCAGGAAGTTCCAGGTGTCATAACAGCCAAAAAAGACTCTTCCTGTGACATGGTATGGAGATTTGCCGAGGCTTACCTTCAAGAGGTAAGTGATTGTATACGCATAACAGAAAAATCGATTTTCTTCGCTATAATTGTGGACATATCGAGTCTTTAATGAGAATCAAAGCCATGATCTTTGCTTTAACGGTGGACCTACAGGTCTCTACCAAACGTTGGAAGTTGTAATGGTATTGAAAACCCTGGTCCTTGCTCAACAATTCTGAAGTTACTCTTCAAACAATATAGTTTGTAAAAAAACAAATCACAGGAGGAAAATGTGATTCTTTAGTTGCATTCAAACCGTTTGCTATATCGTTGAAGCTACTGAGAATAGAGACATTTATCACAACATAGGTAAACTCTGGTTTTGCTTTCTAACTTCCTTGTTCTTAAGAATACTTTTGATTCAGGTCAGGAAGTTCCAGGTGTCATAACAGCCAAAAAGGACGTTTCCTGTGACATCGTATGGAGATTTGCCTGAGGTGGGCCTACAAGAGGAATATGATTGTATAAGCATAACAGAAAAATCGACTTCCTCCGCTATAGTTTCGGACATATGGAGTCTTTAGTGGGAATCAAAACCATGATCGTTGCTCTTAACGGTGACCCAACCTGCATCTACCAAAAGTTGCAAAGGACGAACAGTAAATACAAGGTTTCAATGAAATTCAAACCCGTGACCTTTGCTGTAACGGTGGACCTACCGGTCTCCCAAACGTTGCAAGTAGTAATGGAATTCCGAAAACCATCGTCCTTGCTCGACAATTCTGAAGAGGTAAGTGACTGTATAAGCATTACGTAAAAATCGATTTTCTTCGCTGTAATTGTGGACATATCGAGTCTTTAATGGGAATCAAACCCATGATCTTTGCTTTAACGGTGGACCTACAGGTCTCTACCAAACGTTGGAAGTTGTAATGGTATTCAAAACCCTGGTCCTTGGTCAACAATTCTGAAGTTACTCGAAACAATGTAGTTTGTAAAAAAACAAATCACAGGAGGAAAATGTCAGACTTTAGTTGCATTCAAACCGTTTGCTATGTCGTTGAAGCTACTGAGAATAGAGACATTCATCACAACATAGGTAAACTCTGGTTTTGCATTCTAACTTCCTTGTTCTTGAGAATACTTTTTATTCAGGTCAGGAAGTTCCAGGTGTCATAACAGCCAAAAAAGACGTTTCCTGTGACATCGTATGGAAATGTGCCTGAGGCGGGTCTACAAGAGGAATATGATTGTATAAGCATAACAGAAAAATCGACTTCCTCCGCTATAATTTCGGACATATCGTGTCTTTAGTGGGAATTAAAACCATGATCATTGCTCTCAACGGTGACCCAACCTGCATCTACCAAAAGTTGCAAAGGACGAACAATAAATCCGAGGTTTCAATGAAATTCAAACCCGTGGCCTTTGCTGTAACGGTGGACCTACTGGTCTCTACCAAACGTTGCAAGTAGTAATGGAATTCCGAAAACCATCGTCCTTGCTCGACAATTCTGAAGAGGTGAGTGACTGTATAAGCATAACAGAAAAATCGATTTTCTTCGCTGTAATTGTGGACATATCGAGTCTTTAATGGGAATCAAACCCATGATCTTTGCTTTAACGGTGGACCTACAGGTCTCTACCAAACGTTGGAAGTTGTAATGGTATTCAAAACCCTGGTCCTTGCTCAACAATTCTGAAGTTACTCTTGAAACAATGTAATTTGTAAAAAAAACAAATCACAGGAGGATAATGTGAGGCTTTAGTTGCATTCAAAACGTTTGCTATATCGTTGAAGCTACTGAGAATAGAGACATTCATCACAACATAGGTAAACTCTGGTTTTGCATTCTAACTTCCTTGTTCTTGAGAATACTTTTTATTCAGGTCAGGAAGTTCCAGGTGTCATAACAGCCAAAAAAGACGTTTCCTGTGACATCGTATGGAGATTTGCCTGAGGAGGGCCTACAAGAGGAATATGATTGTATAAGCATAACAGAAAAATCGACTTCCTCCGCTATAATTTCGGACATATCGTGTCTTTAGTGGGAATTAAAACCATGATCATTTCTCTCAACGGTGACCCAACCTGCATCTACCAAAATTTGCAAAGGACGAAGAGTAAATCCGAGGTTTCAATGAAATTCAAACCCGTGGCCTTTGCTGTATAGTGGACCTAGTGGTCTCTACCAAACGTTGCAAGTAGTAATGGAATTCCAAAAACCATCGTCCTTGCTCGAATTTTCTGAAGAGGTAAGTGACTGTATAACAATAACAGAAAAATCGATTTTCTTCGCTATAATTGTGGACATATCGAGTCTTTAAGGAGAATCAAACCCATGATCTTTGCTTTAACGGTGGACCTCCCGGTCTCTACCAAACGTTGGAAGTTGTAATGGTATTCAAAACCATGGTCCTTGCTCAACAATTCTAAAGTTACTCCTCAAACAATGTAGTTTGTAAAAAAAATAAAACACAGGAGGAAAATGCGTGACTTTAGTTGCATTAAAACCGTTTGCTATATCGTTGAAGCTACTGAGAATAGCGACGTTCATCACACTATAGGTAAACTCTGGTTTTGCATTCTAACTTCCTTGTTCTTGAGAATACTTTTTATCCTGGTCAGGAAGTTCCAGGTGTCATAACAGCCAAAAAAAGACGTTTCCTGTGACATCTTATGGAGATTTGTCTGAGGCGGGCCTACAAGAAGAATATGATGGTATAAGCATAACAGAAAAATCGACTTCCTCTGCTATAATTTCGGACATATGGAGTCTTTTAGTGGGAATCAAAACCATGATCATTGCTCTCAACGGTGACCCAACCTGCATCTACCAAAAGTTGCAAAGGACGAACAGTAAATCCGAGGTTTCAATGAAATTCAAACCCGTGGCCTTAGCTGTAACGGTAGACCTACTGGTCTCTACCAAACGTTACAAGTAGTAATGGAATTCCAAAAACCATCGTCTTTGCTCGACAATTCTGAAGAGGTAAGTGACTGTATAAGCATAACAGAAAAATCGATTTTCTTCGCTGTAATTGTGGACATATCGAGTCTTAAATGGGAATCAAACCCATGATCTTTGCTTTAAGGGTGGACCTACTGGTCTCTACCAAACGTTGGAAGTTGAAATGGTATTCAAAACCATGGTCGTTGCACAACAATTCTGAAGTTACTCTTAAAACAATGTAGTTTATAAAGAAACATAGCAAACGAGGAATATGTCAGACTTTAGTTGCATTGAAACCGTTTGCTATATCGTTGAAGCTACTGAGAATTCAGACGCTCATCACAACATATGTAAACTCTGCTTTTGCATTCTAACTTCCTTGTTCTTGAGAATATTTTTATTCAGGTCAGGAAGTTCCCGGTGTCATAACAGCCAAAAAAGACGTTTCCTGTGACATCGTATGGAGATTTGCCTGAGGTGGGCCTACAAGAGGAATATGATTGTATAAGCATAACAGAAAAATCGACTTCCTCCGCTATAACTTCCGACATATAATGTCTTAAGTGGGAATCAAAACCATGATCATTGCTCTTAACGGTCACCCAACCTGCATCTACCAAAATTTGCAAAGGACGAACAGTAAATCCGAGGTTTCAATGAAATTCAAACCCGTGGCCTTTGCTGTAACGGTGGACTTAGTGGTCTCTACCAAACGTTGCAAGTAGTAATGGAATTCCAAAAACCATCGTCCTTGCTCGAAGTTTCTGAAGAGGTAAGTGACTGTATAAGCATAACAGAAAAATCGATTTTCTTCGCTATAATTGTGGACAAATCGAGTCTTTAATGGGAATCAAACAATTGATTTTTGCTTTAACGGTGGACCTGCTGGTCTCTACCAAACGTTGGAAGTTGTAATGGTATTCAAAACCATGGTCCTTGCTAAACAATTCTGAAGTTACAAACAACGCTGTTTGTAAAAAATAAAACACAGGAAGAAAATGACTGACTTTAGTTGCATTCAAACCGTTTGCTATATCGTTGAAGCTACTGAAAATAGAGACATTCATCACAACATAGGTAAACTCTGGTTTTGCATTCTAACTTCCTTGTTCTTGAGAATACTTTTGATTCAGGTCAGGAAGTTCCAGGTGTCATAACAGCCAAAAAAGACGTTTTCTGTGACATCGTATGGAGATTTGCCTGAGGTGGGCCTACAAGAGGAATATGATTGTATAAGCATAACAGAAAAATCGACTTGCTCCGCTATAATTTCGGACATATCGTGTCTTTAGTGGGAATTAAAACCATGATCATTGCTCTCAACGGTGACCCAACCTGCATCTACCGAAATTTGCAAAGGACGAACAGTAAATCCGAGGTTTCAATGAAATTCAAACCCGTGGCCTTTGCTGTAACGGTGGACCTAGTGGTCTCTACCAAACGTTGCAAGTAGTAATGGAATTCCAAAAACCATCGTCCTTGCTCGAAGTTTCTGAAGAGGTAAGTGACTGTATAAGCATAACAGAAAAATCGATTTTCTTCGCTATAATTGTGGACATATCGAGTCTTTAAGGAAAATCAAAGCTATGATCTTTGCTTTAACGGTGGACCTACTGGTCTCTACCAAACGTTGGAAGTTGTAATGGTATTCAAAACCATGGTCCTTGCTAAACAATTTTGAAGTTACAAACAACGTTGTTTGTAAAAAATAGAGCGTATGCACATGACGTCACGGCGGCCATGTTGGTGTACCAAAACAATCCTGTGGGATTTGAACGCTTTTCTTATGTTAACACTTTCTTTCGTTCCAATAAATGTGCATAGCTGCTTGCCACGTGAGTGCATACGCTCTATAAAACACAAGAGGAAAATGTCTGACTTTAGTTGCATTCAAACCGTTTGCTATATCGTTGAAGCTACTGAGAATAGAGACGCTCATCACAACATAGGTAAACTCTGGTTTTGCATTCTAAGTTCCTTGTTCTTGAGAATACTTTTTATTCAGGTCAGGAAGTTCCAGGTGTCATAACAGCCAAAAAAGACTCTTCCTGTGACATGGTATGGAGATTTGCCGAGGCTTACCTTCAAGAGGTAAGTGATTGTATACGCATAACAGAAAAATCGATTTTCTTCGCTATAATTGTGGACATATCGAGTCTTTAATGAGAATCAAAGCCATGATCTTTGCTTTAACGGTGGACCTACAGGTCTCTACCAAACGTTGGAAGTTGTAATGGTATTGAAAACCCTGGTCCTTGCTCAACAATTCTGAAGTTACTCTTCAAACAATATAGTTTGTAAAAAAACAAATCACAGGAGGAAAATGTGATTCTTTAGTTGCATTCAAACCGTTTGCTATATCGTTGAAGCTACTGAGAATAGAGACATTTATCACAACATAGGTAAACTCTGGTTTTGCTTTCTAACTTCCTTGTTCTTAAGAATACTTTTGATTCAGGTCAGGAAGTTCCAGGTGTCATAACAGCCAAAAAGGACGTTTCCTGTGACATCGTATGGAGATTTGCCTGAGGTGGGCCTACAAGAGGAATATGATTGTATAAGCATAACAGAAAAATCGACTTCCTCCGCTATAGTTTCGGACATATGGAGTCTTTAGTGGGAATCAAAACCATGATCGTTGCTCTTAACGGTGACCCAACCTGCATCTACCAAAAGTTGCAAAGGACGAACAGTAAATACAAGGTTTCAATGAAATTCAAACCCGTGACCTTTGCTGTAACGGTGGACCTACCGGTCTCCCAAACGTTGCAAGTAGTAATGGAATTCCGAAAACCATCGTCCTTGCTCGACAATTCTGAAGAGGTAAGTGACTGTATAAGCATTACGTAAAAATCGATTTTCTTCGCTGTAATTGTGGACATATCGAGTCTTTAATGGGAATCAAACCCATGATCTTTGCTTTAACGGTGGACCTACAGGTCTCTACCAAACGTTGGAAGTTGTAATGGTATTCAAAACCCTGGTCCTTGGTCAACAATTCTGAAGTTACTCGAAACAATGTAGTTTGTAAAAAAACAAATCACAGGAGGAAAATGTCAGACTTTAGTTGCATTCAAACCGTTTGCTATGTCGTTGAAGCTACTGAGAATAGAGACATTCATCACAACATAGGTAAACTCTGGTTTTGCATTCTAACTTCCTTGTTCTTGAGAATACTTTTTATTCAGGTCAGGAAGTTCCAGGTGTCATAACAGCCAAAAAAGACGTTTCCTGTGACATCGTATGGAAATGTGCCTGAGGCGGGTCTACAAGAGGAATATGATTGTATAAGCATAACAGAAAAATCGACTTCCTCCGCTATAATTTCGGACATATCGTGTCTTTAGTGGGAATTAAAACCATGATCATTGCTCTCAACGGTGACCCAACCTGCATCTACCAAAAGTTGCAAAGGACGAACAATAAATCCGAGGTTTCAATGAAATTCAAACCCGTGGCCTTTGCTGTAACGGTGGACCTACTGGTCTCTACCAAACGTTGCAAGTAGTAATGGAATTCCGAAAACCATCGTCCTTGCTCGACAATTCTGAAGAGGTGAGTGACTGTATAAGCATAACAGAAAAATCGATTTTCTTCGCTGTAATTGTGGACATATCGAGTCTTTAATGGGAATCAAACCCATGATCTTTGCTTTAACGGTGGACCTACAGGTCTCTACCAAACGTTGGAAGTTGTAATGGTATTCAAAACCCTGGTCCTTGCTCAACAATTCTGAAGTTACTCTTGAAACAATGTAATTTGTAAAAAAAACAAATCACAGGAGGATAATGTGAGGCTTTAGTTGCATTCAAAACGTTTGCTATATCGTTGAAGCTACTGAGAATAGAGACATTCATCACAACATAGGTAAACTCTGGTTTTGCATTCTAACTTCCTTGTTCTTGAGAATACTTTTTATTCAGGTCAGGAAGTTCCAGGTGTCATAACAGCCAAAAAAGACGTTTCCTGTGACATCGTATGGAGATTTGCCTGAGGAGGGCCTACAAGAGGAATATGATTGTATAAGCATAACAGAAAAATCGACTTCCTCCGCTATAATTTCGGACATATCGTGTCTTTAGTGGGAATTAAAACCATGATCATTTCTCTCAACGGTGACCCAACCTGCATCTACCAAAATTTGCAAAGGACGAAGAGTAAATCCGAGGTTTCAATGAAATTCAAACCCGTGGCCTTTGCTGTATAGTGGACCTAGTGGTCTCTACCAAACGTTGCAAGTAGTAATGGAATTCCAAAAACCATCGTCCTTGCTCGAATTTTCTGAAGAGGTAAGTGACTGTATAACAATAACAGAAAAATCGAATTTCTTCGCTATAATTGTGGACATATCGAGTCTAAAATGGGAATCAAACCCATGATCTTTGCTTTAACGGTGGATCTACTGGTCTCTACCAAACGTTGGAAGTTGTAATGGTATTCAAAACCATGGTCCTTGCTCAACAATTCTGAAGTTACTCTTCAAACAAAGTATTTTTTAAAAAAACAAATCACAGGAGGAAAATGTGAGGCTTTAGTTGCATTCAAACCGTTTGCTATATCGTTGAAGCTACTGAGAGTAGAGACATTCATCACAAAATAGGTAAACTGTGGTTTTGCATTCTAACTTCCTTGTTCTTGAGAATACTTTTTATTCAGGTCAGGAAGTTGCAGGTGTCATATCAGCCAAAAAAAGACGTTTCCTGTGACATCTTATGGAGATTTGCCTGAGGCGGGCATACAAGAGGAATATGATTGTATCAGCATAACAGAAAAATCGACTTCCTCCGCTATAATTTCGGACATATCGAGTCTTTTAGTAGGAATCAAAACCATGATCATTGCTCTTAACGGTGACCCAACCTGCATCTACCAAAATTTGCAAAGGACGAACAGTAAATCCGAGGTTTCAATGAAATTCAAACCCGTGGCCTTTGCTGTAACGGTGGACCTAGCTGTCTCTACCAAACGTTGCAAGTAGTAATGGAATTCCAAAAACCATCGTCCTTGCTCGAAGTTTCTGAAGAGGTAAGTGACTGTATAACAATAACAGAAAAATCGATTTTTCTTCGCTATAATTGTGGACATATCGAGTCTTTAAGGAGAATCAAAGCCATAATCTTTGCTTTAACGGT